>PIJE02000858.1:130344-142844 GCA_002895965.2 Coryphaenoides rupestris
CTCTGGGCTCTGGTCTCTGCTCTGGATGTCTGGATGTCTGGATTCTGGATCTCTGAGCTCTGGAGCTCTGGGCTCTGGGTCTCTGGATGTCGGATCTCTGGAGTCTCTGGTCTCTGGGTCTCTGGGTCTCTGGATGTCTGATGTCTGGTGTCTGGATGTCTGGATCTCTGGAGCTCTGGGTCTCTGGGTCTCTGGGTCTCTGGATGTCTGGATGTCTGGATGTCTGGATGTCTGGATCTCTGGATCTCTGGATCTCTGGAGCTCTGGGTCTCTGGGTCTCTGGATGTCTGGATCTCTGGAGCTCTGGGTCTCTGGGTCCGTCTGGAGTTCTGTACCTGGCTCCTGGGATGTCTGGATGTCTGGAGCGCTCTGGTGCTCTGGGTTCTGGGCTTCTCGTACAGCTGTCTGCCTGGGTTGTCTGGATCTCCTGGAGCTCTGGCCTGGATCTCCTGGTGCTCTGGGTCTCTGGAGCTCTGTAGTGTGTCTGTGTCGTTCACTGTGAGCTCTGGATGTCTGCGGTCTCTGGGTGTCTGGGGTCTCTGGAGCTCTGAATGTCTCGGATGTCTGGCGATGTCGTGGGGCTCTGGATTCTGGATGTTCTGGATCTCTGGATGCTTCTGGAGTCTTGTGGATTGCTCTGTTGGATCTCATGGGTGTCTCTGGATCTCTGGAGCTCTGGGTCTCTGGGTCTCTGTGTTCTGGAGCTCTGGATCACTGGGATCTTTGGACTCGAGCTCTGGGGTCACTGCGGTCTCTCTGGATGTCTGTCATGCTCTGGATGTCTGGAGCTTGCTGGATGTCTGTGGTGTCTGGGTGTCTGGGTCTCTGGGTCTCTGGATGTCTGGATCTCTGGATGTCTGGATGTCTGGATGTCTGGAGGTCTGTATGTCTGGAGCTCTGGAGCTCTGGAGCTCTGGGGGTCTGTGTGTGTCCGTGTGTGTCCGTGTGTGGGCGTCGTGTGATTACCACTCGGCCACCCCGGCATACATATATGAGGCACCCCGTAAAATGAGTGTCATTTCACGGGTACAACTTATATGAGGCTATTGATTTAATGCCTCTCACAACCCGTCATGGGTGTGTGTCCAATCAATATCAACAGGATCAATATCTAATGCTCCTCTGAGAGAGACGGCAGGTCAAGGTCATGGTGATGGCGATGGTGTGACTGACGCAGTGTCGGCATGGCAACCTGTCAGGACGTCAACAGGTGGATTTGTTGGGCTAATGGCATTAGGCTGTTATCCCACGAAGATCCCTTTACTTCAGGATCATCCGCGCCCAAGCCACACGAGTCATCTTCCGCAAGGCAACGGCGCCCCTAGTGGCCGTTCACACGCTAGCGTGATGAGGTGACACGAGCACTGGGAGAGTCTCTCTCTCTCTCTCTCTCTCTCTCTCTCTCTCTCTCTCTCTCTCTCTCCTTAGCTAATACCCCCCCTCACCTCCCCCACCCAGACCTCTCCCCCTCTAATCCCCCAGGAAACAGTTGTTGCCCTACTACCCTCCAGAGTGTGTGTGTGTGTGTGTGTGTGTGTGTGTGTCTCTCTCTCTCTCTCTCTCGCTCGCTCTCTCCCCTCCCCCATGCGCCTGCCCTACTTGCTGCTTTCCCCACCAGCCTCGCTCGCTCGCTTCCACCGTGGAGCCACAGCGCCCCCGGTGGCCGTTCCCAGACTCACGGCACAATTTGCATTTAAAGGGCCCGTGGACGTGGACACACCCACACACACCACACCTCCACACGCGCAGGATGGAGGCTTTCTCTGGGCTCGCAGTCCTGACACCTAGTGGCGAGGACGGGGAAAAACAACTTGGGTTTCTCCACGGGGAGAAGTCACAGAGAGGAGAGAGGAGGAGTCTGCTCCTCGTTACCCGGAGCCGTGATGGATGAGCGGTCGAACGGAAATAGCTTGGAGGTCTGTGGCCGCATGTCACAACACTGAGTCAGCCGGGGGTTGGTTGAATAATGAGTTTATCTGTAACGTGTTTGTGTGTGTGTGTATTCTCATCTCACAACACACACACACACACACACACACACACACACACACACACACACACACACACACACACACACACACACACACCACACACACACACACACACACACACACACACACACACACACACACACACACACACACACACACACACACACATCGAGCCGGGCACTTCCACAAACACATTTTGGAGAAGATATATGTGTTTTTAGGAGGCACAAAGGAAATAGAACAGGGTTTTTTTTTCTACCACATCACATGTTCAGAGCATGTGGTCACTGAGGGCTCGGGTAGTTGAAGAGAGTTAGGAGTGGGGGTAGTGTGTGTGCGTGTGCGTGTGTGTGTGCATGTGTGTGCGTGTGTGTGTATGTATGTGCGCGTGTGTGTGAACATGCCGATGCAAGTCTCCCATATTCTCATGGGACTGGCAAGGCCACAAAGTGCAAACAGTCACTGACCTCGCATATTCTACCCAAGCTATCGGATTGCGCGTGTGTGTGTGTGTGTGTGTGTGTGCCTGCGTGTGTGTGTGTGTGGTGTGCCTGCGTGAGTGTGTGTGTGTGAGGAGGAGGGGCACACACTTTGTATTGTGGGAGCGTGAGCGTGCGAAACACACAGACACACGAACGCGTCGCTTGTTAACTCCACGGCACAACACAATCGGGGCCCACCTACAGAACAACACAGTGGAGGCCCAGGTGTGTGTGTGTGTGTGTGTGTGTGTGTGTGTGTGTGTGTGTGTGTGTGTGTGTGTGTGTGTGTGTGTGTGTGTGTGTTCTGCTGACGCGCCGGCAAACAGAGAGAGCCGCCCGAATACCATCTGCCGTAGTGCTAATTCTGCAAAACTATTTTCTGTCGATGCAGGAAGAAACAGTTCCCCTTTCCAACGGACCAAACACTTGGTCAGCCACAGGGCTACGAGGGAAGCAAAATATGCCACCTGTATGGAAATGACCTGTAGCCCGCCCACTCAGGTGCACACACACACACACACACACACACGCACAACGCACACACACGCACACGCACGCATGCCTATAGTGGCTGCCGTGTAATTTGACTAGCTTCCGTCTCCCGGCTGCGGTCGCTAATGTGGGCGTGACGCCGTTTGCTCGACGCCGGACAAAGCGATATGTAGGAGAGAGGGACGTGTGTGTGTCTTTAATGTGTCCTCCAGACAGAGGCAGCGGGGGGGAGGGGGGGCAGCAGAATGAAAGGACAGGCGAGAAGAGAACAGTGTTTCAGCCAGCAGGAACACAGAGAAAGACACTTTCTGGGAAAACCAAGTAGAGAAAATACACAAACAAAGACACAGACACAGACACACACACACACACCACACACACACACACACACACACACACACACACACAAGGCCACACTTAACAAGGACATCGAGATGCACGCACTAACACACACAGACACACACACAGATACATGGAAAAACGGAGCAGTCACACAACACACACACGCACTCACTCAGAACACACACACACACACGCGCACGCACACACACACGTGCACACACACAGGCTCAGCTAGCCTACAGTCACACACTGCAGTGGGGTTGCTGAGGAATTCTGATGACCACAGAAATGTGTCCCCAGAGGAGCCCAGCAGAGGAGAGGAAGAGGAGAGGAGGGAAGGAGGGAATCTAGGTCACACACTGAGGAAGGGGGAACACTGCTGCTGTGTGTGTGTGTGTGTGTGTGTGTGTGTGTGTGAGTAAGAAGAACTACAGATTCTAAGGACTTTATGACTCCAAACTAGCTGCATATATGTGTGTGTGTGTGTGTTTTGTGTTGTAAAAAAAACTTCTTTACACTTCTTGTGAAAAGAAGTGTAAGCATGTTCTGAAGCGATAACCAGAGTTAGCATTTTGTGCTCGACTCTGTTAGGTACAGCCAACCCCCCCCCTCCTCCTCATTCAGAAGACCCATGAATAGAGAATCTCTCCTCTCTCTCTCTCTGTCTATCTCTTTCTCCCTTCCACCCCCCTCTCTCTCTCTTTCTCCTTCCCTCTCCCCCCCTCTCTCGCTCTCCCTTTTTCTCCCTCTCTCTCTCTCTCGTAAATCCCCTTTACTTTGCCCTCTCTCTATCTCTCTCTCTGTGTGTGTGACTTGATTGTAGCTCTCTCTATCCCAGACGGAGGTCATCACCATTTGATTAACTTTGGTTAACAAATGGGGACAACGTGTTCTTTCTTTGCGGTCATCAATGTAAATACACACGCACACACACACACACACACGCACACTAAAACGCACATGCGCGCCACATACACACAAGAGCGTAAGCGCACCACACAAACACACACAAAAAATAATAACCACAGCTTCAGCACATGTGTGGGCTCTGACTGCCCCCAACTGGCCTCCGTGGGAAATGCAAAGGGAAGAAGAGAATATCTGTCTCTCTGTGTCTCCCTCTGTGTGTCTCTCTCCTCTCTCTCTCCCCTTGTCTTTTTCTCTGTGTCTGTCTGTCTCTTTATCTGTCTCCTGTTCTGTCTCTCTCTCTCTCTGTCTTTCTCTCTGTCTCACACTCTCTAGGGTTGCAGTGGTTCAGGAGGTACAGTGGGTTTTGCATGGCAACCACCGGAAGGTTGCCGGTTCAAACCCCGGCTCCTCCTAGCCGAGTGTCGAGGTGTCCCTGAGCAAGACACCCAACCCCAACTGCTCTCAACAGGGGGTCCTGTTGCCTTGCAAGGCTGACGGTGTGTAAACTTGCGAATGTGAGGCAATGTTGGAAAGCACTTTGGATAAAAGTTCTCACAAACCATTTCAACAATCGATCCATTTCTCTTTTACCACCGCGCAAACACACACACACACACACACACACACACAGACACACAAACAAGGTGGGGGGGGGGGGGGGGGGGTGCGTGACCTGCGTTGATGTCCAGGTTCTGGCTCTTCTTCAGCTTCTCCTCCTTCTCCTTGTCAGCCTTCTCCCGCGCCAGCTTGGCCCTCCTGATCTTCTCCTCGGACTCCTTCCTCTTCTGGTTGTCCTTCACCGCTTGCTGCACGCCACACACACCATGCACGGAGCATTAGAGAGGGTGCGTGTGTAGGGGTGTGTGTGTGTGTGCAGATTCACAATTATGTTTTTTTTAGTCCATTACAAGAAATATGGTATATGGACACATTTCTAGATAAAAACTCCAAAAATGTCAACAATAACACCACGGGTACAGTGTGGGGGCATCACTACATCAACCGATAGCCTTGTGATGACGGTACACACACACACACACACAACACACACAGACTTCTGAGACGGGTGTTGTGTGTCGGCATGGTAACCTGGCGGAACAGGTTTTCACCACCTGGCGTCCGCCCGGCCGGCCCCACAGTTTGACGTGGGTTTACACCACGATACAACAAAGACCCACGCTTATTTGCCCAATAACAGACGTGACGCGGACCATGGACAAAAAAATATCGTTTGAACATTGTTGTTCATTCCAATAACGCCGGAGCAGTTCCTTCCGCTTATACCGGTTTTCAACGATAATTAGATATGAGACTCTTTCATCTTTAATGTCATTGGTGTTTTATCGACTTAATCCGCTGAAATTACAGTATAATTCTGTGGCGGCACCTTGAGGCAGTTTTGGTTTGTGTTCGTCAAGGAAACATGCGGTTGACAGTTTGTACGTTGAAACAATCGTCGCTAACGTTGGCGGTGGTCCCATGTCCGGTGAAAACACAGACACACACACACACATCACACCACAACACACACACACACACAACACACACCACACACACACACACACACACACACACACAGACCTGGAACATGTTCTTGAAGGTGTTGAGGTCGCCGAAGAACTCCTCCACGGATATCTTGCGGGGGTCGAACACGAAGTAGCTGCCCAAGTCGCTGTACTGAGCGTCCATGTTGCTGTGCATCAGCGCCAGCTTCTCGTGCTGCTCCTTGGCCACGCCCACCCAGCTGTGAGACCCTGGGGTCAAGGGTCATGCCGGCCATGATGTCGTCCTGATCCTTCCTTATCTCAGCCTCCTTCTCATGTAATTGTACCTACGTGGGTACATTTGATTTTATCCATCGTCTTCCCTGCTTGGCCTTTGCAAAACTGCCTGCATTAAATAGTAATGATAGTAATAATTGTATTTTATTTCATTTTATATAATTGATTATATATGATTAATTAATTTGATTGTTTATTACTCTGTTTTATTATTTTATTGCTGCTTATGTTGTTGGTATTTTGAGCAACCTCTGGCACAGGAATTTCCTTCGGGATTAATTAAGTTCTATCTTATCTTATCTTATCTTAATAATAATAAATAAAAGTAGGCTCTTCCCCATTTGTGTGTGGCGTGAAGGCACTCGAGGACAGAGACATGGCAAGACAAGTGGTAGGAGCGTGAAAGGATATGGACATCTTCTCGGTGAACAGGTCCTTGTCGGTCTGTGGAGGAGGGAAGGTCTCCAGGTCCTTCTCCAGGGTCTTGATCTGACGGCCCATCTGCTCGATGTTCTTCTGAAGCGTCTCGGCCGACACTGTTAAGAAAGGCGTTGATTAGCATCACAGTGTGAGGCACAAAAAGGCCCCCCTGCTGCGACTGTGGAAGTGCTGGGGGTGAAGATATAGGGACACAACGACGACAACAACAACAACAACGCCAACACAGCGTGGCGTCGGACAACGCACCGCGGCTGGCCTTCTCCACGTGCACCAGCTCGTCGACGAAGCCCATGACCTTGGGGTGCTGCTCCTGACACTCGTTGGCCAGGAAGTGCAGCAGGGTCTGCTTCAGGTCAGCTGACTTGGTGTCGCGCAGCTGATTGAACGGAAAAACAAGACAAGATTGGTGGTTGGGATAGGTTGATCGGAGTTAGTCATCGTGTGCATCGTGTAAGAAGTGGGCGGAGTCTAAAAGACGCCAAAAGACGCTCGCATTGTATTTTACACCTGAGAGAAGTGGGAAAGTGTTTGGTCCGTTGGAAAGGGGAACTGTTTCTTCCTGCATCGACAGAAAATAGTTTTGCAGAATTAGCACTACGGCAGATGGTATTCGGGCGGCTCTCTCTGTTTGCCGGCGCGTCAGCAGAAACCGTCCATTTTCTACCTCAATGAGAAGCAGGACACGGCCAGCCGCGTGCATCTCTGTCACATTCCTGCAGATATACTCTCAAAAAGTCTCGCGCACAAAGAGAAAAACCTCCCTTTCTATACCACTGAGGAGCACCGAGGCCTTCAGTGGGACAACTTAGGAGCACATTGACCCAACAACATGTCGTGTTGCTTCTGTCCTTAAAAGGTCCTGCAGGTAGGAACGTGAGAGCTCTTATCGGAGTGTAATTCTTTAGAAATTGCATAGAAATGCCATCCGTCAGCCAATAGTGGGTGAGACACGTGGTGAGATCCACGAGAGACCATTTGGGTTTTAGACGAAAGGGTCACGGCTCAATTCTGACCAATCACGTCATCCGTTTCATTCCGTGATTGGTTCATTCGTGGGACTCCATCTTGCCTGTACCATTACCAGGAGGTGAATGCAACACTTCAATGGCGACGAAACGTAGGGAGGTATGTATGGGTGGGGTTGTGTGTGTGTTTGTTGGTTGTTTACTTCCAGAGTTGTGCTCTCTTTTGCCATTTTCTGCGCTCTCTCTCTCTCTCTCTCTCTCTCTCTCTCTCTCTCTCTTCACTACACCTGCTGGGCTTTACCTTGCACAGGTAGGAGATGGGGAATCCGAAGGCATTGCCGTTGCGGGAGCCGGAGTTCATGAAGTTGCCCACCAGCAGGATGATCTGCAGCAGCTGGGAGAACGTCTGGCTCTTTCTGAGCTCCTCGCAGGCCGCCGTCACCGACACCACGTCGGGCTTGACGTTGTTCAGCTGCTCCTCGAACTGCAGCCGGAAGAGAATGGACTCGAGGCGCGTCTTCAGCCTCTTCACGCCCGACATCTGAGAGGGTGGAGAGAGTACAATATGAGACAGAGAGAGAGAGAGCGTACAATATGAGACAGAGAAAGAGACAGAGAGAGAGACAGAGACAGAGAGAGAGTACAATGAGAGAGACCGAGAGAGAGACACATATAGAGAGACATAAGAGAGATAAGTTAAGATAGAACTTCATTAATCCGGAAGGAAATTCTCGTGCCAGAGGTTGCTCAAAAATAATACATAAGAAAGTGTATAAGCCTAACAGAATAACAATAAATGTAAGTAAATACATTTGTTAAGAAAATAAGTTAACTATAAGTTAACAAAAGTTGGCAATGGTATTCAAGAGTAATATTGCACGGAGGAGAGAGAGTATGGGGGGTGGAGGGGGGTTCCCATTGTGAGGGATTCTTGTTGAGCACAAGGACTCTTTGTATGCGGGTGTGTGTGTGTTTCCCCTCCGACGATCTTTAGTAAACAGATCAACAAAGGTCGCCTTGTAGGGACCGTGCCAATCGTTTTCCGTCGTGAGTACGACGTGCGGGAATCCATCCTGCAACCCGACATTACATCACATCCTGGAGGTGAGTCATCTCCACTTCCACCTCTACCTCCGCCTCCACCTCCGCACACGTGGAGCTCTGCTGTCCTGACGGATGTCCTGACCCGGTCACGTCTAGGAGGAGGAGGCCGTGTGTCCCCGCAGGTCACAGCCTGCTTCGTGTGCTTCCTCTGTGTGTGTGTGTGTGTGTGTGTGTGTGTGTGTGTGTGTGTGTGTGTCTCATTCTCACCACGACCACAAACTGCTCGGCCTCCGCCAGGTCGTCGTAATCATCCTTCATGTCGGCCAGCGTGTTCAGCTGCTCCTGCTCGGGCATCTGCTTGATCAGGTTCTACGCCGGCACGGAAGGAATTAAAAATAAAAACGCTGCGTCAACGAAGCAACGATGACAACGCCACCACACCGCCACCACACCGCCACCACCTGACCACTGGCACCTCAGGGTTGGATTCTCTTAGGTTCACGTTCCACGGGACGGATTAGTAATAATAAAGTCAGGAACAGCAGCAGAACTCAAATCCAAGAAATGAAATTATTAATGGTCGGGTGACACAACATGAATCGCTTGTAATGTAAATGTAATGTCATGTAAAGTGTCTATATGCCATCTGTATTGACACGCTATTAATTAATTAAAGACAGATATTTGGTACCTGGACCATGGACTCCGTTAGGACCTGCTCATTGACCTCCAGGATCACCGCCTTGATCTCCTCGTACGGCATACGGAATGAGCCCAGGAAGATGGCTAGGGAGCGAACACACACACACACACACACACACACACACACACACACACACACACACACACACACACACACACACACACACACACACACACACACACACACACACACACACACACACAGGCGTAAGTACACAAAGATCAGTCCATCATCAGAACTAGAAGTCTAGAAGCCTTGTCTGACTTTTGGGCGATCACAACAAAGACTTTGGTCACATCACGACGCCAGACCATTAGACGTGAGCACATGTGTGACACCACGACACCCGAGCCCATTATCTTGATGACTAAACGAAGAGCAGATGGGGGGGCTAGGAGGAGCATCGTCCAGAAGTCAGAGGAAGAGTGGGAAGACCCTGGCCCGGGGGGTCCGGACTCACAGAGGTTCTGGGAGGTCTTGCCGTCCAGGACCTTGAGCTCCTTGACCTTCTTCTTCTGCGCCTGCCCCTTGTCCACGCCGTCGCCCTCCACCTTCTTGGCTGAGGAGGCGACACAGAGAGACAGAGACAGAGAGAGAGAGAGAGAGACAGACAGACAGAGAAAGAGATACAGCGAGAGAGAGAGAGACAGCGTTAACGATGTCATTTGCTGAAGACCTAATGGGGTGTGAGCCTGCAGCAGCTGGCTGGGAGGATGGATGGTGGCGATGAAGACGGGGGGAATGGATGCACGCGCAGATTGGGTTAGAGCTGAGACTCAAGCTTTGAAGAAGCACACACACACACACACACACGCACACGCACACACACACACACACACACACGTGCATGCCTTTGCTCACACACGCATGCACACAGACACACACACACACACACACACAAGGAAAGAGACTAGAGTACACCCATTGCTCCACAATTAAAATGTAAAACATGAAACAGAATTGTTTGTGTTTATGCGACGTGTGCCTGGTGGTTTGTGGTTCATATCCGTCGTGAAATATGCACGCTGGGGCTGGTGGGTGGGTTCCCGACTCCCGAAGCACAGGATCAGACGTCTGGCCTATGTGTCCAATTAAAAACATACTGTACTGGGGTTCTGCACGGTATACACTCCCTGGTGATATATATACACACACACAGATACACACACACACACACACACACACACACACACACACACACACACACACACACACACACAGACACACACACACACACACACACACACTCACACTCTATCTCTCTCTCCTCCCACTGCTCTGGTTTCACTCTGTGGAATTCTACAGTCTGCGTTTTGTGTGTTTTCTCGTGTGAAGAACCAGACCGAACAGGAAGTGCAGTTCACGGCCTGCAGAGCGGCCAGTCATGCAGTGTGTGTGTGTGTGTGTGTGTGTGTGTGTGTGTGTGTGTGTGTGTGTGTGTGTGTGTGTGTGTGTGTGTGTGTGTGTGTGTGTGTGTGTGTGCGCGCTGCAGACACATGTTGCATTACTTTGCATTACTCCCCCCCACCCCCACACACACACACACACACACACACATATACACATATGGAGACAAAGACAAATAATGCAAATACATGCCCGGGCCCCATACAAGCCCCCTGACCAGAACACCTGCTTCCATTGGCTGTTGATGACCTCATATGATCATGATATTATGGGCGGAGCTTAAGAGTTTAGTTTTACTGCCAGGGGGGTCAAGCTGTCTGGGAGTGTGTGTGTGTGGGGGGTGGGGGGCTGGAAACAAAGAAATGGAGACTCTCTTAAGTCTGGCCTCTGTAGTTCTGGATGAGCCCACGTCTGTCATTGGTCAGGTTGTGACAGTGAAACACACAAGAGAGAGAACATGCAGACAATCCTGATGGCTGCTTTAGGTCTCCGGTCTCTGCTGGGAGCGAGAGAGAGAGCACTAGATATGTTGTATTCCCTGAATGTCGAAACTATACTAACTATACTACTGAATTTCGAAACTATACCAAAGAAAGAGAAGCTACCACACATTCTGGGAGAGCAAGAAAGGACACAACTCCATCGCGGTTCAATTTGGTGTATTTATTATTAGATCTGTCTTATTTTCTGATGTTATCGTTATTATTACTATGATTATTATTACTACGTACTTCTATTCCATGTTTGTGTGTGTGTGTGTGTGTGTGTGTAGCTTTGGCAATAATGTTGCTGTGACGTTCACGCCAATACAGCTTTGTTGAATTGGAGTAGGGGGCCACACCGTGTTCTGTGGCCGGGGAACGAGGCGTAATGCTCGCTGCTGTGTGTCCGCCTCCACCCCCCCCCCTCCCCCCCCGGCAGACATGGGGGGGGCCGCGAGCGGAGGAGGACACAACAAACAAGTCCGCCTCCGTCTGTCTGACAGGACAGAGTGGGGACTGTGTAGCGGTCAAGCGGGGCCTTTGTCTGGGATTGGACGTGGGGGACACACTGCACCGGCCGCAGGGCCCGTTTAAAGAAGCCGCCCATCGACACACACACACACAGCACACACACACACACACACACACACACACACACACACACACACACACACACACACACACACACACACACACACCACACACACACACACACACAGAGCCAACTGTGGAGGAGTTTGGAGACTTCAGATGGCCGTCAGATGATGTACTCTCTGGGGTCTGATCGACTCTTATCTGCTCCGCTCCAACAGCTACAGCAGTCACTTCTATCAACCCCCCCCCCCTCCGCCCCACCGTCATCATGTGCTGTTGCCGTGGGGATCAGCAGCATCAATCAGAAACACCACACACACACTCCCTGACGGCTGGGCAGGAAATGTACTGTGACGCACGCCACGCACACACACACACACACACACACACAAAGCAGAGCTGAGAGGAAGCAGTACTTTGGATCGCGGCCGATACGGTCCGCAGGAAGATGAGGTGCAATCCTATCCTAAATAACTATATAATGACCCTATATGAGAGAGAGAGAGAAAGAGAAAGAGAGAGAAAGAGAGACAGAGAGGGGAGGGAGAAGAAAGAGAGAGAGGAGAGAGATGAGAGAAAGATTGATTGATTGATTGAGAGAGAGGGAATAACTCCTAACTCCTAGTGTATCCTACAGAGCAATAATTGGACGGAGGAAACTAGAAAAAAAACTAGAAAAAAAATATCTAAGCACATAAACAAGAGATTCACAGGCAGGACAGGAGCCCGGTGGAGACCCACGGCCACACCAGCTCATATCTGGGTCTAATCCCCACCATCCAGTTAGCCTGAGCCACCAGCCTAGCACCATGTCACTGGGTCAGGGTGTGTGTGTGTGTGTGTGTGTGTGTGTGTGTGTGTGTGTGT
>PIJE02000858.1:145344-150344 GCA_002895965.2 Coryphaenoides rupestris
GAAAAGATTCCTGGCTCGCTGTGTGTGTGTGTGTGTGTGTGTGTGTGTGTGTGTGTGTGTGTGTGTGTGTGTGTGTGTGTGTGTGTGTGTGTGTGTGTGTGTGTGTGTGTGGCCGGCGGGGGCAGGATGTGTGGGAGGGCCCGGGGGCCGGGGGGAGGCGTCATGGGAGGAGCCAGAGGCCTGCTCACTTGCGCACCCCTGGTGCATGACGCCCGCCACTGCGGCACACATTTTAATTCCAGGGCACGAAAATGTCACTTTTAACCCGTTTAAAATGGTATAACATTCGCGGGAAAAATATCGAAGCGCTCCTAAAATAAGTTTACACGCTGGGCAACGTGAATCTGTGGTCGCTGATTATATTTTGCTTTGTTGTTGTCCACTAGGAATTTTTAAACATGACAATGATTTGGGGAACAGACTGCAGAATTAATTTCCAAACATAATTGGAGCTTAAAAACCTCAAAGTAGACATTTGATTATGAAATTGAATCAAACATCAACTATGGTAAAATAACTACATGTTGTTATCATGATTAATATACTGTACATACATGTATATTAACATTCTCAATCATATTGTAACGCTAAACTATATTTAATATCAAATGCACAGCCCTAGATTTCCTTGCAGTTGATTAACATCTCAAACGTCATTAGCATTCCTCCTACAAGATGTTTTGAAAGTGCCCCCCGGCTCTACAGCCACTTCATGTTGATATCAAGTACACAGAATATAAGCTTTTCAAGATCCAATATAAATTACAATTCACTTGGCATCCACGCATATCATTAAAAAAAATGTTTACCAAGCATTACCTCATGACTTTTTGATTCATAATGTATGACTTTGTACAACTTTTGGACCTCAAGGAGACAAAAAGTGCATGTCCTTCCAGCAACACTGAGTTATCCGTGGAGTCACAGTGCCCTCTAGTGGCCATACCGAGGAACTGCAGCCAGTTGCGTCGTTCAGCTTCACTGCAAGCCTCTTTGTGTGCGCTTTGTGTTTGTTTGTTTGTTGTGTGAGGCTACACCGTACGCGCAACCACACCCCCCAATGTATATATGTGTACGGATTACAGAGAACTAATGCCTTTTTCTGACAAGGTAGAAACTCAGAGGCCTCGGTGTACGTGTGATGGTGTGGTGCGGTGTGTTTGTGTGTTTGTTTGTTGTTCTCCGGGGGCCGCGCTGACCTCTCCCGACTCCCTGGGCCGTGAAGGTCCCCGTGGCGAAGAAGACGTGCACGCATGTTTCCGCGCTCTGGCGTGTGCGTGCCGACGCGTGCACGGTGCTGGGGGCGAGGGGCGGTGCGATGCCTCCTGCATGGCTGATAAAGGCGCGCTACAGTGGCGGGCGGGCGCTCAGACACACGTCGTCACCTTGAACTCATATTCACTGCCGCCTAAACAACACAAACAGCCCATAAATCCCAACAGCAAACAACAGAGGACACAAGCACACACGCACGCACACGAACGCACGCACACGCACGCACACACACACACACACACACGCCGCGGCGCGACAGAGCTCGAGGTGAGATGTGGCGTGTGCAGCCTGCTTATTAAATCAGTCCTATATCAGCCAGGCTCCTTGGGACGGCAGCAAAGATTTACTACAGCAATTACACCAGCTAATTACAACAAGGAGAGGAGGGGGGGGAGGATTAAGGAGAGGGGGAAATCAAATCTAGACGAGCGAAGGAGGGAGGGAGAGGGAGGGAGGGAGGGAGGGAGGGGGAGAGAGAGCAAATAGAGACGGATGAAGCAGAGGCACAGCCAGAGAACAAATAGGAGAGAAGTAGAGAGAGAGAGCGAGAGAGAGGGAGACAGAGAAACAGAGAGCGAGAGAGACAGAGAAACAGAGAGAGAGAGAGAGAGAGAGAGAGAGAGAGAGAGAGAGAGAGAGAGAGAGAGGGAGAGAGAGAGAGAGAGAGAGAGAGAGAGAGAGAGAGAGAGAGAGAGAGAACGAGAGAGCGAGAGAGAGATAAGGGGAACGAGAGAGCGAGAGAGGTCGGTGAGCATGACAGCGGGGCTCATGTGCTCCCTTCACAGCAGCCGGCCTGCGCTACAGAATATGAGTAAGTCAGATTGATGGGTGGGAGCTGGAGATAGTCGAACACGGTGTCATGCCACAGAGGACAGCTCACATCCATCCCCTGGTAATCCCCCCCCCACCACCACCTCCACCCCCGGCGCCACCCCCACCCACAACCACACCCCCACCCACAACCGCCTTCATTCTCTCTCGCTCCACCCATCCGTACTTTCATTCTTCTCTATATCTCTGCTCCACTTGATGGAAGTCACTCACTCACTCACTCCTTCCGTCCCTTCCTCCATCCCTCCATCCATCCATCCCTCCATCCATCCATCTCGCTCCAGTTTCTCTCTCTCTCTCCCTGACGCCCTCTCTCCCTCTCTCGCGCTCCATCACTCCGTCACTGCAGGCCAGCCTCGCAGGCCTGATTAGTTATTGTGACTTGACCGCATGGTGGAAAGATTGGCATGTTTTCGCAGTCAGATGCACACACACTGCCCCCCTGCACGTACACACACACACACACACACACACACACACACTGCCCCCATGCACATACACACACACATAGACAGACACACACACACACACACACACACACTGCCTCCATGCACGTACACACCCGTGCAGGGAGTGAGGCAGGCTGGGCTCCATCACTCCACCTCAGGGCGAGGCCTGCGGGGGCCAGGGAAGGGAAGGGCATTTTGGCCTTTTAAATGTCATCCTGTGCTTGCGGGGGCCTGAGTGTGGATGGATGCACGCACACACGCACACACGCACATGCACACACACACACACACACACACACACACAGGGCATTTGACTTGAGGCAAAGAAATGGAGAATTGTGATTCCTGCGAGCAACAGACTCCGGCGGATGTATCGTAGCCACAATTAGAAGAACGAAGGGAGAATCTGGGAACGAAGTTGAGGAGTGAGTAGAAGAGCGGACCAGAGAGGAGGAGAGAGGAGCAGAGATAATGAGAGAGGAGGAGAGTAGAGGAGAGAGGAGGAGAGAGGAGGAGAGAGGAGGGGAGAGGACCAGAGAGGAGGAGAGAAGAGGAAAGAGGACCAGAGAGGAGGAGAGAAGAGAGGACCAGAGAGGAGGGGAGAGAACCAGAGAGGAGGAGAGAAGAGAGGACCAGAGAGGAGGGGAGAGGACCAGAGAGGAGGAGAGTAGAGGAGAGAGGACCAGAGAGGAAGAGAGAAGAGGGGAGAGGACCAGAGAGGAGGAGAGAGAGAGGACCAGAGAGGAGGGAGTAGAGGAGAGAGGACCAGAGAGGAAGAGAGAGGAGGGGAGAGGACCAGAGAGGAGGAGAGAAGAGGAGAGTAGAGGAGAGAGGAGAGCAGAGATAATGAGACAGGAGGGGAGATGAGGAGAGTAGAGGAGAGAGGACCAGAGAGGAGGAGAGAGGAGGGGAGAGGACCAGAGAGGAGGAGAGAAGAGGAAAGAGGACCAGAAAGGACCAGAGAGGAGGAGAGAGGAGGAGAGTAGAGGAGAGAGGACCAGAGAGGAAGAGAGAAGAGGGGAGAGGACCAGAGAGGAGGAGAGAGGAGGGGAGAGGACCAGAGAGGAGGAGAGAGGAGGAAAGAGGACCAGAGAGGAGGAGAGAGGAGGAGAGAGGAGGAGAGAGGACCAGAGAGGAAGAGAGAAAAGGGGAGAGGACCAGAGAGGAGGAGAGAGGAGGGGAGAGGACCAGAGAGGAGGAGAGAAGAGGAGAGAGGAGGAGAGAAGAGGAGAGTAGAGGAGAGAGGAGAGCAGAGATAATGAGAGAGGAGGAGAGAAGAGGAGAGTAGAGGAGAGAGGAGAGCAGAGATTATGAGAGAGGAGGGGAGATGAGGAGAGTAGAGGAGAGAGGACCAGAGAGGAGGAGAGAGGAGGGGAGAGGACCAGAGAGGAGGATAGAGAGTGAGGAGTGGACCAGAGAGGAGGAGAGAGGAGGGGAGAGAGAAGGAGAGAGGACCACAGAGGAGGAGAGAGGAGGAGAGTAGAGGAGCAGAGAGGAGAAGGAGCAGAGAAAAGGAGAGAGGGGGAAAGAGGAGGAGAGAGGAGGGGAGACAAGGAGAGAGGAGCAGAGAGGATCAGAGATGAGGAGAGACCGCAGGGAGCAAAGCTGAACAGAAAACACAGGGAAAAATACAAAAATGAACAATGATGAAAGAAGAGAGAGAGAGAGAGGAGGACAAGGGGTCACGGAGGGAGGGAGGGAGGGAGGAAGGAGAGGCAGTGTTAGAGTGATGAAGACAAAGATGCCGGAGGGACAGGTGCGTGGGGGGGCAGAGATAGACGACGCAGGGGAACAGGAGAAGATGAAAGGAGGAGATGCTGTGGGAGGCTGGGGGGTGGCTGGGCGGCTGATTAGAGTCTGGGAGAGAGATAGTGTGGCTTTAAAGCTAGCTGACACCCACACACCCACACACCCACACACACACACACACTGCATTTAGCATGAGTCCACCATTGTGCCGTTTGGGCTAGTTAGTGCTCAGAGTAAAGTAGGAAATACAGGTTGAGAAGACGGTATATGCGAACTGCTTGCGTGTGTGCGTGTGTGTGTGTGTGTGTGTGTGTGTGTGTACATGTGTGGAGCAGGCTTTGTTACAGGCGCTTGGGGGGAGAAAAAAATAAAATAAATAAATCAGTGCTGGTGTTTCAACTACATCAAAAAAACCCACCATCACGGACGAGAACCAGGTAAGCTACGGTGCGGTAGACGTGGGAGGTGTGTGTGTGTGTGTGTGTGTGTGTGTGTTTGTGCGCTTGTGTGTGTGATTGTGCGTTTGCGTGCGAGACAGCGACGCTCGTCACCGTGCGTGGGAACATGGCGACGAATAGAGGAATAGAGGAAAGAAAGAAAAACAATAAAAGAGGAAATGAATAAAAACCGACGCCGAACTACAAAACGGTGAAGCGGTGTGTGTGTGTGTGTGTGTGGCGTTATCAACAGAGAGAC
>PIJE02000858.1:155401-162901 GCA_002895965.2 Coryphaenoides rupestris
CACACACCCGGACACACACACACGGACGCGCACACGCACACACCCAGACACACACACGGACGCGGGGAGCAGTGAGAACAGAGCAGCTCAGTCTCCCCGACGCCTTCGCCTTCCGTGGCTCGTTACAGAGCCGGCAGTCTTCGCCTTACTGGGGCAGCAGATAGGAAGTCAGAGAGAGGACACCGAGAGCAGAGCAGCCCCATCACGGCCGCTCCCCCCTTCATCACAGACGGCTCAATTCATAATAAGCCGGGGAAAGGCAGACAAAACGCTCATTAAAAATTATTAAAAAGACATTTCAATGTCAAGAGGTGGGCTTCCACGGAAAAAAAAAAGAGCGCTCCCCTTCCCGCTTAACAAAAGGAGATAATTGTGTTTGGGTCGTCTCTGGTTGTTTTACTTTTTTTCCCCCTTCTTCAATCTCGGGGATCATTTTGTAGAGAAAAGTGGGGTTAATGAAGGGGGCGCATGGGGAGAGCCACGCTGTCATCTCACAGCGATACCGTTTTATTAGCCACGGCTCCTGGAAAGGTGAGCGTCACTCTCGCCTCGCCGGCGACGGGCGGAAGCCGAAAGTGATGCGATCAACGCTCGCCTGGGAGGTGGACGGGGTGAGGGGGATCTAAAATGGACTCCATTTAAGATGGATAATTGAGGAGCAAAAAGGTGTTTAAGGTGTTTCAGCCCTCGGAGTTGCACGTATTTCAGTATATATATATATATATATATCGGACGATATATACTGCATGAGGCAGCTCAGACAGTAATACACTAATATAAATTATTTGTCATACTGCCATGTCGGTAGTAGCCATCAGGTATATAAAGTATCTTTACTGGCTGGTTGGTTTGCCTTGAATTGCCAGATTGTGCGTTGTAAACTACTTTAAGAGAAAACAACAAACTGCTATGAGCCAGGGGGGAGACAAACAAAATCAATAACAGTGGATTCAGAATCCCCCCCAAAAATAAGAAATAAATAAACATGTATTTGATGGGGGTGGTGTGGTGGTGTGGTGGTGTGGTGGTGTGGTGGGAATACGATGTGTTTTCATGAGAGCCGACTTCAGAGGAATCTGATATTAAAGAACTCTCCCGACTCGCCAAAATCAATGCCGCGATCAATCAATCACGCCATGATTTATTTCGCCGCAATCTAGTTGTTAATTTAGGAGGAGATGATGGGTGGGGGAAAAAACCCCCAAAAAACACGTGTACGAAAAATACCAAACAGATCTCATCTGGTTTCCGTCACGACCACGAGAGTTCGTCCCGAGACTCAACAAGTCTTCCTCCACATCTCTTCTCTCCCGTTCGTCCCTACTTCGAGCTCTTCGACAAAAACTCTGTTTGCACCGCGGGGTCAATCACATGCACATAATTAGCTGCTCATTTCCCAGCGCTCGTAGCTCGCGGCGCGTCCGCGTGCGGCGAGCCTCCTGCGCGCCGGGTGATACATTTCAATGAGCAGCAGCGTCGGCGACGGAAGCGTATCCGTATTGCAGTGGCGTTACATCAGCGTTACAAATTGGGATATCTGGGAGAAGCGCATTATCCACCTTTCACCGGGAGCTGCAATAGCATATTCCAGTATGTGGAGATATATATATAGATACAGTATATATATATCTATATATATCTATACACACAGACACACCGTGTACACCTTCCTCATGTATGCTATAATTACCCAGGGGCATGGAAATACAGTAGAAATATACAGGCTTAAGAGAGAGAGAGACAGACAGAGACACAGAGAGAGAGACAGAGGCAGAGACAGAGAGAAGAGAGAGAGAGCAGGAGAGATGTGATGTATGTACGGGGAAATCCAAAGAATCCGGGATCATTATTCTATGCAATAAGCTCTGTGCAACACCACATCCCAGTCAGACGTCTGAGTGAAGAGGAAGAAGAAGAAGAAGAGGAAGAGGAAGGGCTCCAGGTGGGAGAGGTTCCCCTTAACGAGCCCACCGGACCGCCGATGCTGCAGCTGAGTCCGCTTTCGCAGTCACATCCTCGTTCCCGCCATCCCCTCCTCGTCGCCTTCCACAGAGACCGTCTTCTCAATCTCTCCCCCACCCTCCCCTCACGCCTCCACCCTCACGCCTCCGCCCTCACGCCTCCATCCTCACGCCTCCACCCCCACACAAACCACCCGGAACCACGCTCGGCGTCTCCGTGCGGTGAGTAATGGCGGCGACAAGGGACGCTGGCAGAGGGCTATAAAAGTGTAATTTGCTCCATTTTCCCCGGGAAACCAAATTCACTTTCCTTGCCGGCCCGCCGTACAATCTGTTAGCATTCAGAGGGTCGCCGTCAGAGCGGAGGAGGAGGAACAGCACATGACCCACCCACGCTGCCGCCAGACACACTTAACATGGCGCATGCAAACGCACGCAATGTACACACACACACACACACACACACACGTAAGTACAGCGGCAATGATATGTGTTGTACACACACTCACAAACACACACACACACACTACAATTTGGGTTGTAATGGATCAAGACAGGGGGAGAGAAGAGTGATGAGACCGGAGAAGAAAAGTGGATTGCAGGAAGCTGTGTAGACGGGAGCATGTTTTTCCCGCAATTAAATAAGTAAACTTGTTTCATCTCAATTTGCTTTCCTGAACAAAGGGAAGAGAGAGAGAGAGAGAGAGAGAGCGAGAGAGAGAGAGAGAGAGAGAGAGAGAGAGAGAGAGAGAGAGAGAGAGAGAGAGAGAGAGAGAGAGAGCGAGAGAGAGAAGCAGAAAGGAAGGAAACCAGAGATATTGGTTGTGGACTACAGGCGTGAGAGACGGGCAGACAGACGGGCGGGCAGACAGACAGACAGACAGACAGACAGACGGGCAGGCAGACGGGCGGGCAGGCAGGCAGGCAGGCAATAACAGTTGGATGACTGTGGTTGATAGCGAGGCTGAGTGCTTGCTGGATGATGTGTGTCGAGCCCACAGTGGGCTGGTTTGATTTGGACGGCCGGCACAGCAGGGGGGAGAGGGCGATGGAGGGAGCGGGAGTCGGAGCCAGGGAAAGGTCTCGGTGCCACAAAGCCTTTGTTTTGCATCGTGCGCGTGTGTGTGTGTGTGTGTGTGTGTGTGTGTGTGTGTGTGTGTGTGTGTGTGTGTGTGTGTGTGTGTGTGTGTGTGTGTGTGTGTCTGTGCAGCTGAATGGAGATGAATAGCGGCAACGTTATTGTAAAAAACACTAAGGGGCCCGGGCAGCCACTCGCTAAATCTTTAATCAGGCATTAATAAAAACAATATCATTACTGTCTGCCTGAGGCGGGCAGCAACACACACCTCACTGAATCTGGCAGCACACGCATGCACGCACACACACACACGCACGCACACACACACACGCATGCACGCACACACACACACACACACACACGCACGAGCATTGCTTGCTTTTCATTTTTCCCAGTGATTGTCCATCCATCTCCCTCCTCCTTTATTGCCTTCCCTTGTTGTCCGTCCGTCCTTCCGTCTGTCCGTGGTGAATCAATATGGCCGGTGGCCTTTTTGTCCGCTCACACCTCGCACCTCTTCATCCCAGGCAGCAGCAGCAGCACAAACCCCCGAGAACGCGAGCAGGCAGCGCACACACACACACACACACACACACACACACACACACACACACACACACACACACACAAGCACACACACACACACACACACACACACACACACACACACACACACACACTCACACACACACACACACACACACACACACACACACACACACACACACACACACACACACACACACACACACACACACACACACACACACACACACACACACACACACACACACACACTATACCACACACACACACACACACACACACATACGTCCAGTGACAAGCTGGGGGGGGGGGGGGGGGTGGGGGTGTTGAGAGCGGCGGTGCCGGCAACACAAAGGTAGAGCCACTCAGCTGTGGTCTGAAAGCTGCTTTTAAGAATAAATAAATGCATAGATAAATAAATAAAAGAAACAAACAAGAGGAGTGGACGCCAGCGTGGGTCAAGGTACGGTGGGCAGCAGCGCCACTTTCTGCTCGGGGGGCGGGGGGGGGAGGAAGAACGGAGGAGAAAATGGAGGCAGGGAGGCGGAGGAGGATGAGGGGAGGGGAAAGGTAGAGAAAGCAGCAGCAGAGACGGGGAGACGGAAGAAGACGGCCGCCGCCAGAACGGCGAGAGAAAGTAAAGGCGGGAAAAAAAGGAAAAAAAAAGAGAGAATAAAGAATAAAAATAATGCATGATGACAAGAGTGGTGGAGCTCTCCAAAGTGTGCCTGTCTCCCCGCCTATCACTCTCCCGTCTCTGCCTCACTCTCCCCGCCTATCACTCTCCCGTCACGTCTGCGTGTGTGTGTGTGCATGTGTCTGTGCATGCGTGTGTGTGTGTGTGCGTGCGTGTCTGTGCATGTGTGTGCGTGACAGACACCGAGGAGAGAGGATGACAGAAGGTGTGAAAGCAGACACTGGGTCCCCTCAGAAGCAGACAGCGTAATGGTGGTGGAGGATCTCTGGATGTTCCTCGGTATAATACGAAGCCACAGAGCCCTGCGGTGTTGGTGCTGATGGTGGTGACGGTGGCGGAGGAGGCGGCGGAGACGGAGGGGGGGCGGGGGGGTGGAGGTGTGATGTTGAGGGCACAATGGTAGTGTTGAACAATGATTGGCAAAAAAAAGAAATGTCGTTTTGGTGTAGTTTTTCTTTTTTGGGGGGCTTCCTCTGTCTCCGTATTAATCCTCGGCCTAGATACTCTCTATTGGAGCGGGCTTTGAGCGCCTGTGAAAGCACGTACGTGTGTGCACGCATGTGTGTGTGTGTGTGTGTGTGTGTGTGTGTGTGAGGGGGCGGAAATCGGATCACACACCGATAGCATTACACTCCTTAATTCCTAATTAATCCGTCTAAACGGGATTACGGCACGGAGCGTGACGACGTCACGATTTGTGCCAACATTTTCTTTTCCCCCCACTGCGCGCTCCACTGTGCGTCTGTGTGTGCGTGTGCGTGTGTGTGCGTGTGCGTGTGCGTGTGCGTGTGTGTGTGCGCGCTTGCCCAGTGTTTTGATGCCACTTCGGCTATGTTTCAGCGAGGGGTCTCAGAAGGCCATTCGTCCTCGGTCACTTGATGTTGGGAAGTGAAGCTGACAGAGCAAGGGTTCCCCCGTGACTGACACGCACACACACACGCGCAGACACACACACACGCAGGCACACACACACACGCACACGCACACACGTCTGGAAGCAGTGCTTATGAATTATTGTGCTGAGAGGCAAAGAGAGGTGGCATTACTTTGCACAGTTTAGGCAGAGAGACTCACAGGGGCACAGATGCGCTTCACGTGGCAGACGCGCTTGTCTTCCAATTGCTCCACGCACAAGCGCACGCACACACACACACACACACACACACACACACACACACACACACACACACACACACACAAGCAATGAAAACTGTCAAAGGGGCCCCACCCTCTCCGGTCCCCAAACCTGATGCAGTGTAAAGCCCCAGCCCTCTCTATTGCACCCAGTTGCAGGAAGAAAACTTTGAGACGACAACACACACACACACGCACACACACACACACACGCACAACACACGCACAACACACTCTCCAGAAAACAATTTGCTGATGAACAAGTGCCATTGTTCTCTGCAGAGTGAGCTGATGAAAACACTTTGAGTTTGCTCCATTTCCACCCATTCCATTTGATTAGCCACTTATAAAAAGACTACATCTACACTAAACTGAAGTAGTGGTGATATAGTAGTATACTGCATCTACGCGAAAGTAATAGAGATATAGTACCAACAGTACAAACATACACACTCTGTTAATAGTGTCACCGGAGGGATCCTGTGACATAATTACAGGAGGTGTAATTAGGCCTATGTAATTATTAGTTATGTACCACAGCGATATATTGTTGTCTCAAACGTAGGCCTACTCATTGTAAGTCTGCCAAATGCCCTAAATGTGAGTGAAATGTGAATGTACCAAGACTATAATAGACTCACAGATTAGATTTTAACGATGCAACTATGGAACACTGTTAATGTGCTGGCAAACAATAAACAGTGAGTAGAGAGATTAAATGATTTGCGCAACTCTCACCTGGTTGCGACTATAGGTGCTTGATGAATGGGCTTTGGTGATGGGGGATACGGAACACACAGTAGACAACAGACACAACATCTGCAAATGCCACTGCAAATGTCTTACAACAGATCCTGGTTGGCTGTCATGCCGTATCGACAAGCTAATGACTGCATCTGCCTAAACCTACCCACCTAGTTTGTTGCCCAAGTCTAACCAACTGCTGACTAAAAACTGGAAAACAAAAAGTCCTGGGTCTCAAACCCCGGTTCTCCCTGGGTGGAAAGCCCAGGGTTTAAACCTTCCTCCATCAGGATATAGTATGGTAGGTATAAAAAGTACATTTAATTTCAGGCTTCACCAACTCACAATGGAAGTCGAAATATGTTTGGTTTCATATAACTATGCAAAATCATGGATTTCTTAAAGTGTTTAAAACCAAGTTCAACTTCCAGCTTAAAAGTGTAATACTTAAAAGTATTCAAAGCCACAGTGAACATTAGAAACTTTGGATGGAGTCTCTCGGTGAGAGAATAACAACAGCTGAGCACTGCCTAGCAGCACTCGTCTCATAATAGATCGGATAAGATGCATTCTGAATGGAAGATGGTTTTGAAACTTGTAGCCCATCCGTCACAGTGTATTAGCCCTGGGCCTTTATCTCAAACTCTCGCGCTCACCTTGGGTTCCACATCACGCTTGAAAACCCATCATGTGAGTGAACAGGCAGACCTTCGTCCACAGTGCGAGTGGGCACACCATCACAAACACACACACACACACACACACGCTGGCCGACAACAGCCCGTCAGATCAGACCCTGGCTAGCTCCGTGAGCGGGAGACTGCTGCCCGGACCAAACACATCCGCCTAATCAACAAGGACAGGCACACCAGAGCAGCTGAAGCTGCTTGGACTGACTGCAAAATACCCAAATCGCGTTTCCCTGCAGAAAGGCCCACGCAGACACAGACACAGAGACAGAGACGGCTTCATACGACACACGACTCAAATTCTGAAACAAGACCCGAAGCCTAAAGATGACAAAAAACGAAATACAAAAGCAACAGCGAAAAACAAAACATAAAGACGCATCCTAAATATTGCACGCAGCTTGTTAACAGAAGATCAGCTGCAGGAAAGAGGTTGGAAGGAGGGAAGGGGTGTGTGTGTGTGTGTGTGTGTGTGTGTGTGTGTGTGTGTGTGTGTGTGTGTGTGTGTTGCATGTCTTCCTGCATTCTGCGGCTCAGTGGAGCATTGCGGGGGCTTGTGCTGGATGCCTGGAAGTGCTCTGCAGTATTAACCAGCCGGTCTCCAGAGGAGCCGCGATGTAGTTCTCTCAGCCAGTGTGCAAGTGTGCATGT
>PIJE02000858.1:167901-190401 GCA_002895965.2 Coryphaenoides rupestris
GGAGGTGGAGGAGGAGAGAGGATAGAGGGAGGAGGTGGAGGAGGAGAGAGGATAGAGGGAGGAGGAGGAGGAGAGAGGAGGTGGAGGAGAAGAGAGGAGGGAGGAAGAGAGAGGGAGAGAGAGGAAGGGAGAGAGAGAGAGATAGAGAAGAAGAGAGAGAATAGCGAGAGAGAGTGAGAGAGAGAGAGAAGGAGAGAGAGAGCGAGAGAGAGAGAGAGAAGAGAGAGGGAGAGAAGAGAGAGAGAGAGAGAGAGAGAGAGAGAGAGGAGAGGAGAGAGGAGGAGGAGAGAGAGAGAGATAGAAAGGGGGAGAGAGAGAGAGAGAGAGAGAGAGAGAGAGAGAGAGAGA
This sequence comes from Coryphaenoides rupestris, assembly GCA_002895965.2. Taxonomy (NCBI): domain Eukaryota; kingdom Metazoa; phylum Chordata; class Actinopteri; order Gadiformes; family Macrouridae; genus Coryphaenoides; species Coryphaenoides rupestris. The sequence goes on from PIJE02000858.1 coordinate 168,250, forward strand.
GAGAGAGAGAGAGAGAGAGAGAGAGGAGAGAGAGGAGAGAGAGAGAGAGAGAGAGAGGAGAGAGAGAGGAGAGAGAGGAGAGAGAGAGAGAGACGAGAGGTGAGAGACAGAGAGAGAGAGAGCACGAGAGAGACGAGAGAGGGAGAGAGAGACAGACAGAGAGACAGAGAGAGAGAGAGAGAGAGAGAGAGAGAGAGAGAGAGAGAGAGAGAGAGAGAGAGAGAGAGAGAGAGAGAGAGAGCGAGCGTGAGTCTAATCATAAGTCTGCAGGGACACAATAATAAGGCTGCTTGACAGCAAATGTCAGCCCAGAGAGGGGAGGCAGATGGAGAGGGAGAGAGAGAAAGAAAAAGAGAGAGAGAGAGAGAGAGAGAGAGAGAGAGAGAGAGAGAGAGAGAGGGAGAGAGAGGGTGTGCAGGAAGCCAGTGAGAGTGGGTGCAGGCAGGCAGGCAGAGACAATCATCTTGATGCTAAGAAGCAACGTATGGACAGGAAATGTATTCTCCCCTCGTCTCCCGCCGCCCGCCGCAGACAAACCCACGGTACCGGGGTCGCGCAGGTGAAGCTCGCCACATGTGTGTGTGTGTGTGTGTGTGTGTGTGTGTGTGTGTGTGTGTGTGTGCGTGCGCGTGTGCGAGTGCGCGCGTGCGCCTGGTGGAGCACGGAGGACGAGGTTCCCCTTGAGTCGACCTTGACTCGGGTTTCACTCCGGCTAAGCCCTGCTTTTAATTCCCAAATCAAAAGCCATCTCTTTCTCCATTTATTCTCCCTCTTCGAGCACACACACGCACACACACACACACACACACGCACACACGCACACACCCAGACACACACACGGACGCGGGGAGCAGTGAGAACAGAGCAGCTCAGTCTCCCCGACGCCTTCGCCTTCCGTGGCTCGTTACAGAGCCGGCAGTCTTCGCCTTACTGGGGCAGCAGATAGGAAGTCAGAGAGAGGACACCGAGAGCAGAGCAGCCCCATCACGGCCGCTCCCCCCTTCATCACAGACGGCTCAATTCATAATAAGCCGGGGAAAGGCAGACAAAACGCTCATTAAAAATTATTAAAAAGACATTTCAATGTCAAGAGGTGGGCTTCCACGGAAAAAAAAAAGAGCGCTCCCCTTCCCGCTTAACAAAAGGAGATAATTGTGTTTGGGTCGTCTCTGGTTGTTTTACTTTTTTTCCCCCTTCTTCAATCTCGGGGATCATTTTGTAGAGAAAAGTGGGGTTAATGAAGGGGGCGCATGGGGAGAGCCACGCTGTCATCTCGCAGCGATACCGTTTTATTAGCCACGGCTCCTGGAAAGGTGAGCGTCACTCTCGCCTCGCCGGCGACGGGCGAAAGCCGAAAGTGATGCGATCAACGCTCGCCTGGGAGGTGGACGGGGTGAGGGGGATCTAAAATGGACTCCATTTAAGATGGATAATTGAGGAGCAAAAAGGTGTTTAAGGTGTTTCAGCCCTCGGAGTTGCACGTATTTCAGTATATATATATATATATATATATATATATATATATCGGACGATATATACTGCATGAGGCAGCTCAGACAGTAATACACTGTAATATAAATTATTTGTCATACTGCCATGTAGGTAGTAGCCATCAGGTATATAAAGTATCTTTACTGGCTGGTTGGTTTGCCATGAATTGCCAGATTGTGCGTTGTAAACTACTTTAAGAGAAAACAACAAACTGCTATGAGCCAGGGGGGAGACAAACAAAATCAATAACAGTGGATTCAGAATCCCCCCCAAAAATAAGAAATAAATAAACATGTATTTGATGGGGGTGGTGTGGTGGTGGTGGTGTGGCGGTGTGGTGGGAATACGATGTGTTTCATGAGAGCCGACTTCAGAGGAATCTGATATTAAAGAACTCTCCCGACTCGCCAAAATCAATGCCGCGATCAATCAATCACGCCATGATTTATTTCGCCGCAATCTAGTTGTTAATTTAGGAGGAGATGATGGGCGGGGGAAGGAAAAAAACCCCAAAAACACGTGTACGAAAAACACCAACAAATCTCATCTGGTTTCCGTCACGACCACGAGAGTTCGTCCCGAGACTCAACAAGTCTTCCTCCACATCTCTTCTCTCCCGTTCGTCCCTACTTCGAGCTCTTCGACAAAAACTCTGTTTGCACCGCGGGGTCAATCACATGCACATAATTAGCTGCTCATTTCCCAGCGCTCGTAGCTCGCGGCGCGTCCGCGTGCAGCGAGCCTCCTGCGCGCCGGGTGATACATTTCAATGAGCAGCAGCGTCGGCGTCGGCGACGGAAGCGTATCCGTATTGCAGTGGCGTTACATCAGCGTTACAAATTGGGATATCTGGGAGAAGCGCATTATCCACCTTTCACCGGGAGCTGCAATAGCATATTCCAGTATGTGGAGATATATATATAGATACAGTATATATATATCTATATATATCTATACACACAGACACACCGTGTACACCTTCCTCATGTACGCTATAATTACCCAGGGGCATGGAAATACAGTAGAAATATACAGGCTTAAGAGAGAGAGAGACAGACAGAGACACAGAGAGACAGAGAGAGAGACATAGGCAGAGACAGAGCGAAAAGAGAGAGAGCAGGAGAGATGTGATGTATGTACGGGGAAATCCAAAGAATCCGGGATCATTATTCTATGCAATAAGCTCTGTGCAACACCACATCCCAGTCAGACGTCTGAGTGAAGAGAGGAAGAAGAACAAGAAGAAGAGGAAGAGGAAGAGGAAGAGGGAGGGCTCCAGGTGGGAGAGGTTCCCCTTAACGAGCCCACCGGACCGCCGATGCTGCAGCTGAGTCCGCTTTCGCAGTCACATCCTCGTTCCCGCCATCCCCTCCTCGTCGCCTTCCACAGAGACCGTCTTCTCAATCTCTCCCCACCCTCCCCTCACGCCTCCACCCTCACGCCTCCGCCCTCACGCCTCCATCCTCACGCCTCCACCCCCACACAAACCACCCGGAACCACGCTCGGCGTCTCCGTGCGGTGAGTAATGGCGGCGACAAGGGACGCTGGCAGAGGGCTATAAAAGTGTAATTTGCTCCATTTTCCCCGGGAAACCAAATTCACTTTCCTTGCCGGCCGCGCCGTACAATCTGTTAGCATTCAGAGGGTCGCCGTCAGAGCGGAGGAGGAGGAACAGCACATGACCCACCCACGCTGCCGCCAGACACACTTAACATGGCGCATGCAAACGCACGCAATGTACACACACACACACACACACACACACGTAAGTACAGCGGCAATGATATGTGTTGTACACACACTCACAAACACACACACACACACTACAATTTGGGTTGTAATGGATCAAGACAGTGGGAGAGAAGAGTGATGAGACCGGAGAAGAAAAGTGGATTGCAGGAAGCTGTGTAGACGGGAGCATGTTTTTCCCGCAATTAAATAAGTAAACTTGTTTCATCTCAATTTGCTTTCCTGAACAAAAGGAAGGGGGAAGAAACAAGCGTTCTCTGCACCCAGAAAGCCCCAATGATCATCCACTTTGCCAGCCATCTTCTGGAACTCTTCCTCCTCTAAGATATCATCTATCCCCTGAAACTCTTCCTCCTCTAATCTATCATCTATCATCCAATCTTCTGAAACTCTTCCTCCTCTAATCTATCATCTATCCCCTGAAACTCTTCTTCCTCTAATCCACCATCTATCATCTATCCCCTGAAACTCTTCCTCCTCTAATCTATCATCTATCCCCTGAAAGTCTTCCTCCTCTAATCCATCATCTATCATCTATCCCCTGAAACTCTTCCTCCTCTAATCTATCATCTATCCCCTGAAACTCTTCCTCCTCTAATCTATCATCTATCCCCTGAAAGTCTTCCTCCTCTAATCTATCATCCAATCTTCTGAAACTCTTCCTCCTCTAATCTATCATCTATCCCCTGAAAGTCTCCCTCCTCTAATATATCATCCAATCTTCCTCATGGCCTTTCATCCCTCCTCTCACTCTCTCTCCCTCCATCTCTGTCTCTCTATCGCTCTCTGCTAATAGCCACGTCTCCTTTGTTCTTCAGCAAGCAGTAGGGGAACAATGGCTGAGTGGAGCTTGTCGTCGTGGCCACAGGCTTGAGAATAGAAACAGAGAGAGAGAGAGAGAGAGAGAGAGGCAAAGAGGGAGAGAGAGAGAGAGGCAAAGAGGGAGAGAGAGAGAGAGAGGCAAAGAGAGAGAGAGAGAGAGGCAAAGAGAGAGAGAGAGAGAGAGAGAGAGGGCAAAGAGAGAGAGAGAGAGAGGCAAAGAGAGGGAGAGAGAGAGAGGCAGAGAGAGAGGCAAAGAGATGGAGAGAGAGAGAGGCAAAGAGATGGAGAGAGAGAGTGGCAAAGAGGGAAAGAGAGAGAGAGAGAGAGAGTGGCAAAGAGGGGAGAGAGAGAGAGAGGGGGAAATAAATAGAAGAGAGAGCGAGCGAGAGAGAGAGCAAGCACAGAGGGGATGCTGGTAGTTAGCCGGGCGGCGGGGGAAGCGAGTGTCTGCTAATTGCACTCGTTTCTATGCACGCCGCAATTAAACCCTGACGCACGCTATTGTACACACAAGCGCACACGAGCGTGCATCGCCCTCGCACCAAGAATATCCAATGCCACACACACACGCACACACGCACACACACACCCCGTCTGTGACATCACAGAGAGAGACAGAGAAGGAGAGATGTGTGTAAGTGTGTATGTCTCAAAGTATGAAAAAGAACAGATAAAAGTAAAAAAAAACCTGATAAAACTCAGGGTTATTGAAAAAAATGTATTGAGAGAGAGAGAGAGAGAGAGAGAGAGAGAGAGAGAGAGAGAGAGAGAGAGAGAAAAACAAGGGACGCCCCAACCACCCCACCACCACTACTCCTCCTCCTCCTCCTCCTCCTCCTCCTCCTCCTCCTCCTCCTCAAAATAAAACACCGGCATAATATCCAGGCAGCACAATCTGATTAGCAAACACGACAACACCGCCGTCGCTCGGTTTCTGGTTCAGCCCGAGCTGTCACTCTTTCGCGTCGTCTCTTCCTTTTAAACAACAATATTTGTCATCTTTTCAAATCTCTCTCTCCATCGCTTCCATCCCATTAGCCCCCCCCCACCGTCTCCAGAGAGGACACTGCTTCACTTCACACAGACTGACATCAAGTGGGAATAGTGAGTGAGAGAGTGAGTGAGAGAGCAGGGCTGCACGATCACGACAAACATGTTCATCGTGAATATTTTGAGATTGCAATTGTGATTATTCTCGGCGGTTATGACAGATTACGGATTCAATTAATATTCTGTGGCACCCTCTGTATATAAAAAAAAAAGCCAATAATAAAGCAATTGCAGAGTTGTGGCAGTTGGTTATGTGATTTTAATTGAACGAGCATACAATATAAGATCTATTTATGTTTACAAATGTTTCTTTGGTCATTAAATGTGACCTTTCACGATTTGTGAATTGCAGAAGCCAAAAAGCGCACATTTGATTCATATGCAATTAATTGTGCAGCCCTATGAGAGAGAGAGAGAGAGAGAGAGAGAGAGAGAGAGAGAGAGAGAGAGAGAGAGAGAGACAGAGACAGAGACATTTATCCTGCAATACGGAGCATCGATCCGGAACTCCTCCCTGCTGGGTTCAAACCCTGCCCTTGCCTTTCATAAGAGTCAGCCGCCCCAGCCCCCACGCTGGGCCATTAACACTCAGGAAACGGCCATGTTGGCGTTCCTTCCTCCTTCGTTCCTCTTCAGCTCATCCATCTTTCATGCCGCTTAGCGCCGGCGCTCAAACTACACGAAACGGGGTGCATTAAAGCACATGTTCCAGTTAAGGTCGTGGTGGTGCTGGTGGTGGTGGTGCTGGCGGTGGAGTGAGTGTACACTATTGGACAAGGCAAGGCAGAGCGTGTAAGGCACCTTGTGGAAATGTGAATGTACCAAGACTATAATAGACTCACAGATTAGATTTTAACGATGCAACTATGGAACACTGTTAATGTGCTGGCAAACAATAAACAGTGAGTAGAGAGATTAAATGATTTGCGCAACTCTCACCTGGTTGCGACTATAGGTGCTTGATGAATGGGCTTTGGTGATGGGGGATACGGAACACACAGCAGACAACAGAACACAACATCTGCAAATGCCCACACAAATGTCTACAACAGTCTGTTGGCTGTCATGCCGTATCGACAAGCTAATGACTGCGTTGCCTAAACCTACCCACCTAGTTTTGTTGCCCAAGTCTAACCAAACTGTGACTAAAAACTGAAAAAAAAGTCCTGGGTCTCAAACCCCGGTCTCCTGGGTGAAAGCCCAGAGTTTAAACCTTCCTCCATCAGGATATAGTATGGTAGGTAATAAAAAGTACATTTAATTTCAGGCTCACAACTCACAATGGAAGTCGAAAATATGTTTGGTTTCATATAACTATGCAAAATCATGATTTCTTAAATGTTTAAACCAAGTTCAACTTCCAGCTTAAAAGTGTAATACTTAAAAGTATTCAAAGTCACAGTGAACATTAGAAACTTTGGATGGAGTCTCTCGGTGAGAGAATAACAACAGCTGAGCTGTGCCTAGCAGCACTCGTCTCATAATAGATCGGATAAGATGCATTCTGAATGGAAGATGGTTTTGAAACCTTGTAGCCCATCCGTCACAGTGTATTAGCCCTGGGCCTTATCTCAAACTCTCGCACTCACCTTGGGTTCCACATCACGCTTGAAAACCCATCATGTGAGTGAACAGGCAGACCTTCGTCCACAGTGCGAGTGGGCACACCATCACCATCACAAACACACACACACACGCTGGCCGACAACAGCCCGTCAGATCAGACCCTGGCCAGCTCCGTGAGCGGGAGACTGCTGCCCGGACCAAACACATCCGCCTAATCAACAAGGACAGGCACACCAGAGCTTGGACTGACTGCAAAATACCCAAATCGTGTTTCCCTGCAGAAAGGCCCACGCAGACACAGACACAGAGACAGACACAGAGACAGAGACACAGACGGCTTCATACGACACACGACTCAAATTCTGAAACAAGACCCGAAGCCTAAAGATAACAAAAAACGAAATACAAAAGCAACAGCGAAAAACAAAACATAAAGACGCATCCTAAATATTGCACACAGCTTGTTAACAGAAGATCAGCTGCAGGAAAGAGGTTGGAAGGAGGGAAGGGGTGTGTGTGTGTGTGTGTGTGTGTGTGTGTGTGTGTGTGTGTGTGTGGGGCCATCCACCACCACCCCGCACCTCCACTCCCCTTGGGGGGGGGGTCGACACTCGTCACAGAGTCCTTCAACCCACCAAAGGACACCCACCGGCACCGCCTCCACGCTGCCTTCTCCCGAGCGGACGGAGACGATCGCCCCCGCCTCCGCCCGCCACCTACACCCGCCCCCGTGTGCCTCGGTGTGTCCCATCGCGGCGCTCAGTCCCAGGCCCGCCCCGCTAAGTCTGCCAGGCCCGCCGATGATGAGCGCAGGGGGAATTGGGGCGGGAAGGGAGATGAAGGGAGAGATGTAAAGGCGGGAGACGGGCGGGGGGAGCGGAAGCAGAGGAGGGAGGGAGGGAGGGAGGGAGGGCGAGGAGGGAGAGAGGGAGGAGGAGGGAGGGGGGGGAGGGGGGAGGGGGGGGAGGAGGGAGGGAGGGGTGGCGAGATGAAGGGGGAGGTAGCAAGGAATTGCCATGCATTATTGAACAGACAGAGTGGAGTTTTTAAGGATAAATGTGAAATCGTGGCTAGGGACAAGCATCCTCCTCACCCACTTCTCTCCCGCCCCCCCCCCCACCCCCCGAGAGGCAGGCTCCATCTCTTATTCAGCAGGTAGGTTAAAAATTAAGAACATTGGAGGTTGGGGCGGTGTGAGAGAACCAGTACCTGAAAGTGGCCAAAACGAAGGGAAAATGTCTGCAGGGAATTGACTTGAGTGCTAATCCTGCTCAAAGCTTCTCGCTGTGATTGGGTGGCGGGGGGAGAAGAGAGAGAAGGAGCCAGAGAGAGAGAGAGAACGAGAACATTTCCATGCGGCACGGAGTGTAGCGGCGCGTGGCGTGGTGAAAAATTAAGGTGTCTGGCGGGCTGAGCTGCATTCACGTCTCAGGGAGCACGATGCGCAGAAACACAGAGTAATGAAGCCAGGGCAGCGACACACAGGCAGGCCCAGGAGCACACGCACACACATGCGGGCACACACACACACACATGCGGGCACACACACGCACACGCACACACACACACACACGTCAAGAAATGTTCCAACATGCAGTGCACACACACAAGTGCACAAATGGATTGCATTAGTTTATAATGCATAAAAGTGAACAGCACATGAACACACACCCACACCCACCAACCCACACACACGGTCGTGGAATGCTGCAAATTAAGGTCAGAAGACGTGAGCGTGGCCTGGTGCTCCTGGCCTGGTAAATACCACCGGGTGTCTGGTGTAAATGCCACTGGGCCGGCCACCCGGCCACACTGGCTCTACGAGCCCAGGCCTGGGGCCACAGGACGCCAGGGGCCATAAACGTTGGGCGCGCACACACACACACACACACACACACACACACACACACACACAGACAGACACACACACATGACACACAACAAGTACCGCACAGTGGCACATTGGGGGATGTAATGTCCTCCTTCGGTCATAAAGCATGGTAATGTGTGCCGCAGGAGGCCGGGGGAGCGCACAGAAGGTCTGAGAACGGCGCCTATAAATGTGGAATTGATCGTTTTAATATGTGCAGCTGCCAGAGGCCCGCATGCGCCCGCGAGTGTGTGGAAACCGCAGGCATAACGCCGCCTGATGTAGTGGGCTAATAGCTCCGGGGCCAGCCTGCCAGCCAGCCAGCCAGCCAGCCGGCCAGCCAGCCAGCCAGCTAGCCGGGCCCCTGCACACCTCAGGTAGTTTTCCACAACCTCCACCGCCGTTCAGCGAGACAAGACGTCTTCAAAACGTTAAAGGGCCGGGCCGGGTGCCGCTGTCAAAATCGCCGTACCTAAATCTCGGAAACGTTTCTTCCCGTGATGCGATGGGGGAACTAGAACAAAACAAAACAAAACCCGACGCCTCCGCTGGTGGCGGAGAGTAACGGTTGACCGAAAGCGCATTTGAAAAAGGGCAATAAATCGGTGGTGCTACGCAGAGATGATTTGGAGCAAGCGGCGTGTGCGTGTGTGTGTGTGTGTGTGTGTGTGTGTGTATGGGTTTCTACAGCTCTGTTGCACCACAGCTACAGACACTCACATCTGGTCTCCCCGGTTGACAAGAACCTCTTTAAAAAAAGCCTTTGATATGGAAAATGGATAGAAGAGGAGGTGATGGTGTGTATGTGGATGTGTTTGTGGTGTGTGTGTAGGTGGGGGTTTGTTTGTCTCGGGATGGGAGGAGGAGGAAGAGGAGACGGGGTGAGGGTGATGATGTCGAGGGGAGGCTCGGGGGGCAGGGGTTAGAGGGAAAGAGGGCTAATGCTGCTATCTTGTCATCTTTACCTTTGAAGTGGTTCCTCTTTAATGCTTTGATTAGAGCTGTTTTTTTCAAACCCCATGCTATCAGTGACATCAAACTCTGGGATAAGACTGCTGTGAGCGCATTAGAGTGCGTGTGGAGAGAGGGATGGGAGGGAGGGAGATAGAGAGAGATATGGGGGGAGAGAGCCCTTGGGGAGAGGTGGCTAATAATGTGCAATATAAACAGAAGAAGTCTCCGCCTCAAGTTGCCTATAGCAGGTTCTCTCTCTCTCTCTCTCTCTCTCTCTCTCTCTCTCTCTCTCTCTCTCTCTCTCTCTCTCTCTCTCTCCTTCCGTCTCATGCTCCCTCCTCATTTGAACACGTTAGCCATGTCCACGTTAGCATGTTATTCCTCGATTAACATGCTTTCTAAACATAGAAGAAGACACATAATCCCCCAAGGACATGGGAAATTAAGAAGCGTGCTTTGCAGACATCTTCTGTGTCTTTTTTTAAGACACACACACGCGTGCACACGTCAACGTACAATGATGCGCGCTCACACACACACACATTGCCGTGGCTTAAAGGAGAGAGATTATGGAGGGGACAAGCCACAACGGGGTCCCATTTTAGGACAACGACGTGCCACAGAGGTGGTTCTGTGGCCGGTGCTTAGCGCAGGTTGCACCGGCACTGCGCCGCCGTGTACATTGCGCTCCAAAAATGGGACACCACCCCAGAGTGGCGTATTCAGCTCATACCACCGTCACCAACTATGATTACATATCAGTTCATTTCATCTCATAAGGTTAGTGGGTTTTTTCTCCAACTACATCAGATGAGATTAAAAGAAATCGACCCAAAGTCGATTCATTGATGAGTCATTTGATGAGTTTATATCATTCATACCCGAGATGCAAACCAAGGGGAATTGGTTTGTGTTCTGCTCAGGTGTTATGGGGACAAACTAACAAAAAAATAAATAAAAATCGTACTATTTAAAAGTATTTTGTCTCATCACGCATCAGAGAGAGATTAAAAAAATTATCTTTAAAATTGACACGGAACTTCTTTCAGCAGAGTTTAGTTTGTGTATAGCGTACTAAAGTACAACCTTATCTCCATCTATTCGCATTAGGGATAGCGGTTCGAAATGTGCCAATTGGAAACGGACCTACTGCATAGCCTCTGGTGTTTCTTCAGAACACTCGCTCAACCCATCTTACCCCGACTGTGTTGGGGGGGAAGAAGACACGAAACACGTCATCCGCTCGACAAAAGTAGTGAAGAGATCTGGGAGCAGGCAACGTGGAGGAAAGGTAAAGGTTCATTTGTCCATGTGCAAGTTCCTTGTCCAATCCCTTATTATTGCTGAGCATTACTATAATGTCAATTTCAAGTCAAGTAAATTTTATTTTTATAGCCCTTAATCACAGTTACAGTCTCAAAGGGCTTTACAGGCCATATGATTATAGTAGTTTTTAAAAAACCTTTGGATAGAGCCTACACATGGATTAGATTCAACCTCAAATGGCACGCCTGCTGTGACAGCGGCGCATCCTCCCCTCCGCTGAGCGGAGACTCAGGGCTTGTCTAACAATATGAGTCAGCCAAACACTACCTTGCGGGAGACATATTTATTTTTTTGGAGTGACATAAGTCATCGAAATTGAGGTCATAAAAGGGACATTTCGCCGAACAGCGAGTTGTTTGCGTCACTGTTAAACATTCCCTTCCTTCGTAATGTTTCCCGCGTTGTCAAGGAAACACCAGTGGTGGATAGTTTTCCAATTTCCGACCGGCGTCGTTAACGCTGGACTTGTAATAACGCACACCCTTGGAACGTCATTGACCAATCACCATCAAGTATGACGGCTGCGGTGTAAAGTACGAGATAATAGGCATCTTGATCCTTCCAAAGTGTATTGTCAGGGGGGGAAAACTTTAGTAAAAGTTCCCATTTGGCCGTTTTGGGGGGTGGGGGGTGGGGGGGGCGGGACGACAAGCCACCTCATTGGCTGACGACGGAAACGGAGGGAAACGCGCTGCGAGGAAGTACTCCGCTGCTCAGCCATCACAGCAGCACTGCGGGAACATTTAAGCGGGAACGGCGAGGAGCGGAAGTTAGCCAAAAAAAATGGCTAGCTGGCCGACTGACTGACTGACTGACTGGTTGACTGAGCGGTTGGCAGGAGGAAAAAGAGGAGCCGAGCAGAGCGGGAAGACGAGACCGGTGCGCCTCAATTGGAGGAAAAAAATATAAATTATTTGTTTTTGTTGTTTTAAAGACAGCGAGATAATCTCCAGAAAGGAGAAAAGGCGGCCCGGGGAGATTAGAAGCACACGGGCGTAATGCGCTGGGCAACACTACATGCATTTCATTTGCATGTAAAACAGAGCGCACTGGGGAAGGTGTTGGAGGGATGGAGCACAGAGGATGGCGATGAACACCGAGAGAGAGAGAGAGAGAGAGAGGAGGCGAGGGGATAAAGGGAGGCGCACGGTGGGGGACGGGGGAAGCTTCTGGCAGCCAGACCTGGAGATGCGAGCTCTTGCACAGATGTGTTGCAACCCGATAAGGCCAGATGAATGACTGGCGCCGGGGTTTTGTCTGTGCGTGTGTGTGTGTGTGTGTGTGTGTGTGTGTGTGTGTGTTTTCGTGCTGCAAAAAAAAAAAAGGGGGCCCTCAAGCGAAAAAATAAAAGCCTGGGCAGGCGAGAGAGAGCAGGCGAGAGACCACGGCTGTGCTCAGAATAGGCACCGGGGGCTTAGGACTGTGGTGGTGGTGGTGGTGGTGGGCAAAGCCAGCCTAATGCCCTGCTAATGTAGCAGCTTACGTGGTACAGAGAGAATCTGGAGTATACAGCACGGGGAACAGGTAAACACTTCATTCACACAGACACACACACACACACGGATATCTGCGTTCTTATTTCTCTATGTCATGTCCTTGCATGTAAACAAACCCATCTCCATCTCCATCTCCATCTCCCTGCAGCGCATGATGCAAGCTGTGGCTCTTGGATCCTCGGACACACACACACACACACACACACACACACACACAGGCTTGTGGATAATGGAGAGAATAGTCCGAGCAGGTGAGAAAGCGTGGAGGGGGGGTGGCGGGGTGAGGGGTTATCCAGGAGACGGGGTTGTGACCGCACAGAACCAGTCTCTGCGTTGGCCGTTGTTTTCCCCAGCATTATTGGTCCTTTGGCAGTAGGCTGCCTCTCTGCTGCAGTCCTAACCCCGACACCGCATGATTTATTAACAAGGACCACGGCTGTGGATTACACTGACACACACACACACACACACACGCAAACTCTTTTCACAAGTAACTTGTAATCCGGGAGGCAGAACTTTGAAACACACTGAGGCGTCAACTCGCACATCGATCATCTGGAGCGAGCGATGCGCCTTATTTAATCGACTTTTCTTACTCGATGCCTCGTTTTAAGCAGCTCTCTTGTGACTGCGTTAGTAAGCCTAAACTCTCATTTAAGGACACGCACACACACACACACACACACACACACACACACACACACACACACACACACACACACAGCAAACACATCAGACACACACACACATACACAACAGACACACAAAACATGTAAACCCTCAGGCTGGATACATTTTAGCAGGAGGAGGCTAGGGTGGGGTGGATAGCGCCAGGAAGGCTGTGTGTGTGCGTGTGTGGTGTGTGTGTGTGTGTGGTTGGTGTGTGTGTGTGTTGTGTGTGTGTGTGTGTGTGTGTGTGTGTGTGTGTGTGTGTGTGTGTGTGTGTGTTGGTTCCACACAGCGCTGGTATCCATTTGTCACGCTCTCCCCACACGTCACATCACGTTCCTTTATATATTTTTTTTTTTATTTTTTATTTGTCCCGTCTCTCCCGGTCTGATTAATTCCGCCCCTCGCCCGCGCGCCTCATTCCTCTTCCCCGGGTAACTCCGTCCATCCATCTTCACGTCCGCCGCGCGCAGATTAAGTCTTTATCCCGCGCCGCGGTGGACGCCTCTCCGCCGCGCCGATAATCGCTCCTTCCCTTTGTCTCTCGCCCTCCCTCTCAATCCCGTCTGGCTGTCTCGGTCGTCTTTCACGCCGCCGTCCGCCGGTCCGGCCCATTCTGTGCTCTTTTTGAAGTGCTATGAATCTTCTCCGCGAGCCCCGGGAACAAAAGGAGAAAAAAAAGTCCAAAGATAGAAGTGAGAGGAGTGGGCTAACCGTAAAAGTTACAGAAGTGGAAACTTCCAGGAGAAAAACTTTCGTTGTGTCGCGTGTGTGCGTGTGAGTGTGCGTGTGTGCGTGTGTAGCCACTATATATTTTGCTCCCCTCACGGAGCGGGCCTAAACCAATTCCTGAAGAGAACTTTAGAAGTCTTGAGGTGTTCCGGCGCGTTTGCCACCGATGCGTAGCTAACAAGTGTAGCGCTGTGGCGGCGGCTGCCAGACAAACTCCTAACAGCGGTGGATAGGAAATCAAAGACAAACCAACACACACGCACACACGCACACACATACACACACACACATGCATGCACGCACGCGCATTGTGTTCGCAAACACAGCGACGTCTCAAGGAGCTTGTACACGACGTGTCACTCACTTGTGGATTGTTTTTTTTTTCTATACGTATATATATAAAAAAAAGAAGCAGAAATTCAACCCATTACTGTTTAAAGGAAGAAAAAAAAAAGATCTAGGATGGCCTAGATGCCAAAAGCAGAATCTCATTAAAGTGGCACCCAGGGAAAGCCAGCATCGCTCAGCCCGGCTCGACTTCAGAATAAGATAAGGCCACACGTCAGCGGTGCCGGAGCCGTGGTGGATGTTGTTGCCGCGGATACGGTGCCTCGTCACCATGCGCGGCAGCATCACACCACCCCCCCCCGCACCCCGCACCTCCACTCCCCTTGGGGGGGGGGTCGACACTCGTCACAGAGTCCTTCAACCCACCAAAGGACACCCACCGGCACCGCCTCCACGCTGCCTTCTCCCGAGCGGACGGAGACGATCGCCCCCGCCTCCGCCCGCCACCTACACCCGCCCCCGTGTGCCTCGGTGTGTCCCATCGCGGCGCTCAGTCCCAGGCCCGCCCCGCTAAGTCTGCCAGGCCCGGCGATGATGAGCGCAGGGGGAATTGGGGCGGGAAGGGAGATGAAGGGAGAGATGTAAAGGCGGGAGACGGGCGGGGGGAGCGGAAGCAGAGGAGGGAGGGAGGGAGGGAGGGAGGGAGGGAGGGAGGGAGAGAGGGAGGGACGGAGGGAGGGGGTGGTTGCAGTGGCGGTGGTGGCGTGTTGGGAGCGAGGGAGGGAGGGGTGGCGAGATGAAGGGGGAGGTAGCAAGGAATTGCCATGCATTATTGAACAGACAGAGTGGAGTTTTTAAGGATAAATGTGAAATCGTGGCTAGGGACAAGCATCCTCCTCACCCACTTCTCTCCCGCCCCCCCCCCACCCCCCACCCCCCGAGAGGCAGGCTCCATCTCTTATTCAGCAGGTAGGTTAAAAATTAAGAACATTGGAGGTGGGGGCGGTGTGAGAGAACCAGTACCTGAAAGTGGCCAAAACGAAGGGAAAATGTCTGCAGGGAATTGACTTGAGTGCTAATCCTGCTCAAAGCTTCTCGCTGTGATTGGGTGGCGAGGGGGGAGAAGAGAGAGAAGGAGCCAGAGAGAGAGAGAACGAGAACATTTCCATGCGGCACGGAGTGTAGCGGCGCGTGGCGTGGTGAAAAATTAAGGTGTCTGGCGGGCTGAGCTGCATTCACGTCTCAGGGAGCACGATGCGCAGAAACACAGAGTAATGAAGCCGGGGCAGCGACACGCAGGCAGGCCCAGGAGCACACGCACACACATGCGGGCACACGCACACACATGCGGGCACACGCACACACATGCGGCACACACACACACACACACACACACACACACACACACACCACACACACACACACACACACACACACACACACACACACACACACACAACACACACACACACACACACACACACACACACACACACACACACACACACACGTCAAGAAATGTCCAACATGCAGTGCACACACACACACACACATGTGGATTGCATTAGTTTATAATGCATAAAAGTGTAACAAAAACATCAAGAAACAGCACATGAACACACACCCACCCACCCACCCACCCACACACACGGTCGTTGAAATACTGCAAATTAAGGTCAGAAGACGTGAGCGTGGCCTGGTGCTCCTGGCCTGGTAAATACCACCGGGGTGTCTGGTGTAAATGCCGACTGGGGCCGGCCACCCGGCCACACTGGCTCTACGAGGCCCAGGCCTGGGGCCACAGGACGCCAGGGGCCATAAACGTTGGGCACACACACACTGACACACACACACACACACACACACACCACACACACACACACACACACCACAGACAGACACGCACACACATGACACACAACAAGTACCGCACAGTGGCACATTGGGGGATGTTAATGTCCTCCTTCGGTCATAAAGCATGGTAATGTGTGCCGCAGGAGGCCGGGGGAGCGCACAGAAGGTCTGAGAACGGCGCCTATAAATGTGGGAATTGATCGTTTTAATATGTGCAGCTGCCAGAGGCCCGCATGCACCCGCGAGTGTGTGGAAACCGCGGGCATAACGCCGCTGATGTAGTGGGCTAATAGCTCCGGGGCCAAGCCTGCCAGCCCCAGGTCAGCCAGCCAGCCAGCCAGCCGCCGGCCAGCCAGCCAGCTAGCCAGGCCCCTGCACACCTCAGGTAGTTTTCCACAACCTCCACCGCCGTTCAGAGAGACAAGACGTCTTCAAAACGTTAAAGGGCCGGGCCGGGTGCCGCTGTCAAAATCGCCCGTACCTAAATCTCGGCAAACGTTTCTTCCCGTTATGCGATGGGGGATCTAGAACAAAACAAACAAAACCCCGACGCCTTCGCTGGTGGCGGAGAGTAACGGTTGTGTGACCGAAAGCGCATTTGAAAAAGGGCAATAAATCGGTGGTGCTACGCAGAGATGATTTGGAGCAAGCAGCGTGTGTGTGTGTGTGTGTGTGTGTGTCTGTATTGGGTTTCTACAGCTTTGTTGCACCACAGCCACAGACACTCACATCTGGTTCTCCCCGGTTGACAAGAACCTCTTTAAAAAAAGCCTTTGATATGGAAAATGGATAGAAGAGGTGATGGCTGTGTATGTGGATGTGTTTGTGGTGTTGTGTAGGTGGGGGTTTGTTTTGTCTCGGGATGGGAGGAGGAGGAGGAGGAAATGGAGGAGGAAGAGGAGACGGGTTAGGGTGAATGATGTCGAGGAGGCTCGGGGGCAGGGGTTAGAGGGAAAGAGGGCTAATGCTGCTATCCTTGTCATCTTTACCTTTGAAGTGGTTCCTCTTTAATGCTTGATTAGAGCTGTTTTTTTCAAAACCCCATGCTATCAGTGACATCAAACTCTGGGATAAGACTGCTGTGAGCGCATTAGACGTGCGTGTGGAGAGAGGGATGGGAGGGAGGGAGATAGAGAGAGATATGGGGGGAGAGAGCCCTTGGGGACGAGGTGGCCTAATAATGTGCAATATAAACAGAAGGAGTCTCCGCCTCAAGTTGCTATAGCAGGTTCGTTCTCTCTCTCTCTCTCTCTCTCTCTCTCTCTCTCTCCTCTCTCTCTTCTCCTCTCTCTCTCTCTCTCTCCTCTCTCTCTCCTCTCTCTCTCTCTCTCTCTCTCTCTCTCTCTCTCCTCTCTCTCTACTCTCCTTCTCTCTCTCTCTCTCTCTCTCTCTCTCTCTCTCTCCTTCCGTCCATGCTCCCTCCTCATTTGACACGTTAGCCGTGTCCACGTTAGCATGTTATTCCTCGATTAACATGCTTTCTAAACATAGAAGAAGACACATAATCCCCCAAGGACATGGGAAATTAAGAAGCGTGCTTTGCAGACATCTTCTGTGTCTTTTTTTAAGACACACACACACGCGTGCACACGTCAACGTACAATGATGCGCGCTCACACACACACACACACACACACACACACATTGCCGTGGCTTAAAGGAGAGAGATTACGGAGGGGACAAGCCACAAACGGGGTCCATTTTAGGACAACGACGTGCCACAGAGGTGGTTCTGTGGCCGGTGCTTAGCGCAGGTTGCACCGGCACTGCGCCGCCGTAGTACATTGCGCTCCAAAAATGGGACACCACCCCAGAGTGGCGTATTCAGCTCATACCACCGTCACCAACTATGATTACATATCAGTTCATTTCATCTCATAACGTTAGTGGGTTTTTTCTCCAACTACATCAGATGAGATTAAAAGAAATCGACCCAAAGTCGATTCATTGATGAGTCATTTGATGAGTTTATATCATTCATACCCGAGATGCAAACCAAGGGGAATTGGTTTGTGTTCTGCTCAGGTGTTATGGGGACAAACTAACGAAAAAATAAATAAAACTCGTACTATTTAAAAGTATTTTGTCTCATCACGCATCAGAGAGAGATTAAAAAAATTATCTTTAAATTGACACGGAACTTCTTTCAGCAGAGTTTAGTTTGTGTATAGCGTACTAAAGTACAACCTTATCTCCATCTATTCGCATTAGGGATAGCGGTTCGAAATGCGTCAATTGGAAACGGACCTACTGCATTGCCTCTGTGTTTCTTCAGAACACTCGCTCAACCCATCTTACCCCGACTGTGTTGGGGGGGAAGAAGACACGAAACACGTCATCCGCTCGACAAAAGTAGTGAAGAGATCTGGGAGCAGGCAACGTGGAGGAAAGGTAAAGGTTCATTTGTCCATGTGCAAGTTCCTTGTCCAATCCCTTATTATTGCTGAGCATTACTATAATGTCAATTTCAAGTCAAGTAAATTTATTTTTATAGCCCTTAATCACAGTTAGTCTCAAAGGGCTTTACAGGCCATATGATTATAGTAGTTTTTAAAAAACCTTTGGATAGAGCCTACACATGGATTAGATTCAACCTCAAATGGCACGCCTGCTGTGACAGCGGCGCATCCTCCCCTCCGCTGAGCGGAGACTCAGGGCTTGTCTAACAATATGAGTCAGCCAAACGCTACCTTGCGGGAGACATATTTATTTTTTTGGAGTGACATAAGTCATCGAAATTGAGGTCATAAAAGGGACATTTCGCCGAACAGCGAGTTGTTTGCGTCACTGTTAAACATTCCCTTCCTTCGTAATGTTTCCCGCGTTGTCAAGGAAACACCAGTGGTGGATAGTTTTCCAATTTCCCGACGGGCGTCGTTAACGCTGGACTTGTAATAACGCACGCCCTTGGAACGTCATTGACCAATCACGATCAAGTATGACGGCTGCGGTGTAAAGTACGAGATAATTAGGCATCTTGATCCTTCCAAAGTGTATTGTAAGGAGGGGAAAACTTTAGTAAAAGTTCCCGTTTGGCCGTTTGGGAGGGGGGGGGCGGGACGACAAGCCACCTCATTGGCTGACGACGGAAACAGAGGGAAACGCGCTGCGATGAAGTACTCCGCTGCTCAGCCATCACAGCAGCACTGCGGGAACATTTAAGCGGGAACGGCGAGGAGCGGAAGTTAGCCAAAAAAAATGGCTAGCTGGCCGACTGACTGACTGACTGACTGGTTGACTGAGAGGTTGGCAGGAGGAAAAAGAGGAGCCGAGCGGAGCGGGAAGACGAGGCCGGTGCGCCTCAATTGGAGGGAAAAAATATAAATTATTTGTTTTTGTTGTTTTGTGTTTTTTTTTATTTTTTAAAGACAGCGGGATAATCTCCGGAAAGGATAAAAGGCGGCCCGGGGAGATTAGAAGCACACGGGCGCAATGCGCTGGGCAACACTACATGCATTTCATTTGCATGTAAAACAGAGCGCACTGGGGAAGGTGTTGGAGGGACGGAGCACAGAGGATGGCGATGAACACCGAGAGAGAGAGAGAGAGAGAGAGAGAGAGAGAGAGGAGGCGAGGGGACAAAGGGAGGCGCACGGTGGGGGACGGGGGAAGCTTCTGGCAGCCAGACCTGGAGATGCGAGCTCTTGCACAGATGTGTTGCAACCCGATAAGGCCAGATGAATGACTGGCGCCGGGGTTTTGTCTGTGTGCGTGTGTGTGTGTGTGTGTGTGTGTGTGTGTGTGTGTGTGTTTTTCGTGCTGCAAAAAAAAAAAAAGGGGGGCCCTCAAGCGAAAAAATAAAAGCCTGGGCAGGCGAGAGAGAGCAGGCGAGAGACCACGGCTGTGCTCAGAATAGGCACCGGGGGCTTAGGACTGTGGTGGTGGTGGTGGTGGTGGTGGTGGTGGGGCAAAGCCAGCCTAATGCCCTGCTAATGTAGCAGCTTACGTGGTACAGAGAGAATCTGGAGTATACAGCACGGGGAACAGGTAAACACTTCATTCACACAGACACACACACACACACACACACACACACACACACACACACACACGGATATCTGCGTTCTTATTTCTCTATGTCATGTCCTTGCATGTAAACAAACCCATCTCCATCTCCATCTCCCTGCAGCGCATGATGCAAGCTGTGGCTCTTGGATCCTCGGACACACACACACACACACACGCACACACAGGCTTGTGGATAATGGAGAGAATAGTCCGAGCAGGAGAAAGCGTGAGGGGGGGGGGGGCGGTGGCGGGGTGAGGGGTTATCCAGGAGACGGGGTTGTGACCGCACAGAACCAGTCTCTGCGTTGGCCGTTGTTTTTCCCCAGCATTATTGGTCCTTTGGCAGTAGGCTGCCTCTCTGCTGCAGTACTAACCCCGACACCGCATGATTTATTAACGAGGACCACGGCTGTGGATTACACTGACACACACACACACACACACACACACACGCACAAACTCTTTTCACAAGTAACTTGTAATCCGGGAGGCAGAACTTTGAAACACACTGAGGCGTCAACTCGCACATCGATCATCTGGAGCGAGCGATGCGCCTTATTTAATCGACTTTTCTTACTCGATGCCTCGTTTTAAGCAGCTCTCTTGTGACTGCGTTAGTAAGCCTAAACTCTCATTTAAGGACACGCACACGGGCGCGCACACACACACACATACACGGGCGCACGCATACACACGGCACACACACACACACGGGCACAAACACACACACACACAGCCAAGCACATCAGACACACACACACACACACACAAAGACACACAAAACATGTAAACCCTCAGGCTGGATACATTTTAGCAGGAGGAGGCTAGGGTGGGGTGGATAGCGCCAGGAAGGCTCTGTGTGTGTGTGTGTGTGTGTGTGTGTGTGTGTGTGTGTGTGTGTGGTGTGTGTGTGTGTGTGTGTGTGTGTGTGTGTGTGTGGGTGGTGGTATGGAGACAACAAACAAAACAAACAAACAGACAGCAAACAGGATATGGGCATGTGTACACCGCGGCCGTCTCCATTCTTCTTCTTCTCCTCCTCCTCCTCCTCCTCCTCCTCCTCCTCTCTCGTGCCTAAAACTCCGAAACAATTTCTCTGGAGTTGCCTGTCGCCTCCGTCAACACAGCAGCCGCCCACGGGTGGGGTGGTGGTGGTGGTGGTGGTGGTGGTGGTTGTGGGGAGGGGGGAGAGTACAATCGAAAACGCGCACGCAAGACATTTAACACATCGGACACGATTTCCTCCCCGGCTGTCCTATAATCAATTTGGCCCCTGGCCTGTAGAAAACCATCATGACAAACTGTGGAGTGGAGTCCATTTCATGAACAGGAAGACGGACGCTCCCCGGACGGGACCATGTTGACCTTGAGACGCTCGGGTGGGAAAGTACGAGCAAGTCCAACAAAATGTAATGATATGAGGGAATATATTGCTGCTGCAACTTTTGGTGCTCGCTCGAATTGGGAATGCAACAACTCTCTCGTCTTGACTATTGATGAGTCCTCAAGGCTTGAACACACACACACACACACAAGTACACACACACACACACACACACACACACACACACACACACACACACACACACACACACACACACACACACACACACACACACACACACACACACACACACACACACACACACACACACACACACACACACTCTTCCTGCCTCTACCCAGCCCACTCCAAC
Organism: Coryphaenoides rupestris; assembly: GCA_002895965.2. NCBI lineage: Eukaryota > Metazoa > Chordata > Actinopteri > Gadiformes > Macrouridae > Coryphaenoides > Coryphaenoides rupestris. The sequence continues at coordinate 189,823 of PIJE02000858.1, forward strand.
ATTCTCCTGCTAATTGGGCTTTCTGAGGTACTGACATCAAAAGCCCCCGATATCAAACACACAACTTGGACAGAAAAATAAAGAAGCAACATCACAGACCGGGATGAAGCAGAGAGAGAGAAACACACACACACACACAGACACACACACAGACACACACAGAGAAACAAATTGATGCGGGAAAGAGAGAGAGAGGGGGAGAGAGAGAGAGAGAACGTGGCATTAAAGAGAAGCAAACCAACACGAGGAATCAAATGTTCAGGAGGCAAATTGGAACCTGTCTGCCGGTACACGAGGAATACATGTTCATCTAGATGTTAAGGAGACGGTCCAGGTATGCGCCCGTCCGATGGAACAGGTTACGTGTAACGAAAGCTGCGATATCAACACATAAAAGACTGGATAACAAAGATATTGGCTTGTCAGAGTCGTAGCACGCATCGCGGGAAGGCTTCTCGCGGTGATTAAAAGCCAACGAGATAAAATAAATAAATAAAAAGGAGGCGGGATCAAACAAACAAACAATTATCTGGACGCATCTCAGCGGCGGGAGATCACAGGAGAGGAGGACTGTGTGTG
>PIJE02000858.1:195401-217737 GCA_002895965.2 Coryphaenoides rupestris
GGCAAGGATGAGAACCCTCCAAGATTTGCGTAGATTTGCAGACATAGGTACACGTATGTACGCACACAAACACACTATGACGGGTGTGATTCCCTGGGGCGGGGTATGGGAGGCTGCCAGTGTAGTTTGTTGGACGGGTGTGTTCCGGGGTGGGTGTGTTCTGGGGCGGCTATGGGAGGTGCAGGGTGTGTTCTGGGGCGGGTGTGGGAGGGGCAGTGTGTGTTCTGGGGCGGGTGTGGGAGGTGTGGTGTGTTCTGGGATGTGTGTTTCAGAGCCGCTGTGAGAGGCTGTTTTGACACAATGCTGCTGAAGGAATGCTAATGTGTGGCATGTCCTCCACATGGGGACAGCGAGGAAGAGGCTGGCGCTGTGTGTGTGTGTGTGTGTGTGTGTGTGTATATGTTGGGGGGACAGTGTGTGTGTGACGGGGGGTTCAGAGAGAGGTGTGCGTGTCTCTTCTTACCTTTAGAAGCTGATGGCAGAGTGGAGACGTACATAGGGAGGGGAAAAGAGAAACAAAAACATCATGTTGTCGTCATTATTATTATACTGTATAATACGTGGTGAACATAATCCAAGGAAAGGTAATGTTGCTGAGACAACTCACTCTTCAGCGAGGAGAAGGCCAGCGTGAGTTTGGCGAAGAGTTCATTATTTTCGTATTGGTCCTCTTTGGATTTGGTCCAGAAGCTGTTCTCGCTCAGGTCCTCTGGCCCAATCTGTCAGACAAGAACAAGACGTTCACAGGGAGAGTTGAGAGCCACGCACACACTTGCATGACTGTTGCCATTTGGTTCTGAATCGATGTAACTGAATTTCATTGAATAATTAATTGAAAGATACCGAGAGGAAGGGCGGGCGAGCGAGAGAGAGAGCGAGAAAGAGCATCAGAGAGAGCGAGAGAAAGATAAATATAATGATTTATAACCCCCAGCAGCTCGGCAGGCCAGTCTGTAAAGAGCTGGACACAGAAACGGGACGAGTTAATGAGGAACAGGAGGAACAGGTTCGGAAGACGAGAAATGGTTGCAAAAAATATATGGGTTAGAGTCTGAGAACTTTATGTTTTAGAAAATATTCCATGTGGGAATCTCTCTCGGACCCGAACCCGGATGAGCGGACGCGAATGGATGGAATCTCTCTCGGTCCACAAGCGAACGCAAAAACAATCTCACATAAGAATGCCCAGGCAGTAGGTGATGATCCAACTTACGACGAAACACCACAGGAGAACTTGAAAAGCATGTGAAATTGATTGTCTTCTTACCCATCATGCCTTATATAATAGATAATACGTCAATAATTAACTAATGTATAATATTTGGGTATTACCTAACCTAAGTACTAGGCACACGTAAACACTGCGGTAGTCGACTAATAGTGCGTAGGATTCTGGCGCAAACTCAAGTGTGTGAAATAGGGATGCAACGGTACAGTGTGCCCACGGTACGCATGTATCACGGTTTGTGGTCCACGGTAACGGTACGGTTTCGGTATCCTAATATTTACTTGGCTCTAACAACCAGTGGGTTCTTTGCCTTTTCTGTTTTAAATAAACAGGGTACTCATTACTTGCAAAGGCAATATTGCACCAAAAATATTTCTTAGTCTTATCTAGTTAATTCGGGGGGTGCTCCGAATTAACGGAGCACCCCCCCCATCAGAACCGCGAATTAACGGACACCCCCCCCCCATCAGAACCACAAATTAACGGATCCCCCTCCCCCCATCAGAACCGCAAATTAACGGACCCCCCCCCCCCCTCAGAACCGCAAATTAACGGACCCCCCCCCCCATCAGAACCGCAAATTAACGAACCCCCCCCCCCCCCCCAGAGACGCTGACTCGGAGCCCGTCGCGCGCCTCACGGTAGCGTCATTGCGCATCCATGGCGCAACATCTGTGATAACGCGTTAACTTTGACAGCCATAAAAAAAACCCACAAAATTCGATATGAACGTAAGAGACATGAAACCAGACAAAGAGCCGCGGGTTGGCCAGGCCTGGTCTACCGCTACTCTGCGCCTCTGATTGTACAACACGCGTGTTTCAGAAGCAGGTTTTGAAAATGAAAGTGAATGCCCGGCATACCGTGGTCCCGCGGCGTGCCGAACCGTACAGGGCATACCGTACGATACGACGATATTTCGTATACCGTTGCATCCCTAGTGTGAAACAACAATTGCCATTCTTAAAATCGAGACATTTTTAACAACTTCTTCCAGGGTAGCGATTAGGGATGCACCGATACCGATACCAGTATTCGGTATCGGTCCGATACTGTGCTCATGTACTCGTACTCGTACTCGTTAAACTACTCCGATACTCCCGCACCGATACCACTTTGGCAACGCAACGTTAACCTTGTAATATTCTTAGCCAAGGAATATTGAAATAAAGAGATGCAACCGAGTTGGCGTTTATGGATGTTTAATAGCAACGAGAGATCGCATGAGATCAGAACCGCGAATTAACGGAGCCCCCCATCAGAACCGCGAATTAACGGAGCCCCCCCCCCCCATCAGAACCGCGAATTAACGGAGAACCCCCCCAACAGAACCGCGAATTAACGGAGCCCCCACCCCCCCCCACCAGAGACGCTGACTCGGAGCCAGCGTCTCACGGGAGCGTCATCATTGCGCATTCCTTGGCGCAACATCTGTGATGTCCACCAATGTCCTAAACAACAACACGTCCTTGGTACCGAATATCCGACTGACGTATGTTGGATGGTTCTGAATAGGTTACATTTAATTGAAATTATTAATTATTAAATTATTAATTGAAGTTATATTTGTTTAATTTGTTCACAGTCAGAAAGTGAGGAACATCTGATTGAAAATAAAACATGTTTTCAAAGTCATTAGAACTGTAATGGTTTTATTAAGTACTCGGTATCGGTATTCGGTATCGGCAAGTACCCAAATGTAAGTACTTGTACTTGTACTCGGTCTGAAAAAAAGTGGTATCGGTGCATCCCTAGTAGCGATCTCTAAAAACTCGGTTTTCCAGAGACCTGATCTGGACGACACTGTTTTTAGATATACCTTTATACGCATGGACAAGGCCTACAGCAGCAGAAGCAAAAGGGGGGCGGGAGCATTTTGCGCTCCTCTCTCCATTTGGTACCAGCGTGGCACGCGGCTCGACAACGCGCTGGCTAGCTCGCTAGCTTTAAACGTGCAAGCGCAGCGTTGCCGACAGGCTAGCACTTATCAGAAACTCTCCCTCAATATTTAAAAAAGGTATGAAAGGTCAAAGCATCAAATCGATCCCCTGGGGGAGTCAGCGCCGCTCTGCTGCACCCCAATCAAAACCCACGTGGGAATTGATTCTCTCGCTCCGTAGAAAATGAATGGCTTGGTGCAGCATCTCACAGGTCCCCTCGGTGCCCGCCCCACCCACCCACCCTCCCTCCTCTTCCTCCTCCTCCTCCTCCTCCTCTGTCTCCTCCATAATTTATAGACCCCCCAACTCCCTCTCAATTTGGACCAAAACCTACAATTAACTTTGTGCATGAGTCCTTCTTCTTGTGAATAAAAAAGGACGCTGCAGAGAGAGAAGCAGAAGAAAGACTGGGAGACAAAGAGAGAGCGGGGGGGAGAGAGAGAGAGAGAGAGACAGAGAGAAAGAGAGAGGGAGGGGAGAGAGAGAGAGGGGGGGTGAGAGAGAGATAAAACAGAGGAATACGTGATGCCTGTCGTTAGGGATGAAAACCTCAGTGTGTGTGCGTGTGTGTGCAAGGAATGAAATCTTCAGTGCGTGTGTGCATGTGGGCGCACGACTGTGTGTGTGTGTGTGTGTGTACGAGTGTGTGTGTGTGTGTGTGTGTGTGTGTGTGTGTGTGTGTGTGTGTGTGTGTGTGTGTGTGTGTGTGTGTGTGTGTGTGTGTGTGTGTGTGTGTGTGTGTGTGTGTGTGTGTGTGTGTGTGTGTGTGTGTGTGTGTCGAGTGTGTGTGTGTGTGTGTGTGTGTGTGTGTGTGTGTGTGTGTGTGTGTGTGTGTGTGTGTGTGTGTGTGTGTGTGTGTGGGTGTGTGCACGCGTGTGTGTGTGTGCGTGCGCACACATGTGCAGGGAACGGGGCTGAGCCGCCCACCGGGGCTGGAGGGCCATGGACGACTGAGAAAAGGAGGAGAAGAAAGGAAACCAAGGCAGCGCCATGGAGGGCAACAGGGTGCTGCTGCTGGTGGTGGTGGTGGTGCTGATGGTGCTGGTGGTGGTGGTGCTGGTGGCAGCGTGGAAGGAAGGAAAGTTAATTTAAATTACAAAAGAATGCTGTCCTTTTCTAGCAGCAATTTAATTATCTTTTGGTGGCGCAGTTAAAAGGAGCAGCCTTATTAAAAAGCTGTTTCTGTGACATCCTCGTCAAAAGGCGGAGATCTCACCCGCCCAACCGGAAGAAAGGGAGGGAGAGAGAGCGAGAGAGAGAGAGAGAAGGGGAGAGACAAAGAGAGAGAAGGGGAGAGAGAGCGAGAGAGAGAGAGAGAGAAGGGGAGAGACAAAGAGAGAGGGGGGGAGAGAGAGAGAGAGAGAGAAGGGGGGTGGGAGAGAAAGGGAGGCTAAATGCTGACAAAGCCAGAGTGAAGCCATTAAACACTAGCTTTAGGCTAAAGGGAGACAGAAGGCCGTTTTGATGTTTCAACCATCACAGATGAGAGGAAGGCTGCATCAATCATATAGTCATGACACGCACACGCGCACACACACACGCACACACAATGAAGCTCTGTTGAAAGTTCTCTCTCTCTCGCCCACCCTCGGCTACACGGCACCGGCTAAAGGATAACTTTGCCGATGTTCAAGCTCATCTCTGAACGGCGTTCGGCACGTAGTTTGGAAAAAGCCTGCGGTTGTTTGCCGACACGAAAATCCTACCCGCGACTCCCAACGTTTGACGTTAACGTGCGTTAACGACGAATGGATGGGCTAAGATGTCGGGTAAGTCGACGTCGGACTGGCGCAAAAAGCATCGCCAGTAGAAGTCCCCCCTTTAACTCTGTACTACAAACTGCTCAATGTACAAAAAGTTATAACGCATCACCTTCAATGAGCCTAAAGGTTCTAAAATAGCCATTTCATTTCATGGGCAAGATCTGCCACAATCTATCCATAATATATTTATATTTTTGAGTTAGGCCAAATGCCAAACTTGAGGCTTCCAAACAAACAAACAGGTAACGTCACGGTGACTTTGTCCTCTTCTTATACGCAGTCCAATATGTCGAGACAGATCTGCTCTGTCTACGACCACTCTACAAACTACCACAAGTTTCATTAGATAGAATTTGTAGTTGTTTGTAGGCAGGTCAAATGCTAATGCTCTCCTTAAGGTGTAAATGGAATGGATTGCATTTATATGGTAAATGGATTGTATTTTTATAGAGCTTTTATCCAAAGCGATTTACAGTATTGCCTCACATTCCCCCATTCATACACCGACGGCGGTGCCAACCATGCAAGGTAACAACGAGTGGCAGTTGGGTCATAGGGTCTTGCTCAGGGACACCTCGACACTTAGCTAGGCGGAGACCGGGGATCGAACCAGCAACCTTTCCGAGTGCCAGACAACGGGTCATTACCTCCTGAGCGACTGCCGCCAGGTGTGGTGGTGATGGCTGCTTTAACTTTGTGTGCATCGATTAGACAATGCATCACATCACGGTCGTACAGCGTCAGCCAACCCCGGACTCCAACTCGGGCCAGGTGAGGCTGCTTAAAAACAGACTGTACAACAGAGACTCCATAAGTTACCTTGCTCCAGTTGGCTCTCTTCAGTTGCACCTCCGGCTTGTACTCCTTCTTAGGCTGGAGGCCGAACGGGAGTGGAGGGGGAGCCGCGGGGGCCCAGACGCCCATTGGAGGCGGAGGAGGAGCCCCCATGCCCGGGAGCGGGGGTGGAGGCGGTGGTCCACCCATGCCCGGGAGCGGGGGTGGAGGCGGTGGTCCACCCATGCCCGGGAGCGGAGGTGGAGGCGGTGGTCCACCCATGCCTGGTGGAAGTGGGGGCGGAGGCGGTGGTCCACCCATGCCCGGTGGGAGAGGAGGCGGAGGGGGTGGAGGCGGTGGTCCACCCATGCCCGGTGGGAGAGGAGGCGGAGGGGGTGGAGGCGGTGGTCCTCCCCCCATGCCTGGTGGGAGAGGAGGTGGAGGCGGTGGAGGTGGGTGTCCACCCATGCCTGGTGGGAGAGGGGGTGGAGGCGGTGGTCCCGGCATACCCGGGGGAGGGACAACCATGGCTGCACTGACCTCCAGAGGTGGGGCAGGCACATGAACAGTTACTGTGACAACTTTATTCTTAGCCTCTTCCAGGTCCGTGGACAGACTCTCAACCTGCAGAGAGAGAGAGAGAGAGAGAGAGAGAGAGAGAGAGAGAGAGAGAGAGAGAGAGAGAGAGAGAGAGAGAGAGAGAGAGAGAGAGAGAGAGGAGAAAAAGAGGGAGTGAGATGGACAGAGAGAGAGAGAAATAGGTGATAATCTTACACTGTAAAATAATGATACATATACCTGTCTGTGTCATAAGTGTGTGTGTGTGTGTGTGTGTGTGTGTGTGTGTGTGTGTGTGTGTGTGTGTGTGCGTAGTGTGTGTGCGCTTAGGGCACATATTGTCTTTGTGCCCTAAGCATTTGTTCAATTGTTTCTTGCATTTGATTATAGGATAACATTGCTGCTTGTCAAACTTATTTCCATCCATCCACATTAGGGATATAACCTGTTTCCACCAAAAGTACCCTGAACCTTTCATCCCAGGAACTACTTTTCAGGGGTTGAATCCATTTGTCTTTCTTATTGTAAAATGCTGCATATTAAAGTGCTTTGGGTGTCTTAGAAAATGCAATGAATTATTATATTTGGGTCGTAACTGCCACATTTTTTCCCCTCACTTTTTCATGGGGCTTATTTGTTACGTGTCTGATGTAAAAATGACCTTTAAAGTAAGCAAGCACATTTTATGAGCTATTGCAGAGACTGTGAGATGACTGAGACGGGGAAATGTTCAGCCCTGCAAGCCCCACCTTCACCTTGAAACTTCCTGAACTTTTGGGAGGTACAAACAATCCTCTGAAATGAATTTAGACACGGACTCCTGTCGTGGAAACTCTCAACAGGTCTTCTAAAGGTTCCAAGTTCCTCAGGTAAAGTGTGTCACAGCCCTGCTACCAGTATGTCATGTTTGGATTCTACTAGCTATCTACAACGCAGGGGAAAGGTAAACATTGTTCATTAATTTGCATTTACAACCCACTCTTGAAAGGACGCAAAGCAGGATTGAAAATTGTCCGCCTTAAAAAGTTCCCCTTTAAAAAAGGGTTTTATTTCATTGAAAGTGCCTTTGTCTCACAAGTCGGCACGACGCATTGAACCATCGGCAGAGGAACGGCGCGTCGGCCTGCCAAATGCGCTGGGACTCCTCAAAAGGCGGCCGCTTTGAAACGGGAGGCAGGGAGCAGATGAAGAGCTGGACGGAGCATCACACGTTGGGACCGTGACAGACGTATACGTGTGAAGAGATCTCTGACGGGCAGCTTTTCAAAGTCAGGATGAGAGAGCCTCTTTTTTTTTTTTGTCGAATGGCTTTGATGGACGGAGCGGGGGAAGGCTTTGGGGCGATGCGCGTGCGTGCTTTTGCGCGTGTGTGTGTGTGTGTGGCCACCTTGGATCAGTGTCACGTCGGGGTACGATCAGCATGCCGCCCGACACACACACACACACACACACACACACACACACACACACACACACACACACACACACACACACACACACACACACACACACACACACACACACACACACACACACACACACACACACACACACACACACACACAGTTTTAGACGTACGGAACAAGGACGATCCGACCGCGCCGTTACGACCAAAACAATCCGACCAGACCGTTCTTGGTCACTTGGTGAATGTGTACGCGTCGTCACGTGGCAGCAGGGCTGTGACAGTTCCACAGGACAGGTCTCTCCCTCCATTACCCACCGGCCCACTCCGCTGGCTGAGCTTCTGCAACGTCTCATGGTGTCCCTCGGCTCAGATCTCAGCCCCCTCCTTGGTTTCCCCTCATTTCCCCCAAACGCTCATTCAACTTGCCATTCTCAACGCTAGACTAGATCATGACGGACGAGGAGGAGGAGGAAGAGGAGGAGGTGGTGGCGGTGAGGGGGGGTAGCAGGCATTCTGCTGTGGCAACTGATGCTGTTGATTCTTCACCGTAACTTCATTTCCTTCTGCCCTTGGGCTCATTTAGACCATGGTGCAAACAGTTAATAATACGTGTGCGTGGACGTGTGTGTGTGGACGCTGTGTGTGTTGTGTGGTGAGTGAGTGAGTGAGTGAGTGAGTGGGAGTGAGTGAGTTGAGTGAGTGAGGAGTGAGTTGACGTGAGTGACGTGAGTGAGTGAGTGAGTGAGTGAGCTGAGTGATGGTGAGTGAGTGTGTGGAGTGTGTGAGTGTGTGTGTGTGTGTGTGTGTGGTGAAGTGTGTGTGTGTGTGTGCTGTGTGTGTGTGTGAGTGAGTGTGCTGAGTGTGTGTGTGATGAGTGTGTGTGGTGTGTGTGTGAGTGTGTGTGTGTGAGTGAGTGAGTGAGTGAGTGAGTGAGTGAGTGAGTGAGTGAGTGAGTGAGTGAGTGAGTGAGTGAGTGAGTGAGTGAGTGAGTGAGTGAGTGTGTGTGTGTGTGTGCGTGCGTGCTAGGTGTGTGTACAGGAACCTGAGAGTCATTGTGAGTGTCCTCGCGTCCCTTTGTCCTGAAACATTGCTCGCCTATTTATCCGTATCAAGTGAAAGTGGGGAATGTTTCGGTGGAGGCGTTTCGGAGTTTCGTCGGAGATGGAGAAATAAATCCCAGGCTCCAAATGGGAGGGAAAAAAGTTGTGCGGCTCCGCGTCTCGACGCCTAAGTGTTTTCCCTTCACAGAAGTCACCGGAACTGAGTTGATGAAAATGAATCCTGGCTTTGAGGAGATAACATCCTCCCCTGCTCTTACCCTCGCAGGGCCATTTACTGTGATTGGAGTATTCCGTCGTCGCTCCTAACAGATACGAGCGCCCAGACAATGAGACCACGAGACACAGCAGCGCGTGGAGGTACGCCATGAAAGCCTCCGCATGGTGACATGCTTTTAAAAAGGAGAGGATAAAATAAAAGAAAGAGGACGTTTTTTAAAAGCTGTAAAGCAGATCCGACGTGACAGACGACATCACAAAGTTGTGACAGCGAGCGCAATATGGAAATTATTTTGGTGGCTTTTTCCACCCACACAAGTGACTGTGGAAAGAAGTGAGATGAGAAGGATTTGTCTTGTTTTTGCGAGGACGGTGCCGATTAACGGGTTGATTCCTTCCAAATCGAGTATCATCATTTATCGTCGGATTTGATGACTGAGACACACAGATTCAAGAGACTGGGAACATTCCATGATGGTGTGTGAAATGCAAAGATGTGTGAATTCTCCAAGAGGTGACCGCCGCGGCGAGACGAGACTTGTATGGCCGGTCCACAAGACGATAGTTCCGGTCAAGAGTTGCCTCTCATGACATGGCAGTCTCTAGACAGACGAGCAACCCAGTCTCATGCTGCTTACGTACTTACACACAGGATAATCGGAGGCCATTTAGACCCGACTTGGACCCACCCGATAAGCAAAGAGAAAAATTAAGTCGGGGCCGACACTCGGTACCGATGATCTTGTTGTGTGTTGTGCTGTTCACAGATCCAACCTGAAGCCTTCCCCATCTACTGGAAGGCTCTAATGGGGCAACCCTGACCATTTCAAACACGTTTAATATTTACGGCTTCAAATCGGCACATCAGCCCTGATCCAATCCTGTAGTGTGAGGTGCTCCTCCGTGGTCTGACCCGAGAACGCAGAGGGCAAATAGGCGAGGGAGAAATCTAAATGTCAAAGACTTAAAATCCAAACATCCAATAACACTAAAAATGACCAAAGGTCTAGCATTAGCTTTTAACGTCCATTGCCATAACTCTTTAAGTAAAAAAAAATATATATATATATATATACAGGTATGTGTGTGGCTCTTTTCTGAGTGACAGAGTGTCTGTCAATCCGAGAGGGTCGCCAACCCCACATCTCATGTTTGCTAATTCATTTGGTCGATGGTTTGGTGTTTTTCCTGTTAAATTCACGAAGAAAAACACGTTTGATTCTGAAACAGTTTAGCGAGACTGGGTTTGTACTTCACCCACTGCAGGAACAAACTTGTTATGATTTATCCTTAGATGTCGTTTTGTGTGTAGTCGCTCACAATTTTAGAAATTGGACAGGACTTTTAAAATTCACGAGGACAAGAGTTCACACATTATTCATTCGCACGTTCAGAACACTGAAGTGAGATTCAATTTCACCGTTTTTTTGTTTGTTCACGCTTTCCAAAATGGAAGGTTGTCACAAACATCAACCCCGCAAAGGGGACACTTTTACGACCCTGTTTTGAATTGTTTGAATAAGGAGACTTAATGAAGTGTAAAAGAAAAAACACTAAACCCTCTGTCTGAGCGTGCATACCTGGTAGAGCAGAAAATTGTATTACAGAAATGGAAGACTAGGAGAGGAAGAAAAAACCCCTCAATTTATGACTTACTTCCGAGTGTGTGTGTGTGTGTGTTGGGGTGGATGTGTGTGTTTGTTCCGAGTGTGTGCATTCCGAGTGTATGTGTGTGCACGTTCCGAGAGTATGTGTGTGTGTGTGTGTGTGTGTGTGTGTGTGTGTGTGTGTTTGTGCATGCATGTGTGTTTCGTGTGTGTGTGTGTGTGTGTGTGTGTGTGTTTCATGTGTGCGCGTGTGTGTCTGTGTGTGTGTTCTTTGTTCCTGTGTGTGTGTGTGTGTTTGTTGCAAGTGTGTATGTGTTTGTGCATGCGTGTGCACGTGTGTGTGCTCAGAGTGTGTGCATGCCTTTGCTCCGAGTGTGTGTGTGTGTGTGTGTCTGTGCTCGTGAGAGGGTGTTTGTTCCGAGTGTGTGCGTGTCTTTGTTCTGAGAGTGTGTGTGTGTGTGTGTGCGTGCATGCGTGTGTGAGTGTGTGTGTGTGTGTGCGTGCGTGCGTAGATACCTGCTGCTTCAGCTTGCCTAGCTGCAGCTGCAGGCCCTGGTTCTCCTTGTCCGTCTCCTGTCTGGAGGAGGCTAGCGCCTCCTTGTCTCGGCTCAGCTCCTGCAGCCGCAGCTCGTAGTCTGCCTCCGACTTCCTCAGCTCCACCTGCAGCTCGTGACGTGACGTCAGCTCGGCGTCCAGCTAGAAATGTTAAACGGTAGTTGGATTGCATTTATACATCACATTTATACATTGATACACCGACGGCGGTGTCAACCATGCAAGGTAACAACCAACACGTCAGGAGCAGGTAGGGTTAGGTGGTGTCTTGCTCAGGGACACTTCGACACTTAGCGGGGAGGGGGAGCCCGGGAATCGAACCGGCAACCTTCCTGTTGCCAGACAACCGCTCTTACCTCCTGAGCTTACTGCCGCCCCCCCCCCCAGCTAAACACGCACACACACACACGCACACGCACACACAATTAATCAGTGGCAGACAGTCGTTTGAAGGCAGCAACAGCGCCATCGATGTGTCTGGTCCGTTACGCACGGTTACCGCTTGTCAGTGATCCAGAAACACACACACCGCCGATGAGCAGAAATGTGTGTGTGTGTGTGTGTGTAAGAGAGAGTGTGTGTGAGTTTGTTTCCGAGTGTGTGTATGTGTTTGTTCATACACACGCACGCACACCTGTTCATACATGCTGTCACTAGCGAACACGGGTGTAAAAGTAAAAAAGAAGTGTGGTGGACTGTATATGATACGATGGATCTGTGATCAGAATGGCAAACAGGGCGAGGTTAAAGAAACATAGAACTTCGACTGTTGAAGGGGCAAAAGTCGTTTCAATCTCGTGGGTAAAATGAAGGCGCGGTGTGGAGGGGGGAAACTTTGGTGCTTGTGATGTCAGTGGTGTGCGGTCGGGGGCGGCTAGAAAGGTCAAGTCATTCATAAATCATTCATTCTGCGGAATTATTATTTAGAAAAGTTGGCCAATGGCATGAGAGCCACCGGCCGAATGCCTAATGAGTCCGAGCACCACGAACACCTTCAGGATATGTTGCGCTCTCTGTGTGTGTGTGTGTGTGTGTGTGTGTGTGTGTGTGTGTGTGTGTGTGTGTGTGTGTGTGTGTGTGTGTGTGTGTGTGTGTGTGTGTGTGTGTGTGTGTGTGTGTGTGTGTGTGTGTGTGTGTGTGTGTGTGTACGGCACACACGGCTTCCCATTGGGAGCTACAGCAGTCAAGGAGCTGGAGAATCCATTTCCCAGAGTTCAGAGCCTTTCGATTCCGTTGTATAATTTACACTGCTTTCCGGAGCAAAGACACTGCAGTCAAATAGTCTCTCTCTCTCTCTCCTCTCTCTCTCTCTCTAGACATTTTCAAAATGGAGGAGCTCCACAATGGAGACCAAATCTTAAACTTCGCTCACCGTCACAAAAACTTGGAGGGTTTATTTTGACGGGTTCTAGACAGGCATTCGTTTGAACCATTTTGGCAAATAAACACAGCGCACACACACACAGCAGTTTTTTAATTTGCTGACAGCAGGTTCTTCTCTCCTCTCACAGTCGTCCTCCTGACAGCCTCATCTCTAATCCCCACCAAAGAAACGGCCTGCAATTATGCCATCATGCATCACCACCACATCAGTGTGTGTGTGTGTGTGTGTGTGTGTGTGTGTGTGTGTGTGTGAGAGTGTTTTTATGTGTGTGTGTGTGTGTGGTCAGGCCCCACGTCCAAGTCCGTTAACTAGTGTGCATGTGTTTGTGCAACTGCAAATGTCATTGTGTGTTGTGTGTGTGTGTGTGTGTGTGCGCATGGTCCAGGGTGTGTGTGTGTGTGTGCGAGTGTTTGTGCATGGTCCACGGCGAGTGTGGGTGCATGCGTATGTGTGTGCGTGCGCTTGTGTGCATGCATGTGTGTGCATAGCGCACGGGGTGTGTGTGTGTGTGCTGTGTGTGTGTGTGTGTGTGTGTGTGCATGGTCTACAGCGTGTATGTGTGCGTGCGTGTCAGGAGTGTGTGAGAGCTTAAGACCGAGCCCAGTTTCATCTTGTCGATTATTCCCCTTATTCCTGTTCCCCACTGTCGCTCCTCTAAGGAAGGAAATGAAAGCACCCAAGGTACCCCCCCTCCTAGCATTTCCACCCCTCCGCCTGTGCGCTCGTGTGTGTGTGTGTGTGTGGTGTGGTGTGTTGTGTGTGTGTGTGTGTGTGTGTGTGTGTTGTGTGATGTGTTCGCCAAACGCATCCACGACACAGCCTCGGGCGGCGACATCACACTGTTCCGGTTCGCCGTCGTCAAAATGGGCAACGTGGTGTGATTGTGTGGTGTAGTGTGTGGGTGTGTGGTGTGTGTGTGGTAGTGTGTGTGTGTTGTGTGTGTGTGTGGTGTAACACTCAAATTAATCTGTGCTTCGTCCACGCCGCCCGCTCCCCCTTCCCCCTTCCCTCCCCTCCCCCCTACTACTATCAATTGCAACTGCCGTCCCAGAGACCCGGGGGTGGGGGAGAGTTGGCCATGATTAAAGTCACAGCTGCACTGGGTTCCCAACAGCATCGAGCGCAGTGCCACTGGCCAATATATGCATGTATGTAGTATGTCTGTAGGAATATGAATGAATGAATGAATTAATTCATTAAACTAATTAATGAATGCAATGTGTGTGTATGTATGCATGTTGTATTCTATGTATGTATGAACGTATGCATGTGTGTGTGTGTGTGTTATGTATGTTTGGCATGAATTTCATTGCGAGTGAAGGGCTAAATTGGCACCGCTTCATTGTGCAGAAGTAGTACAAACATGCAGGAAAAAGTGTGTGTGTGATTAATTGTGTATAATAATACCTCTTCCTCCAGCTCCACGGCCTTGGCCTGGCTGGCCTCCACCTTCTTCTGGTTAACCATGTTGTCTGACGGTTGGAGGTGGAGGTGGAGGGGGGGGCGGAGGGGGGAGGGGCAGAGAGAGAAAATAAAAGAGAGAAAATCCAGACGAGGACGGATTTTGAAGACAACACCCACCTGCTCATGTCCGACCTGTGAAGACTCTGTGCCCCTTCAATCTGACACATGCAGACCACCAGGCTACACAACCGCACATGCACACACACATGCACACGCACACACACACATATTCAGCAGACACAGATCCAAACTGAACCGTATGTTCCTCGGCTTAAATATAATAAAGGAGTTCATGGAAACTCTACAGCTCGGCATCACGCGTGCCTATGCCAAGACGAAGACGAGAGAAGGGGCAGAAGATGATGATGATGATGACGAGGTCTGCTGGGCAGGGAGCGCGTTTGTAACTCGTAGTGCCACCACCACCACCACCACACTCCAGGGGGTGGGGGTGGGGGGGGGGTGTGTGTGTGTGTGTGTGTGTGTGTGTGTGTGTGTGTGTGTGTGTGTGTGTGTGTGTGGTGTGGTGTGTTGTGTGTGTTGTGTCCGTGTGTGATGCCACGTGACGCGCGAGCATGATGATGGGCGCTGGGGGCGAGGTTGGCGTGGCTTCTGTCACGGTGGTGGAGTCTTAAATGGGGACACACACTCAACGGCAGACTGCGATTTGAAGGGGAGATGGTGTGCGTGTGTGTGTGTGTGTGTATGTGTGTGTGTGTGTGTGTGTGTGTGTGTGTGTGTGTGTGTGTGTGTGTGTGTGTGTGTGTGTGCGTGGAACAAGGAGGGCTCCGGAGTTCAAAGGAAAACACTAAATAATGCATGCGGGGCACAATTGGGCTGCATTCCACTGATAATAACTCGCTGGCATCGCTAAAGGAGGACATTCTTGCTCGTGTGTGACTCTGTGAGTGGGTGTGAGTGGCTCTGTGTGTGTGTGTGTGTGTGTGTGTGTGTGTGTGTGTGTGTGTGTGTGTGTGTGTGTGTGTGTGTGTGTGTGTCTCCCGCAGTGGGCAGCAGAGGGCTGCCATCACACAGTATTGAAGTCTTGAGTCTCTGCTCCCGTTTCCTGTAGTTGGCTCGAGCGGCTCCCTTTTTTTTTATTTATTTTATTTAAATAAAAAACATACCCACACACACACGAGTCTAGTCTACTACTAGTAGGTTCTGCCCCACTGCACACCTGACAGCTCAGACACACACACACACACACACACATACACACACACAACACGTGTCATTGGGTCTTTAAATGGCGCGTTGGTGTTTTTTATATACAGTATATTTCACATAGTTTTGCGAGGCAGCAACTTTATTGGACATTAAAGAGTAAAAAAATGAAATTATAACAATAATAATAATAAGGTGACGGACCGATAAAGAGTGCAGCGAAAAAAAGAAAAGAAAAAAAAAGGTCATTGAATAATAATGAGAGATTTTATCCGTCCTCGCCGCACTGCGCGAACAATGAACTATGTTTTTATGATGTTTTATTCTTGTGAATGCGGTGGGAGCGTGACAGGCTGGGTAGCTCACGAGGGTTTATTTTCCCGCTCCCGCAGTAAGAAGACAGACAGACAGACAGACAGACAGACAGACAGACAGACAGACACCCCGCGTCTCCCTCTGCTTCTGGGGTTTGTCTGCACGAGGCAGACCTGAATACATTATCAGCATGACGAGCCGGAGACAGACTGGAGGACTAACGGCTGTTAGTCAGTAACATGCTAACGGTGATGGTGGACATGGCTTTAACGCTCAAAATGTCTTCATTTCTCTTAAGTTCACGTTGGCGTGGGTTTCTTTCGCGCATTTGCATTCGTTTGCTTACGCCGACGTGCACACTGCCCTCTGTCTCCCCCGAGTGGCCGCGTGGGGAACTGCGCTATTTGTACCCACAGGAAGAAACTCCGCAGAGGCGGATGAAGGTCTATTTGTGTTGATTTCGTGTGCGCGTGTCAACAACTTCGGGGGAAACTCGAGGACCCCCTCCCCCTCCTCAACAACCCCACTCGGCAATCAAACAGAAGTAATCAGCCTTCAAAGCGCAGCGAAGATAATGAAACCTGCATAAATATATAAATATGTGTATTTCTAGTCCAATCTAGTCAATCACTACAGTCTCAAAAAAGAAAAAAAAAGGAATAGGCACTTGACAGGAGCTACCGGTGTGCTTGTGTGTGTGTGTGTGTGTGTGTGTGTGTGCACGGCCACTTTCGGCTCACCTATCAATCCCTCGATGTCCATGTTGAGGTTGCGGCACTTGAAGTCCGGGTCGGCTCCGTTGCGGTGGAGCACGATCTGCGCGGCGCACTCGTCCATCAGCCTGTAGTACTGGGGCCTGGAGACGGGAACACAGGATCAACACCAAGGACCATCAACAACCCCCGTCCCCCCCCCGCCTCCTGAGGCAAGGGGGAACCTGCCTTCCTGTCCAAGGTCTCGACCTTTGATGGTTAAGGCAGCTGTTCCTTGTCCTTTGGGGGGAGATGTGACAGTTTGGGAGGGGACGGGGGCTATGGTAAGGGTGAGGGTTTGGGAGGGGGGTGAGGGTGAGGGTTTGGGAGAGGGGTGAGGGTGAGGGTTTGGGGGGGGGCTAGGGTGAGGGTGAGGCGTTTGGGAGGGGTTGGGCTCGGATGAGGGTTTGGGTTTGGGACCAAGGCTTATCATGTGGCGTGTGAAGCTATACGTTGAGACTGTGAATGTGATTACGAATCTACTGTACACTTCACTGAAACGTCCGCAACAACATCATTGGTCGACATTACCGCCTTAATTCCTTCGACTGAAGAGCATTCACGTTTACTATTGGGGCGTTTAGCTGGACACGCTTGTGTCCAGAGTGACGATCATGCGTGCATGCAGTGTGCGTGCCGACCACAAACGGAAGCAATGGCAGGATAGTACTTGTGTATTTGCGATGACATATTATTACCACCCACAAACTCCGACACACATTGAGTCTAAAAGACCAAAGTGCTATGAGAATAGAACTAATAAGGAAAGGACAAACGACACTGCCCAGACCAGATTTTAGGTCAATAAAAAGGACGTAAACGTTACTCCCAAACTTGACTACATTTACATTTACATTGAGGGCGTTTGGCAGACGCTTTTATCCAAAGCGACTTACAAAGAGTGACTAAGGGTGGTTAAACAAATCCAAAATAAACAGTAAAATATGAATAATATTGTTTTCTTTTCAACAAAAGTACACCGATGTAGAGAACAGAAGAGTAGGAAGAACAAAGACGAAGAAAAGCAGAGATGGGGGAGGGAGGGAGGAAGGGAGGGGGGGAGGCGGGAGAGAAGGAGGGAGGGAGGGAGGGAGGGAGGGAAGGAGACAAATGAAAAGAGGAGAGATATGAGGTGTCACTCTTCTCAGCGTACATATTGTGTCCATGTACGTGGTGGTGGGGGGGGGGGGGGGGGGGGGGCAGGACGGATGGTGTAGGTGTAATGTTATGCCGTGTATGTGCGTGTTGGCGCCACCGCCATGCCCCGGGAGCGACAGAACCGCGGTGGTGCGGTGGATATCAGACTTGTGTGTGTGTGTGTGTGTTGCGCACGCGTGTGTGACGTTCCGTGTCCGATGGGGCCAAGGAATTTTTAAGGTGTGTGATTCACTGACCCTGTATGACGCTCCTGGAGCAACAAACACAACACCTAATTTATTCTCTCTCTCTCTCTCTCTCTCTCTCTCTCTCTCTCTCTCTCTCTCTCTCTCTCTCTCTCTCTCTCTCTCTCTCTCTCTCTCTCTCTCTCTCTCTCATACTGCTTCTCCCCCTCCCCTCTGCACACCTCCAGGTTTAGCCGTGGAGCGAGAGTGCCACCTACTGCCGTTTTCGGGTAACAGCGCTCACATGTGGCCATCGCCTGAATCCACGTTTCATTTCCAACCTTGGTTCGGCGACAAAGGAACAAAGACAAAGTATGGTCGCTGATGAAAGTGCAAGTTTCAAGGCTGCTGCCAAGATATGACTAACAATAATAATAATGTGAATATAAATATGACGCCGTATTACGGCAAAGAAAGTCCCACGTAGAATGCATTGCATGGTCATGCGGAATCGTGTGTGTGTGTGCGTGTGCGTGCGTGGGTAAATGGATTGCACTTTATAAAGCGCAATAAAGACAGTATTGTCTCACAGTCACCCATTCATACGGCGACGGCGACGTCAGCCACGCGAGGCAACAGCCAACTAGGCGGAGCGGGCGATCGAACCGGCAACCTTCCAGTTGCCAGACAACCGTTCTACCCCCTGAGTCCCTGCGGTCCCACGGTGCGTGTGCGCGTGTGTGTGTGTGTGTGTGTGTGTGGGTGCTTTTGTGCGTGCGTGTGTGGCTTAGCAACTAACTTTTCCCCATATGTTCCCACCAAACCCCAGTGGCACAAAAGTCCAATCTAGACTTCTCACTCCATTCCCCAGTCCCTTCCTCACCTCCATCAATCCACCCCTCTGCCCCCTCCCCTCCCCTCAATCCCTCACCTCCCTCCCTCACCTCCCTCCCTCCTTCCCTCACCTCCCTCCCCCAGCAGACCCCCGTGTTTAACAGGAGCCACAATTTCCTGCCTGTCTGATACCATCAAGGCAACATGAGGCCGGTGACGGGTTGCAGAGTGTGTGTGTGTGCGTGCGTGCGTGCGTGTGTGTGTACCACAACAAGTGAATGTGTGTGTGTGTGTGTGCGTGTGTGTGTGTGCGTCAAACTCCAAGCGAGAGTGTGTGTGTGTGTGTGTGTGTGTGTATGACAAAGCGTGTGTCCGCGCACGCGCCTGCCGTACTTATGCAACCCCATCCTCTGGAGCTCTTGACTTGTCTCCTCTATTATTCCGCCCCCGTCTCGTCTTTCACTCATTGGCTCTCCGCTCACCCCCCCCCCCCCCACCGCCGCCTCCCCCTGGGGTGAGCTACATTAGCATACTCCTGGCGATAAAGGGCTGAAGGTGCTCATTTCTATTAAAATGAAATTGGACTTCCTTTTGCATGTATTAATTTCACAGCTTTGGAGCGGAGAGCTGGAAAAACAAAGGTGTGCGGGGGAGGGGGTGGGGGGTGATGGGGGGGGGGGGCGTTGTTTGGGGGGGGGTGTTGTTGTGGGGGTGGGCAGACATCTGGTAACGCAGGGAGAAATTAATTAATAGAGGGGAAATGTGTTGACTTCTTAATCCAATCAGTTAGAGAAAACCACTTTTGGGGTACAACTTGTGTGGGGGGGGGGGTGTGGTGTGTGCGTGTGCTTGTAAGTGTGTGTGTGTGTGTGTGTGTGTGTGTGTGTGTGTGTGTGTGTGTGTGTGTGTGGCGTGTGTGCGTGTGTGTTCTACCTGGCCGTGTAATCGCTGCGGACCAGCAGCAGGTGCTGCAGCAGAGACAGGAAGTGTCCTTCGGCCTTGGAGTCCTTCACCGTGTTGAAGAGGACCTCAAACACGTCCCTCACATCGGTGCACCGCTGATTGGTTAAGGAGGCGACCCGCCAACAGCTGGCTCCGCCCCCCAGAGACACCCCCACCCCAAGAGGCTCCGCCCCCCAGAGACACCCCCACCCCAAGAGGCTCCGCTCCCCCCCCAGAGACAGCCCCACATCCGGCCCATCTAATCGCCCTGTCTAGCCGTATGGCCCTTCAGAAGACACCAGCTCTGCGCTCTCATTCTGACGCCCCCTGGTGGTGGAGAGTACAGCCACCAGCCAATAGTAATAATAACACGACACGATACTCGAACACGAGATAGATATGATCATTTGTTCTACTCAAGACTTTCTCTTCATGTCGGTAGGTTCATGGACCTCTGTTGTGACGACTGCAGAACACTGTTGTCGTTAAGGAAGAGTTATGGCACTGCAATAAAAATTATTTTGTGCACCCTTGAGACATCTAGTGTTGAATTGTACAACTACAAGCCACCATAATTAATAACAATAAGAATAATAATAATGGATAGTTAATAGTAACATAATGCACACAGATCATATAACCCAATTTGCTGGATGACTTAATCGTCCGTGTGTCCTTGTACGCGAGTGCGGACATTCTCAGCAAGCTTGGGAATTGAAGCCGCAACCCCGGCTGTGAGTAATATCTCGTCTTGCACCACCGGTCAACTGGTACAACTCAACTGCTATGCTGATGCTGTGGTAGAGTAAATCCCGCAACTTTGGCCATTTGGAATGTGTGCTGAAACTTTTAAGGCGGGGAAATCTATACTAGAGTTAAAAATAAAAAAAAATAAAAAAAGGAAATGTTCCGAGCCGGTGTATAAGCTGCTGTGATCGTATCTCTATATTTCCCCCACAGCAGATGGAAGTGACATTGAGGGGATGAGGGGGAGAAAAACTCAACTGCCATGTCTGGTAGTTAGAGAGAGAGAGAGAGAGATGGTGGGGGGAGAGAGAGAGAGAGAGAGAAGAGAGAGAAGAGAGAGAGGAGAGAGGAGAGAGAGAGAGAGAGAGAGAGAGAGAGAGAGAGAGAGAAGAGGCAAAGAGTGAGTGAGAGACAGTGATGACAAAGTGTAAGGCAGACAAAGAGACAGACAGACAGACAGAAAGAGCTAGAGAGTGAGATGGCGGAGGAAAGAGTGAGAGAGAGGGAGAGTTGGAGAGAGAGACAGAGGGGATGGGGCACAGAGTGAGAGAGAAACAGTGAGACAGAGCGAGAGAGCGAGAGAGAGAGCGAGAGAGAGAGAGTGTGGGAGAGAGAGAGAGTGGGAGAGCGAGGACGGGAGCCAGTGAGCGAGGCAGGCGGCAGGTGAAGGATATTCCATCTCGCAACGGATGTCTTCGAGGCGGACTTTGAGCTCCTCGGAGTCGTCCTCCGCGTGCTCGTCAAACACACTCAGCTGCACACGCAGCTCATCGTTCTCTATGGTCCTGACATCCTGCGGAGAGGAGGAGGAGGAGGAGGAGGAGGAGGAGGAGAGGACTTCCTGTCAGCCATGCTGAGTTTGGACAGGTTGGGGAAAAGTTTGGTGTTTGAGTGGTGCTATATGTGTGTGTGTGTGTGTGTGTGTGTGTGTGTGTGTGTGTGTGTGTGTGTGTGTGTGTGTGTGGGGGGGGGCAGGGGAATAATGTGACAGGGAAAGAGAGAGTGGCGATAAAAATGGGACTTTACCAACTGACTGACACACATCTGATGGTGGTGTGTAGCAGCCAGTGTGTCATGTGAGGGAGTGAGGGAGAAAGGGGGTGTGTGTGTGTGTGTGTGTGTGTGTGTGTGTGTGTGTGTGTGTGTGTGTGTGTGTTCTGCAGTCGCGTCCTGAGCTAGGCAGCGCAGCAGACAGAGTGCTATGGAGGGTTGCGGTGGCAGTCCTTGATCATCACTCCTTCGTCACTTTTCAACTCGCTCTCGAGTACATTCAACGTAGTATCTATCTCAACGATGGTGCTATTGATGTACCCGCCCCCCCCCCCCCATCCTTCCGTCCACGTGGTATGTACCGGAGATGTCACCGTGCGCGACAACTTACATGCTAACGGATTTTCAACGGTTTCTCACGTGAGTGTTACGGGACTAGCGTGGCGTTCCCTCGACCACGGAACTTGAATCCCTACCTGGTTCAATTATCAACGTCTCCATAACATCCGTCCATCCCTCCCATTCACCCCACCCCCCCGCCGCCGCAGCCATGAGCGCGTCCTGGACGCATCCACCGAGGAAGCTGCGGAGGAGGAAATGGCATCGAGCCCGGGTTCCGAGCCTCTCTGCTGTTGAGGGAATGCCAAAACAGCAGCGTGCATCTCCACACAAGGTAACGAAAACACAACTCAAGCAAACGACAACCAAACGAACAACGAATTGACAGCGACAACAACCACAACAACAACACAAAGACAAATCCACAAATAGAAAGTCATCAAACGGACACCAAAGTACCCTACACTTTGGGGGTTTTATATTTTCTGTATTATAGCTTGTTGTGGCCGTTTTGATACGGCTCCAGGGTTTTGTTTAAAGAGGCCCTATGTCTCAGTACCAGGTGGTTGGTGGCGCATGTAGCCATAGCGAGCCCGATTTCAAAAATTGTGTCATGGATATTTAATAATTGATCATTGTGAACATCACGTGACGCACAAGTGGGAGTGGTCACATCCCCAGCTGTGTGTACTCTGACTACGATGCTGGCACTTTTTAGTCACAACTTTGCTTGTTGAACTGCGTGTGGTGTGTTGTGTGTGTGTGTTGTGTGTGTGTGTGTGTGTGTGCTGCGTGTCTGCGTGTTGCGTGTGTGCGTTGGTGCTGGACAGGAGTGTTCTGCTGTCCAGCTGATTCACGCCCTGACATAGCCGCGCGGAGGAGCTGGACTTCCGACCACATCCGCTCGGAGCTTCCTCAGGCTAGGGCTCGAGAACGTGAACTGACGGTAAGGCGCTGGTGCTCACACACC
>PIJE02000859.1:6975-39475 GCA_002895965.2 Coryphaenoides rupestris
AAACCAAGGTGGGAGTGGGAACTGGGAAGACGTGTTGCGAGTGTGCCGTGAAACCTGTCAACCCCTGTGACTCCTGGCGTCCACCGGGGGCAGCAGGAAGGTGTGTGGAAACAACGGAGACGGGCAGGTAACTGAGAGAAGTGAGGAGGAGGAGCAGGGAGATAGATGGAGAGATGGTGGCAAGAGAGGAGTTGGAACATATAACCGCTAACGACAGAAAACCATCGCTGACAAGATTATGTGAATAATTAGGACTTCCATCAGATAGGATAAGGCATAAACTATGTGTACGTGTGTGTTCATGTATGTGTGTGTGTGTGTGTGTGTGTGTGTGTGTGTGTGTGTGTGTGTGTGTGTGTGTAGTGTGAACTGTGTGGGTTACAGGGCGGACCGCCTGCGTTCCGTACCCTCATTCCGTCCGATTGCCATGACGACCCCATTAATCAGCCAAGCTGGCATGAAACGGGGCTCCCAGCCCAGCCTGAGATCTATAGACACACACACACACACACACACACACACACTACACACACACACTACACACACACACACACACACACACACTACACAAATGCTAGGAATACTATTTACAACTAAAAGAGCAACAATTATGACAAAAATATGAAAAAAATACAAATAATTTTGTATTTTGGAATTTTAGAAACTGTAGGAAAGCATACAGACATAAAGCGACTAATGACAATAGTAGTATTAATATTAGCTATTTTTAGTATGAGTATTTATTAGACATTTGCTAGGAGTGGTCTTGACAACAGGAGAAGGAGAGAGAGAGAGAGAGAGAGAGAGAGAGAGAGAGAGAGAGAGAGAGAGAGAGAGAGAGAGAGAGAGGGAGAGAGAGAGGGAGAGGGAGAGAGAGAGAGAGAGAGAGGGAGGGAGAGAGAGAGAGAGAGGACTGTGAAGGAAACAGGAAGCCAACTGGTGGACGCTCAACAGTTGTCTTGATTGGAATCAATGCTATTACGGCTGCTGCCAAATATTGACGCTGTACCCTTGATGACTACTACAGTTAAATAACAGCGGGTGCCAAAAAGTGACACTGACAAGATAGGCTGTTGTAAAAGCTGCTAATCATCGATCTAAAAATAAGGCCAAACATACACACATTTGTAATTCAATATTTACTCGCAAAATCTTATTTACAAGAAGCCATATAAATACCACCTAATATAGGATGCGTTTTAGCGATGTTCCATGAATTTGACAATCCTTCTCTTGCACGATCTCTGAGTATTTCTAAATATTAGGCAGTGGTTGAGCCAGGCCACTCAATGACTAATGACTCACCACAATAAGGGTATATATGCCATGTCAATGAGCCACACACACACACACACACACGCACGCACGCACGCACACACACACACACACACACACACACACACACACACACACACACACACACAGTGTTCCATATCAATGAGAAGGTGAAAGGTCTCTATTTACATCTTGTATTAATTATGAGTGACAAGCCAAAGGTCAACGGGGGTGGGGGGAGCAGGGCGGCCCGTATGGACTGAATATAGATCTATACGGCCTCTCTCGTCCATCTCCCCCTGTCCGGACCGCCAGCCCATCTATCACTCCCACTCTCTCCTGACTTTTTCTCCCCTCAGCCCCATCTTCCTCCTCTCCTCTCCCTGGCTGTGCCTTTTACTTTGGTCCTCCTCGCTTTACCTGTTTATCCGTTTTTAAATCATCACTTCCTCCCTACTCCCTTCCCCCTTACTGCTGACAGAGGTGTCCAGTTTGTCTTTCATATCTCTGGTAGAATGCAGACACACACACACGCACACGCACACACACACACACACGTCGGGGGGTTGCTGCAAAGGAGAGCGGTCCTATTTTACCAACGCAAGCACAAGTAACAGGCAGTGTCCTGCACGCACGCACAAACGCACACCCACACACGCATTGTTGAACGTGTGCAGAGAGGATCTTATCTGTGTAAGTTTGATTGATTGATTCAGCTCCAATTAGAACACTGGGACATTTAAAAAGATGGGAGGGTCATAGAGACTAAGCTGTTGTCCCCATGGTAACGGCCCACACCAACTATGATACACTTTTTGTTGTTTTTGTTATCAATGCTTCCTATACATTGATTTATTTGTGGCAGCACCACCACAATATCAACATTGAGCGTCACATGGCCGGCTAGAGTTGTACGCCTGCCCAGGAGACGGGCAGCACCACCCCTCTCTATAGAGCCATCGTTTTAATATCGTTCAATATTTCTACACAATAGGTCAATTAGAAAGTACTTTTTCCCTACCTGAGATACAAGATAGAAAATACAATACTAGATACGTCACGTTTCAAAATGTCCCCAATGAATATAACATAAAAATCAGTGCTTAGAAGTGCCTCCTGTTGGCTCTACAATCAGATTGCTGACTGGTCTATTAGGTCCAGTCAGGTGGCAGCCAAAAAGTCTACTTTTTGGCTTAAAAATAACTAATTTTGAGTACCAAACTGAGTGGAATGTTCAAAAACTGGAGACTGCCAAAAATAATCTAAATTACAGCCAAACAAAAAACGATTTTGGGTTCACTGACACCTTAACTCTTACTGCTTACTGAGCTGTCAACTCATGGGTGAAGTGTGAAGTGTGCATGTTTGTGTGTGTGTTTGATGGGGTAGAGAAAGAGAAAGAGAGAGAGGGAGAGAGAGTAAAGTAAATCATGTAAACATTTACATTTAGGGCATTTGGCAGACGCTTTTATACAAAGCGACTTACAAAGAGTAAACATCTTGTGTATAATAGTCTATGTGCTAATGCTTTTGTGATGGATGCCTTACACTGCTTCCATATACACATATCACATTTCCAACGTGTAAAAGCAAAGGAGTTTGAGAACAGGTGTGTGTGTGTGTGTGTGTGTCCTTGCCTCCACGGTGAGAGTGGTGACAGAGGAAGAGTCGAGCGTGGGGTCCAGCTGGTGCTTCTTGTAAACCACTCTGTACTGGGACACCAGTCCATTAGGCTGGAGAGGTTCACTCCACTTCAGATGGATCGAGTACGCCCCTGATAAAGCGCACACACACACACACACACACACACACACACACACGCACACACACACACAACATCAGTTACCACTATTTCATATTGCCATGCATATACATCCTTTTATAATTCTTTACTCACAGTCAGACAGCTAGCGTACACCAAATACTTGCTAATGGAACTGCAAGTATTGTTAAATTATGAATGTGCATGTCGATGCACTTTTTTTCACCCATACCGGTGGGTCGTATAGTGGGCGGGGCCATTTCCCTGGGCGCCGCCTCCAGAGTGAGAGCTGCAGCCCATTGGCTCTGAGCGGAGCCCTTGGAGTTGTGGGCCTGGACTCTGTACTGGTACAGGCTGAAGGGCTGGAGGGCTAGGCTGGCGTCGAGGAACTCCAGCGGCCCGCCGGACCATATGTAGACCAGGAGCTCCTCTTCGGTGCCCGCGGGACGCCTACCAGCCACGAAGCAGTGCTATGTTATTATGTTGCAGCACTAGATTATTTCTGGTACCAAAAAAAAACCATGCAACTTCATAAAACAGGTCATGCAGTCTCAGACATCATGCAGAACAGATGGTATGTGTGTGTGTATGTGTGTGTGTGTGTGTGTGTGTGTGCACGTGCGGGCATATGTGTGTGTGTGTGTGTGTGTGTCTGTGTGCATGCGTGTGCTTATGCGTGTGTTTGTTTGTTTGAAATAGAGATTCAAATTGAGATTGAGATTGTCTGCCTGTAAGAGGTAAGAGAGATGGAGTGTATATCTTGGTGTGTGTGGTAGAGAGTTGTGTGTGTGTGGTAGTAGACAGTTGTGTGTGTGTGTGTGTGTGTGTGTGTGTGTGTGTGTGTGTGTGTGTGTGTGGAGAGGTGTGCGGTGCCGCTGCTATGCTAATGCTTGTTTCCTGAGGACTTAAAGGGCTTAGTGTGGTCTGACCCTGCATACAGATCACACTCTCTCTGGTCAACAAGCAGGCCACGACCTTCAGCATGCCTTAACACACACACACACACGTGCGCGCGCGCAAACACACACAGACACACAGTCTGCACGGCATTGCCATATTGTTTGGTGTGATAGTGATTGCTTTCCAGCCGGGTTATATCTGATGGTAGGAAAATCACAGTTAGTGTAAGAAGTCACATTCAGAGACACTTCTATCTAAAGTGACTTACAAGTGAGGCCGAGGCTGTATCTGTGGGATAGGAACACCTGTGTGTGTGTGTGTGCGTGTTACCTGTGTATGAAGTAGGAGGTAATGAGGCCGTTTGGATGTTGCGGAGGCGACCAGCGGACCTCCAGCTGCTGGACCCCTGCTGCTGTGATGCGTGGGGGACCCTGGCCCTCGGGGGGGGCCTCCAACGTCCGGGTGAACACCCCCGGTCCCACGCCACAGCCCGCTGGGCATCACCAGGTGGCGCGCACACACAGACACAGACACAGACACACACACAGACACAGACACACACACACACACACACACAGACACAGACACAGACACACACACAGACACACAGGTCCATCAATTCTTTTGGGTGAAAATAAATATACAAAATCATAATACATAGCTTTTTTAATAGTATAAGCTTAATCATACATCAACAACCACTCTAGTAGTGGTACTCTAGTATATTAGTGTCATGGTCGTAGTTTATGCTATTTACTTATTCACTGTATGTCTATTATGCTATTGTTTTTATCCTTATGTTGTTGGAATTTTTGAGCAACCTCTGGCAAAAGAATTTCCTTCGGGATGAATAAAGTTCTATCTTATCTTATATTTTGCTGCCAAACATATTTCAGTGGGAGTATTTCCAGGGGAGCGAGGGCAGCGTTCTAGAACCTACCGATCTGGCAGGCCTGCACTCTGACGTGGTAGGAGGTGAAGGGTTCGAGTCCCGTCACACTGAGATGTAAGGCCTGGCCGGCGGGGTGCGTGAAGGCAGCTTCACTTCCTGGGTTGAACAGGATGTTGTAGAGAAGCACCTGGCTGCTGTTGAACAAGGCTGCAGACAGACACACACACACACACACACACACACACAACACAAGACACACACACCACACACACACACGACACACGCACGCACGCACACACACACACACACACGGCAAAGGATCTTATGAGAGGCTATTACTGATTAGGGAACATGTCATTATTACTATTGAACTTAACTCATCATGGGACACATATGAATGAAACGGCATAGAAATTATAGCCGCAAAACAATGGTCTCAAAAATGCATACACGCACATGTGCACACACACACACATGCACACTGGCACACACACACACATGCATGCACACAAACGCACAGACACACACGCACAGAAACACACAGACACACGCACACACACAGACACACACAGTGTTAATATTCTTGCCGGAGGTTTTTCCATAATTCAGGCCAACTGTGTTGTGATGGGTTATTCAACATTCATGAACTCTGGATATCTAGAGAATGAACCGATTACCAGACAAATGAAAGACTTCAATTATTCACCCCACAACTCATACCTCTCAAACCAAATTACACACACACCCCTCCATACACGTACGTACACACACCTTCGACCTCACCACATTTACACTTTCAGCCTTTAAACGGTCACACTCCGACCACGTGTGCAGTGCACATACGTGCACACTCACAGCACATGCACATAGGCACACGTACAGGCACACAACACACACACACGCACACACAAGCTGGGTTCTGTCACAGTCATCTGTGTTCAGAGCACTAACCCTCCTCTTTGACCTTTTAACTTCCTTATTTACAACCAGGCCGTTCTACAAATAATCACATCCATGCACTTTTGCCACCACACATAAAACACGTCTGCGGCATCGTATGTCCCAACATACATGGGCAGCAGAAGCACATGCTACATGCGTTCCCCGCACACAAAGAAAATGCACACACACACTCAAAGTAAACACACACTCAAAGAAACACACACACGCAGACGCACATAACACACACACACACACACACACACACACACACACACCACACACACACACACACACACACACACACACACACACACACACACACACACACACACCCACCCACCCTCTCTCTGGAGTAGAAGCACTCCAAACTCTGCTCAGGGAGCTAACCAAGCGTGAGAACCCAGGCTATATTTTCCCGTCGTTTGAAATCAACCCGTAATGACACGAGAATGGGCCTGCCTATGGAAATATCTCCACAATGATCTATACACACACACCCCACACACACACACCCACACCACACCCACACACACACACACACATATAGCTAACCGTAGGAGAGTGAAGTGTCTGCTGTATAAGGGGTTTCTTAGATAGGAAAACAGCCTAATGAGAGAGTAATAGTCAATGATAGATGGGTTAGGGCAGACAATCATTGCCCTATATGCATGGAGCCCAGCTCAGAGAGTTTTTGTTTTGCTTTGGGTCATTTGTGTGTGTGTGTGTTTGTGTGTGTATGTGGATGTGTGTGGCACCGCTATTCTTTTTTCATCCTGCATTTAATTCCTTGCACAATCTCGCCCGCTTCTATAACGTTTCAGATCTAGAACTATTATTTTCTTAATTTCTATTGAATTCACGACTCGAGTAATGTTTCATTAATGTTTAAAATAAAAAATAAATAGTTGTATCTGAAGTCAAATGCATGATTTTCAAAGGGTTTCTTATTATTATTTCTACAAAACAAGGCCGGTGCTGTTATAACCGCATAATTGATCCATTCTGTCAATCTGTGATGCATTATTATGGTGACCATGCTTAGCGACAACCAAATTACCCACAATGCCGCAGTAAATCCTTGACTGGCTGAGTTGGCTCGGTCAATGACGGGATAAATCAGAAGGTTGTGATTGGTTAATGAAGACCGAGCACCCAACAGAGTGTTATCTGCATCTGAACGGCGGCTCCTCTCAGGGCCTGATAATGAATGGCTCTGGGGAAACGTATGCCGGTGACAGAAGCGGGGCGGAAGTTAAGCCGAAACTTTGAAGTTCGGCTCCCGTTCAATGTATATTATGATATTACCCGACTTCCTCGGTAATATCATCTCCGCACATTCATTCTACGACTCGGTTCCAGGTATTAAGTATCTCTCCGGCTCTGTGTTGTGTGTGTGTGTGTGTGTGAGTTAAGCATCTGTCGTGAGGCCCTAGATTGTTTGTTACGTGCCCGTGTGGATTGTCAACATTGGGCTGATTGACGTGCCGCAGCTCCGCCCTGAACTTCACACATGGCTGGACAGTGTCGTGTGGCAATCAGCATGGGCAAACATTAGCCCAGCTCTCCTGACGGCAATAACAACCCGGTAGCGGCCGTGTAATCCGTGATGTTTTATAATTGTGCAGATTAAAAACGAGGAGGCCCGTGTAATTCTATGTTTTTATAGCAGCCAACACCCCGCCCCCCCCCCACCCCGACAATCCCCACAGACACGACCCAAAGCAGGCAGACAATGTTGTTTTCCTCCTGTGAGCGAGAGAGGAAAACACAGTCGTCTCTTTAACACAGCGCCGTTCGGACACCATCTGTCCATCTGCCCGTCAAAGTGATCCAATTATCAATCTATTACTCTCTCTCTCTCTCTCTCTCTCTCTCTCTCTCTCTCTCAACACCTCGTCAGCTACAAATGGCGCTCACCTGGGGAACTCCAGGCCAGAAAGAGGGATCGGGCGCCGGCCACCGTGACATTATGGGGGGGCGGGATGCCGGCAGGACAGGAAGCGGGCGTGTGGACCACGTATCTGTCACTCACGCTGGTGCCGCCCCCTGTGCTGGCCGCCAGCTCATAGATGTACCTTAGAGAGAGAGAGAGAGAGAGAGAGAGAGAGAGAGGGAGAGAGAGAGAGAGAGGGAGGGAGGGAGGGAGAGAGAGAAGTAGGCACAGAGTGATAAATGAATGCGATAGAAAAAGAACAGAGGGAATGGTTTTAAGTCATTAGGAGCTAAATGTCACAAATCACATACATGGTTCTCTGAGAAGTCAAATAAAGATATTTTATATACTTTTTTTTGCATGATCGGATTGGTTAAATTTAAATGTATGGTACATCCGACCAGATTTCCTGCCCTATTCTTTTCTTTCCAGGGCCATCTCTCTATTCTACACCCCCACCCTATCTTTCAATGACATCATAAGACAGATTTCCCCCATAAGAGCAGGTGGCTGACTGGTGCTGGAGCCTGCATTAGCTGTGTAAGTGGGCCACCATTTAACATTAAAAGCCTGTAATTTGCTATAAACTCGGGCCACACACACATTAATGGGCGGCGGTGTTGGATTATTGTTCCGCCACGCGGCATTTTAAACAGGAGGCAATTATCGCTTCTACACACACACACACACACACACACACACACACACACACACACACACACACACACACACACACACACACACACATCACACAGCCGCATCACAAATATGTGCCATTTATGTCACCTGACATATGGAGAGAGAGAGCGAGGAAGACAGGAAGAGAGATTTAGAGGAAGATAGCAGTAGAGAGAGAGAGAGAGAGAGATGAAGGAGGAAGGGATGAAGGAAAAGGAAGGAGGGAGTGATTTCAAAGGGAGTTAATTGAAAGACTGTTGTCGTTGAATGATATTTACTTGGATATAAACAACTGTCAAGGGATATTAAGATGGAACAGTGGGTGTGCATTTATGTGGCTTCTGCATCTGTCTGTATGTGTGTGGGTGTGTGTATTAGTGTGTGTGTATTATGGTGTGTGTATTGGGGCGTGTATCTGTTTGTGTGTGTGTGTGTGTGTGTGTGTGTGTGTGTGTGTGTGTGTGTGTGTGTGTGTGTGTGTATGGTGTGTGTGTGTATGCGTGTGTGTGGGTGTGTGTATTGGTGTGTGTATGTGTTTGTGTGTGTCTTAGGGGGTGTGTGTGTGTGTGTGTATGTTATGTGTGTGTGGTGTGTGTATGTGTGTGCGGGTGTGTGTGTCCTATGGGGCCAACCAGAGGGAATAGGTTAATTCTCTCGTCATCTTAGACACTTCCTGGGCGGCCGAAGCAAAGTGACAGCTAATCAACATTGTCATAAATAATCAATGGCCACTTTGAGTGTACACACATGCACACACACGCACACCCACACACACACTCAAATGTGTGCACTTGCAGTTACCCGCACATACACAAATTTATAAACACACACACACACAACACACACACACACACACACACACACACACACACACACGTCTGGCCACATAATGGGGCCGGTGCTCCCTGTGTAATTCTTGGCACGGGACTAAATTGGGAAAATGAGGAGGTGGTGTCAGGAGGAACAGAGGGTGTGAGGTGAGGTGTGGAGGGGGGTGAGATAGAGAGGGGGGGGGGGATGAGATGAGAGAGGGATGAATGGAAACTGAAAAAGGGAAGGGAGAGGGCTAGGGGTGGAAAGGAGAAGAGAAGATTGGCTGGAGGTGAGAAGTAAGGGAGGAGGGGTCAGGAAGGAACAGGAAAAGAAAAGAGGAAAGGAGAGGGGGGGAGGCAAGGAGAGAGGAGGAGGAGAGGAGGAGAGAGGAGAGGCGAGGCAATGCTTAGCATGTAGAGAGAGAAGAGAGAGAGGAGAGAGGAGAGGAGAGAGGAGAGGAGAGGAGAGGAGAGGAGAAGGGAGGAGAGGAAAGGAGAGGAGAGGAGAGGGAGAAAAGGAGAGGAGAGAGAAGAAAGGGGAGGGCAGGAGAAAGAGAAAGAGAAAGAGAACAAGAGATGGTTGACTATAGGAATGCCTTCCGGTAGGTTGTTACAAAAAATGTCCCACAAACAACACACACGTTATGACATGGATGTATGCAGAGACACACATACACACACATGTAAACATCACATGAGGAATATTCAACTGTGTTTGGAGGATGTTTGATGCAGAGTTCAGCTGGAGGGAGTCAGGGTCAGGGAGACGCTATCACATACCGCCACAGTGACGATAAACCAGCATCAACTCACGACAACACACGCACCGCACGCACACACACACACACACACACACACACACACCACACACACACACCACACACACACACACACACACACACACACACACACACACAGAGGGTTCAATGAAAATACAAAGATAAAAACATAAATGCTCGCACTGCCTCTCTGTAA
The DNA here is from genome assembly GCA_002895965.2 of Coryphaenoides rupestris. Taxonomy (NCBI): domain Eukaryota; kingdom Metazoa; phylum Chordata; class Actinopteri; order Gadiformes; family Macrouridae; genus Coryphaenoides; species Coryphaenoides rupestris. Next base: position 17,145 of record PIJE02000859.1, read on the forward strand.
ACAAAAACATGGACACCCCAGCATGGTTCCCACGTGTGCCGGTGTGTGTGCTACATGTATGAACGGAGAGCGGCATTCTGTTTGCAATATGTCAAATATTTACTCATTAATACCACCAACACCACAGGACAGCGCTCAGTCCCCAGAGAGAATAAGGAGAGGAGACCAAGTTGAGACAGAGAGTTAGAGAGAGAGAGAACAGAGGAGATGGAAGTGGATGGTAGAAAGGGGCTTTTAAAAATAGGGTGACCGAGATGCCCCCCAAACACACACACACACACATGAATGAATATGCATGGCACTGTTCTCTTTGGAGGCGCTTCAAAACATTTCCCACTAGAAGGGCCGCGTCTGCAGAGCATGTGTGAACAGACAGACACACACACACACGCACGCACGCACACACACGCACACACACACACACACACACACACACACACACACACACACACACACACACCCACCCCCCCCCCCCCCGGTGGAGAGGGAGATCCATACCTGTGGTTTGGCAGCAGGCCCGTGTCGGTGAAGTTCCTGGCGCCGTGGTCTCCGGTGAAGACGGGCTGTCCGTCCCTCAGCAGCCGGTACTGGGAGAGCTGTCCGTTGGTCCTCAGAGGCGGGCTCCAATACAGCTCCACCACGGACACGCCCACGATCAGGTGCCGGGGCCCGGACCACACCCCTGGACGGGGGCCCAACCAGGGGGCAGGGGGGAGACGGGGGGGAGACGGGGAGAGAGCATTTTAGATGACCCTGAAATCGCCTTAAACCCTGAAGTACGCCGTTGTGTCGGGACAGATGCGGGATATCGCTTTTATCAGGACTCGAGCGAAACAAAATAATACTAATAGAAATACAGCCAGGCTACATTCATCGTCTCATGCTTATGCATTTGCTCAGGATAGCCTGTGGCGGTGGCAGGTGGCCATATTGGGACTCCAAGCCAGAAACTTTTGTCTGGGAGTCAAACTTTCCCTGCTAGATGCTCATGTTAGAAAATGGAAGAGGAGACGGTGATTTTTTGTTTTATTTATTCAACCAGTTTTGTCCGATTGAGATTTAAATCTCTTTTACAAGAGGTGTGTGTGTGTGTGTGTGTGTGTGTGTGTGTGTGTGTGTGTGTGTGTGTGTGCTGTGTGTGTGTGTGTGTGTGTCTGTGTGTGTGCGAGCAATGTAGAAAATACGTCAAGAGAGGACCCAGAGGTAGGAGGAAGAGAGGTTTGATTTACTAAATGATTTAACCCATAAAGTGCTTTCTCAAGACCTCATGGGGGGCGAGGAGTGGAACGGCAGGTTTGACTCAAGTGGTCCATTGACATTTAGCACATTGAATAGAATAGGGTCCTGCGCATTGTTTAAATCTACGAAGGCAGACACAATCAGGCATAGTCCAACCCAGCCTGACATGGACACACAGGGGGGAGGGGATGGGTGGGGTGGAGAGAGAGGAGACAGCAGAGAGAGAGAGAGAGAGAGAGAGAGAGAGAGAGAGAGAGAGAGAGAGAGAGAGAGAGAGACAGAGAACAGAGGGAGGAGACAGGATGGAGAGAGAGAGAGCAAGAGAGGAGACAGGATGGAGAGAGAGAGCGAGAGAGGGAGGAGGCAGATTAAAGAACGTGAGGAGAGGAGGATGGGAGAATGATAAAATGATGGAGAAGAAAATGCATGAAGACAGAAGAGAAAGGAATTAAAAATATATATTTCAAAAAGGACAGTTAAGACAGAACTCTCAAAGACAAAAATAAACACAAAAAATATGAAGATAACATGTGACAATAGACATTAAACTGACAATATAAGGTTAAATATTCTATTATTCTATCATTCAATTTATTAATCATCAATTGAATTAGGAAGAAGAAAAAATACCAAAATAATAATGTAATTAAATAATTTAAGAAAATTACAATTAATGAATCACAAATGACAAAATTAATGCTTCCACTTAACTCCAAAATCAATTATGTTATCATGATATAATCATTACATTCTGAATGAACACATCTTTAGAAAAAGGCTCCAAAAGAATTACCTCAAATGAAAAGGTCAGGTTAAGATAAGAACATGTAAATGTTATTTAGCTACTGTATATTTGTTAAGCATCAATACAAGACAAACATATCCATGGTTATATTTTATAATGAAAACAAGGATTTTATGAAAAATCATTGCAACTGTGTGTGTGTGTGTGTGTGTGTGTGTGTGTGTGTGTGTGTGTGTGTGTGTGTGTGTGTGCAGGTACCAGAAGGGGCAGCTTGCAGGGTGCGTCCTGTGGTAGGAGGGCTGGTTCCACAGTCAGCAGCTGTACAGGCAGTCAGCACAAAACTATACTCCGTAAACGGCTGTAGACCTGTCACACACACACACACACACACACACACATGCAATCAAATAATGTATGGGTTGTTAGTTAGTTAATACACATGCAAAATACAATTCCCAATCCCCCCCGCCTCCCCCAATTTGTGCCATAAAATACTTAATTAACAACTTAATGAAATGTATGCATCCATCATTTCATCAATTTTCCAATTCAAGTCGAGGGCACATCTATCTGCACATGTGCTGCATGGGGCCGGTGCATGACGGCTGAACCAGACCTTGCGGACGGGGAGAGTGAGGGAGAGACGCATCCTTACCTCCTCCTCCTCCTCCTCCTCCTCCTCCCACCCCCATACATCCAGATCTTACATCCTCGCCGCTTCGCTCACTCCTTCCCCATTCCCTCCCCCCTCCTTCTCCCACCCCACCCCCTCAACCACCTCACCTCACCCCTACCTCACCCCATCCCCCTGCCCCACCGTCTCCTCCTCTCCTCTCCTCTCCACCCCCTCCCGACGGATGGATCCATATCTGTCTGTGTTAAATTATGCATGCCATAACTCAATAATGAAACAACGTAAAGACGGCCTGCGCGTCAGGGCTGACACGGGACAGGGAGCGGGCCGCGCCGCTGTAATGCCATCAGCTTTTGATCTATGATAATTATGATACCTCTGTATGCGTTAACACTACGGCCGCCTGCCATGACTTATTTATGGGACGCTACCCGTCCAGGTACTATAGGATGGGGACCAGGAGAGGGAAAAGAGAGGCTGTTTTCTGATCGCAGTCACGGGCCGCTCTGATGTCATTTCTGGTGTCGCTTTAGAAAGGGCTTGGGTGAGTTGTGATTCAGGGCTTTGGAGAAAAAAACTAAAATAAAGATATTTGGAAAGCCAAAAAGTTGGAGTCATTTTCTGCATTGTGGAGGAAGCCACCGACAAAATGTGTTGTTGATACAGAAGAATGGAAAGTCATCTGAATCTGGAAAACAATGTGGCTCATTGTCCTGGAACGTTTTTTCAACACTCGTTCTTATTAAAATAAAGGTCCTTATATTGTTAATCTGTCTGTATATGCATACCAGCTCACACACACACACCTATACATTAGGGCTCCATTTATTCAAGGCCCTTCAGAACAGTGACGGAAATGAGGAAGATTTGGAAGCTACAAAAGGTAAAGAATAATGCTACCTTGGATGGCTGATATTATTTAACACTAATGGGTCCTCCACTAGTGTTAAAATAAAACATTTAAAATGAAATAAATGTAAAATGTGTGTTTTTTTATTCAAATTAATACACATACAATTGCTTATATATAATAATCAAAATTACTAAATTAATGAAATAAAATATGGAGAAAGAATAACATAAATGTGAATGACTTTAAATGAAAGAAACACTATTTGTTTTATATTAATCATTTTCCAATAGGTTTTGTTATTCAGGGCTGGATAGTACAATATTAAATTATGAATATGCTTTCATTTCCATTGTCCATACAGACAGGGGTTGGCCCATATTTATTTCACATGATTTAATTCAATAGAATCTAATTGATTTACTCTCCATTCTAAGATGTACCCTGCATTGTGTGTAGGCATGCAAAACCCGGACCACGTCAATGACATGCAATAGAAACACACATACACGCGTGCACATGCACACACACACACACACACAAATGTCCTTGTGCACGCACACACACGCACGCACACACACACATACACACAGACGTGACACATGCATGCACACACATACACACACACATACACATACCGGTACATACATATATACATATACACACACACACACACACACACACACACCAGCAGCATGCTTTTCCACGCTTCCTCACGTCTCCTTCTACTGCTTAGGCTGCTTAACATGCCTTTCAGCCCGCCACGCTCAGCGCAATCCCTGATCAATGTGTGTGTGTGTGTGTGTGTGTCAAAATGTTACCCCTTGTTTGGGTTAAATAAAGGAACTCTGCCAGGCATACTGAAGTACTCGGAATGAGGCTTAAGGCTCTGGTGCACTGTTTAGGAACGCAACCATGTATGTGTTTGTGCTTGTGCATGCTTGTGTGTGTGTGCGTGCGTGTGTGTGTGTAGGGGGGGGTTTTGGCCATGCTAAAAAGGCTAACCTAATAGTGATGTCATTTGTAATGTTAAGCAAGCCCGGAGCAGAGCGCTTGGTTTGGCTGCCTAAAGGCAGTCTGTGTGCTGCCAGTGCACATCACATGTGAGGCCACAGAGAGAAGTACAGATCACATGTGTGGAACTGTTCAGCGGTCAGCCCACAAACTCATCCGCTGCGTTCTAGCCAGAAGAGACACCTTCATAATTGCAGTTCAGAAAAATCTTAAAACATAACTTAAAGCAAACATTAAAGAAGCAATTGTAAACAGACGTTTCTCTAAAAGGCCAAATTTGGCATATTAAAATTAAATATTGTAAATGGAAATATTTGATCATTGTATCATATCCCTCATGAATTAACAAATTACTTGAAACCATCCACTGTATTTAACGCAATAGCCTATGAAGTCAGGTTTTGACATTTTATCTAATAATTAACAGACACTCAATGAGACTGCTGATATCCTTTCATTCAATAGTCGCACAGACACACGCGCACACACACATGCACGCACGCACGCACACACACACAACACACACACGCACACCCACACACACACACACGCACACACACACACACACACAGACACAACACACACACACACTTTGTTCCAGAGCCTGTCAGACATTAGTCAACTCTAAGCCTGAAGGGGGCAGTGTTGCTCTGCTGTACGGCCAAAAAGGTCTGCTGTGTGGGTAAGTGTGTATACATGTGTGTATCTGTGTGTATGTGCGTGTATGCGTGTGCATGTGTGTGTGTCCTTGCTGATACACGCATGTGACTGTGCGTGTGTCCAAGACCTAAATGTGTGTACTACAAGCTGCATGCCACTGTGTGTGTGTGTGTGTGTGTGTGTGTGTGTGTGTGTGTGTGTGTGTGTGTGTGTGTGTGTGTGTGTGTGTTGAAAAAGCGTAAGACAGAGGAAAACTTCAAAAATCACTTGAACAAAAAGATCAAGGACAGCAGGACAGAGAGACATCTCAGTCTCAGTCACTAAACCATCGCTGTAACACAGGAGACACAGAAACAGGGGTGGTAAGTGTGTGTGTGTGTGTGTGTGTGTGTGTGTGTGTGTGTGTGTGTGTGTGTGTGTGTGTGTGTGTGTGTGTGTGTGTGCGGGCTAATAACTGATTTAAAAAGACATTTTATTGACAGCCTGCCATACCCTGTTTTCATTAGAGAATATGATTGGCTGATCACAGGCCTCAGCTACGTGGCAGACACCTGATACTCCACATAGACACGGAGAGAGAGAGAGAGAGAGAGAGAGAGAGAGAGAGAGAGAGAGAGAGAGAGAGAGAGGGATGGAAGTGGGGCAGCAGGATGAGAGATAGACACAGGGACATTTAGAACAGAGAGGCAGGGGTGGGGCAATGCGTGAAGCTGTGGTAGAGAGCGGGCTGGAGGGAGAGAGAGAGACATAAACTGAAAAATGCAGACTAAACATTGTCATAGAATAAGTTCAATGGCGACAACAGAAGGCCGGGTGGGAGGGACAGAACAAACAGAGACGGAGAGATGTATATGAAAACTAGAGAGAGAGAGAGAGAGAGAGAGACAGAGAGAGAGAGAGAGAGAGAGAGAGAGAAAAGGAAAAAATCGAGAGTGCTTTGATGACACTTCTTCTAAATAATTAAGTTTGACTTCCTGTCTGTGGCTCCCTAATGCAGAGATGGTCTGGGAATGCGATCAGGTTCTCACACACACACACACATACACACACACACACACACACACATACACACACACACTAACATAGTCAAATAATAAGTAAGAGTGAAACAGAAAGAAGGACGCAGGTGGAGGGCTGGGAGACGGAGGGAGTTGCTGGCCAGCGTGGATTCAGGTACAGTCCTGCATATGCACTGTTCATATACAGCCTCTCATTGGCTCTCCATACTCTAAACACAACCATACGGCGGCTGCTGTGATGTTTGCAGACAGTAAAAATGAAAAGAAAAGCACAATAAAGCAAAAAGTAATGGATTCATCCTGGTTTAAAAGGTGCTCTTCGTTTTTTTTTCTCCTCAGGCCGCCATGTTCTCCAGGACTTCGGGAGACAACACGGAGAACACGATGCCTGCGTTGATCTGTTTGGTTTCCCCATCTCCGTCTCACTCATCTATTCTATCTAGTTAAGGTAATGTGTTCTGCTCATGGCACAGAAAGGAAGGAAGGAGGAGGCGGGCAGACAGTGTGGCCGTGTGACGGAGTGAAGGGCTCCCAAGGTGGCGGGAGGTTCTAGAACCATGTGATCATGGGAGGTGGCAGAGCTGCGTATGGGGCCTCACAGGAAGAGGGCCACAATCTTGTCTCCAGGAGCTATCACACCTCACAGTCTACTTTTTCAAGTTCTATGTTTTTTGTTGAATGCTTTAAAAGATAAAATGTGTGTGATACAAGGGGATTGTGAAATTGTTATAGATAATTTTTTATTGAAATGCAATATGGTATATATAAATGTTATTCTTTGTAGTAGTGTAATAAACTGTAATTATTACAACAATATTAATACAATAGTAATGAGTAATACTTAGTTATAGCATTGGAGTGTGTGTGTGTTAACGGCTGACTTAACCTGTGTGTCTTGATGAGGCAATGCACCCCAGGTGTGCAACCTCACCCAGCCCAGACTATAACTGGGACAGGGGAGGCTAAACCAGCCACCAAACACACACACTACACAATAGCCCAACTAAATACCAATAAAGAAATCTAAACATTATTAATTATTGATATACTCTGTTTTAATATTGTTCTATTATTATACTAATTGATATTAATAGTTATACTGTTATACTATATAGTAGTAGTAATAATAATAGTAGTACTAGTAGTAGTACTGTTAGTATAATTTCCACCATGGTCTCTATATCTACCACCTATAGCAGGAGCCAATCAGAAAGCGGAAGACAGGGGGAAACGCAGTAATAAATAAAACAACATATTCTATTCCCCGCTGTTCTGAATTAATAATGAGCCTACAAAAGACCAATTAAACACATGATTAATGTCATAATCTATATAATTGCAGGGCATAATTCATCGTGAGCTAATGATCGTGATATTAAATATCAATTCGCATTGGGAAATCTTAGCACTTAATGTGTAGCTCTTGTGATACAACTTTTCAGTGTTATTAATAGGGGCCTAAATGTTTTCCTGTGGCAAATTATATTTGACCAACAAAACAGGATAGGACTGCTAGGTATTAAATTAAACCTGAGCATTGCACTTTGTACATAATGGAAATGTTAGTTTTCTTTTACATTTTCAACAGGTTGTTTCTTTCCTAAAGGAATATTTTAAATTAAACTTGACTATGACATAATGTAGATATCAATATTCATTTCCAATCTATTAGATAAATTAATATAAATCATTAATATAATTTTTTTTTACATTCATGTTGGTTATATAACAATATGTGCATAGCCGTAGTTACCAGTTAGCATATCTGAGCAGTCCTCAATCACATATATGTTCACGTCGCTTTGGATAAAAACGCTCTCAAAATCAAACAGTCAACTTTAACCATCAAACACTACAATATTCTGAGAGAAAGGAGGAAACTGATAAGTGAGAGAAAAAAAGCCCCAAAAAAGGCCCACACCGTGTATCGATAGACTGACATATCCTTGGCCCTGCCGATATTTCACCATGGTCCACCGTCTGGACAGTACAATCAATCTAAAAATGTACCTTATTCAACGTGAGAGAGAGACACAGAGAGAGAGAGAGAGGAAAGAGAGACACAGAGAGATATATATAGAGAGAGACAGAGATGAGAGGGGTGGGGGCAGAGAGAGAGAGAGCAGAGAGAGAGAGAGAGAGCGAGAGAGAGAGAGAGAGAGAGAGAGAGAGAGAGGAGAGGAGAGAGGAGAGAGAGAGAGGTGGGGGAGGGGGGCAGAAAGAGAGAGAAAGAGAGGGAGAGAGAGAGAGAGAGAGAGAAAGTGGGAGAGAGACAGAGATCGAGTGAGTGAAATCGAGAAGACAGAATAGAGAGAGAGAGAGAGAGAGAGAGAGAGAGAGAGAGAGAAGGTGGAGGGAGGGGGAAAATTGGGGAGAGGAGAAAGAGGAGGGGAAGAGGAAAGAGGGGAGAGAAGAGAGAAAGAACGGAAAAAGAGAGAACGACCAGAGACTGAGGATAGAGAAGACTTAGAAAAGAGGCAGAGATTAGACGATAAGAATAGAGATAGAGATAGAGATAGAGATAGAGAGAGAGGAGAGAGGAGATCGAGCTTGGTTTCTTAGGGAGCCGGGCACGGCGGGAGTCCCGCGGTGCCGTGTTGCTCTGGCGGCGCCGCGGAGTGCTATCAAAGGGGAGCGCGCGCGGGGGATGAATAATGGCGTATTAAACATTAAGGATGAGGGAGTACCAGGGCAATTATTCCCACACATATTTCACTGAAAACACTTAGTTACATCCATCCGTCTTTTCATCATCCCCCGCTCCCGTTACGGCGCCCCCCCGCTCTTCAAACATCGCCGCTGTCCCATGCTAGCGCCGCACATGTACTTTTGGGGGGCGTTCATTATAACACCTCTAATTCTCCCATGTTAAGTGACTCCTTATCCTCATTGAAGTCTGTACTTGTACTCTGTGTCTTGGCTGTTCTTTTAATTTTACTTCATTTTAAACATGTATTTTTGTGCTCTCTCTATCTCTCTCTCCACCTCTCTCCCCCTTTGTCTCCTGCCCCCGGGTGTAGGTTAAAGTGATGCTATGAAGCTATGGCTAATAACATGCATGATTTATCTGCTGCCTATTCATTACAATAACAGTGAACACAGAGACCAAGGGCTTTGCACGCACGCACACGCACACACACACACACACACACACACACTCTAGTCACCTGCGCCATGAAAACGTAACCTTTTTATCCTTGGTTTTATTTTGTACGACGCAGAGCTCAACGACAGCAGAATAACATGACTGAGTTTTTAAGGACATGACAGACAATGTGAATCAACGGGACGGAGCATCAACTGTTATTCTATGTTCAAGTGGTAGAAGGAGAAAGTGTGCAGAGAGAGGGAGGGGGGAGAGAGAGATACATTGATGTAGATAGAGGAGTAGAGAGAGCTGGACGAGATAGAGAAAGAGAGAGCGAGAGAGGGAGAGAGACAGAGACAGACACAGAGAGAGAGGCAGAGAGAGCCATAGATACCATTAGCCAGGGTTTTTATTGTCTAGCCAAGGAGCAGACACACAGGTTGGTTACACTGGCACACAGCGCCGGTACAGTATTACAGCACACTGCTGGTCCTCTCTGCCAGTTCCCCAGCACTTCCATTACCACAACCACGACATGAATGCGCGCACACACACACCCACACAGACACACCCACACAGACACACAGACACACACACACACACACACACCACACACCACACACCTAACCATACAAGCCAACTACAGGCTCCATGGGAATAGTGTATTGGCTACCGGTGGAGCCAATGTCTGGTTCAGGTCCAGGAGAGCAGAGCTACTAGAGCTTTGAAACATGAATGGTACATATTAAACACATTGATGTACTGGGATGATTAACCTTTCAGTGACATTTTAGTGCCTGTGTGCGCGTATCTGTGCATGTGTGTGTGTCTGTGTCTGTGTGTGTGTGTCTGTGTGTGTGTGGGTGTGTGTGTGCCTGCATGCATGCGTATGTGTGTGTGTGTGTGTAGTGGCCAATTCAAAGCAGTGTCGAGATCAAATTGAATCATAACAACAGCAGAACAAAACTGTGAGATAGATAGGTTAGAGGGTAAACAGACAGAGGGGAAGAGGCGAGAGATGACAGGGGAAGGGATGCAGAAATAGATTGAATGAACTAGGGGTCGACCGATTATCGGCCTGGCCGATAATCGGATCCAATATTCATAATTTTTGCGATTATCGGAATCATTATTTTGTATGATCTGATTGCCGATTAAATGAAAACTTTTTAAATGTGCTCCTTGCGGCAAAATGCACTCCTTGCAGGTGGCTCTGATGCAGTCGCCTCTCTCTGACTCAATGTCCTGCCGGCAGCATTATTGATTGGCTATACATCACGGGTACAAATAGCCAATCTGTACTCCGTATTTGTGGGAGACACATGGGAAAGAGGTCGCCAATCAGTCTGCAGTGTTTGTCTTGACACGCTCATTCGCTATGATTGGTGATTGGCGGCGCAGCCAAAATAACGCGACAACAGCCAATCGGTCTGCTGTGTTTTGGCTCGACACGCCCATTTATCGGCCGATTATCGACCCCTAATTACTAATCATTGGTATTGGCCCAGAAAAAAACCTATCGGTCGACCCCCAGAATGAACAACAGGGACACAAGTACGTGGACAGGGGAGAAGATAGAGATTTGGGCTCTGTTCACACTGTAAGCTGTATTGTGGATTATTTCAGATGTCCGATCTTTTTTGTTTGGCTGTTCGCATAATTTTGTTTTATCCGATTCCAGTGTGAACTGTCCAGTGGCCACAGCCCTGAACTGACCCACATGTGCAAAAGAATAATGTAGAGTGTGTGCGTGTGTGTTTGGTGGCTGGTTTTAAGCAGCCTCACCTGGCTAGAGTCTGGGGCTGGGTGGGTCTGCACACCTGTGGTGCATTGACTATTCAGTGCACACAGGTTAAACTAGCCATCACCACACACACACACACACACTCAGGGAGTGCTAGCATCCATATTTAATTATATATTTTAGAGTCAGGGCCTGGAGCGGTGGGATCGTGACGTGAATGGCTTCAGTGAAACAGATTTCATCACTGTTGTCCCTAAACTGATAACCTCTTCCATGTTTGTGTTCACCGAGTGATGCAAAAGTCTCATGAATTTCGGGATGACTGTTCACACTGAATCAGAATCAGTTACATCCGTCTGCCGATGTTCTGATTCAGTTGAATTATAAAATCACAAACTCAGACCTGTCTGATTTAGGACCACATGTAAACAGTTCACACTGTTAGGAAAAAAACTATATTTGGGGCCACTTTAGCTTGCAATGTTTGAAAGAGGCCTTAGAGAGGCCAGGCTAGAGAGAGGTCTAGAATGGGGAATAGGAGAAGATCAAAGTTAGAGAAAGCGGTGGAGAGAACGTAAAGTTTCAAGGTATGGGGATGGGTGCATTTTAACATTTGCACCCATTTAATGATGCATCTGAATGGCTACAGCATTAAATCTATTCAGCAAATGCCTTTCATCTTGACTGCAACTTTACCATTTTAAATAAACCTTGAAACTTGAAACCTTTTTATATAATTATAAATGTAAAATGTAAAGTACAATAAATAGGTGAACGATACGATCATATGAAATGAGAGAAAGCCAAGCTTGTGTCTTACCGGTGACCGTATAGTTTCCGGGCCCCTCGGTGGACGTGTACAGGAGTCCGGCTCTGGTCTGATTGAGGAGGTAGCGTTGTATAATGCCGCTGGCCTGCTGTGGAGGGGCCCAGCTGACGAGGAGGGACGTGGGGGTCAGAGGGGTCACCGCGGGTGGGGCCACGTCCCCAGGAACCCCGTGGACAGTGACCGCCACGACCTGAACACAGGAGCACGCGGGGACAGAGAGTATAGAGAACATCATCGTTATTGCTCGCAAGTTTGATGCTCACCAGGTCAGTTACTACATTAGAAAGTATGATGACATAACGTGACAAAAAAACATACAAAATCAAAAATATAGTCATGTGACATAATGTTAAAATCAAAGTCAAACTGTTTCACAATCTAGGGTGTAAAATACCCCAAGAGTCCAAGACTCGTTTCAACAAAGTGCATCACTGCAAATGTACACCTTGTAAAGGTGTTTAATAACTTCAACAAGCAGCTTAACACCAGTTTGCTTACCAAGGACACACTGCAGTTAGAGCTTCAAATCTGTGACAGAATGGTACTGCCCATCTTAATCATATCTAACTTACGCTCACGTTGTCCAGACAATTTGACCCAACAGATAATGCGTAAGGGGTAGGCTAACCCTAACCCTATCCAAATTACCAAAAGGTGGAGGGTTTATAGAGCACTAGAGCACCATTCATGGGTGACAGGTCTAACAGACTAAACGGAGGCCCCCAGCCTCTGGCCAGGCAGGTGCTGGGAGCCGTAGTCGAGCCCCTGGTTAATGCCCGGTGTTGTAGCTGTGAGGGCCTGCGGATGCCGGCTGAATGCGGACGCAGGGAGAATCACGGGACAATCTGTTGCTAATGGCAACAGGGATATCCTGCCTTAATAGACTGTCACTTACGCTTCCCCTACCTGTCCTCCACCCTGCTACGCTTTTAGGACATGGCTGTCCCGACTGACACATGGGGGCACGCACACACACACACACACACACACACGCACACGCACACACACACACACACACACACACAAACATTTGGAATGTAGAAAGACGCACAGGCTAGAAAGAGTAGTAGTGATTTAACGGTGAACTCTGGTTCATTGCTAAACTGAACCTTGATATGTATACGTACACACACACACACACACACACACACACACACACACACACACACACACGACACACACACACACACACACACACACACACACACACACACACATACAGACACATGAAGAAGTCTACAAAAATAACACAACATACTAAGTGAAAACAACCATGTGGGAGTATGGGGGCGTGGCCCGGGCCGTTTGAGAGTGACGGCGGTGGGAACTGGGGAGAAATGAAAGGAGAGGAATGGAAGGGACGTCGGGTGGAAGGGATGATAGAAGACCGCGACAACAAAGGAGCAGTGGAGGGCCGAGGGGCCCCATCGGTCTTCTCCTCTCAGTAAGTGACCGAGCGCATTACATCAGCACCTCCTGGTGTCACGGCAGAGAGACACAGAGACACGGAGAGAGGGAGGGAACACCTACGTGTGTGTGTGTGTGTGTGTGGTGTGTGTGTTTCGGTGCTGGGGCCAGGTAATTGCCGTGGTGTATCGGGTTAGCCCAAGTTAACCCGTAATTGGGAATGTTTGGCCAATTTTCACTGGTGTACAAACTAATACAACTCACTCACTCTCAGCTCCCTGCCGCCATGCGTGTGCGCGTGTGTGTGTGTGTGTGTGAGAGCGAGAGCATGTGGTGTTGAGGAGAATGGTTGAATTAGAGATCCTCATGGGCCCCAAGCAACACACACACACAACCGAACCCAAACAACCAGGAGAGCACCACACTAACATCTAAGGGCTGACACCAAAGATAGGGGAACAATATGCAGACGTGGCAAATACAGTAGTAACGTATAGGCTCCATAATCGCTACCTGTCCCCCTTTCCTTTCCTATCCTCCATCCATCCATCCTACCCCACAGCACCCACCCTCACTCCATCCAACCCAACGCCTCAAACATCCACCCAGCTCTCGTCCTCCTCCGCCCACCCCCACCCTTTATCTATGAATCCCCTCCCCACCTCCCCTTCATCACTCTACACCTACTCTTTCTCTCCCTCCCTCCTCTGCTCTTTCTCATTTTGCCCACCAAACTAATAATAATAATAATAAAACAAATCTCACATAAACAAACAAATAGATAGAGGCCACTTGCAGCACGAGCCTCCATCACCTCTAAGCCGGAGAAATTAATTGTTGCCGTGGTATCACCAGAGCTACAGCCAGGGAGATAGTGTGGGGTGGGGGGTGGGGGTGGCAGCTCTGTGTGTAGCGGGGCTATTACGGACCCTATCTGGAACATCAGGCCCGCTCAGCAAATCCTGGCCCGGGAAAGAGAAAGGATGAAAGGGAAAAAAATAAAAAAATAAAATAAAAATGGGGCTTAAACAACAACAGGAATGGTCATAGGGGTTCACGCACAGTGCATAAAGCATGGCATACTGCAGTTGTTACAGGGGGGCTAACAGAGATCTCTACCACCCACCGCAGATTGCACATTACAAATGTGAAATCTGTTGATCGCCAGAATTAAGAAAAACTACCACAAAAATGGGAATCATATGATCATAAGAATCAAATCATGAGAAATGTGTACTTTTTTTGCACTGCCCATAAGAATGCAGTGGTCAAAGCAGAATTACATGTGAGCTCTTATCTCAACATGTTTACGACTACGATGTTTCATCCACTTGATTTACACCACGGGACTGTGTGCCTCGGTCTGCTTCGAGAAACTTCATTCAATTTATCTGCAAGCGTTCTTTGAATCAAACTTCATGTTTTGAACACAATGGTTTTGAACACAATGGTTGCAACTGGACCACGGAGGGTTGACACTGCCTACTAACGTCAAGCCACCCAGAGCAGGGTCAGAGGAAGGGCCTGTACCGCCATCATATTCAGCACCGGGCCTGCTTTACATGAGAGGATTCATGGAAATGGGTGAGTTGAAGCATAGTGTTGAAAAACATTAAAACTCAACAAGGACAATGGAAATTAAAAGTATCTCTCTCACACACACACACACACACACACACAACACACACTTCTATCCCTTATATGACAAGTGTTCAGGCTAGATTAAAGGAGGCAACTGAACTACAGAATAAGTGGTGCTTAGTGCAATGGAGCCCAGACCATCTTTGGGGGAGCCATTAGCTAATCATACACTGCTTAATGTCTTTATGAAATGAGGTGCTGCCGCGGAATATGATGTGTCCCCCCTCCTATTTAGGTGGAGGCAGAGAGAGAGAGAGAGAGAAGAGAGAGAGAGAGAGACAGAGAGAGAGAGAAGCATGGGTAGAGAGCGAGGTAAAGCATAGAGCGAGGTAAAGGCAATATGAGGTGGATGCACATAGAATATAATTTTCCAGGATTAGTCGTACAGAGTCAAACTTTTGTCATTGTGACAAGGCCAGAGTACTATTCTCTGTGGTCACCTTATACAATGACTGACACAAGGCATGGTTTGAGAGTTACACCTGTCCAGGTAAGGTGGATGTCATGGTGTGATCGCACAGCCCCACTGTCACCAGCACAGACAGGATGGTATCGGCATGCCGGTCACGGCATCCTGAGGGAGTCTTCGAGGATTTGGTTAATTGTTAATTGTTGACATTATCTGCAGTATGTCGAGTAGAGGCAATATGTTGCTGGTCATGAGGTGGTCATGGTGGTGAATTTTGAATCAAACTGTGGCAATGTTTAAGGGTTAAAAAAGTTACAATGGTGTTCATGTCTACGTACGTACGTAATCCATACGACCAGCAACTGAGCACTTCATTTTGATTGAGAAGTGAATGCTGAGGCTGTGCTCCAATCAGTAAAGAAACAGCCCCTCATTCACATTCACTCTCATGACTTGAAATATTCAAGAATGATTCAAAAGCCCGGCAGCATGCACAGTGGCATGTAAACACAGAGAGGGAACTTGTGGATTTGTTCACACACACACAAACACACACACACACACGCACACAAACACACATTCTCATGCACACACATTCACTCTCTCACCGGTTCACTGTCGGAGCATCCGGCGTGATTACAGGCACTTAGTTGGTAGCTGTACTCCAGAAAGGGCTGGATCCCGCCCACATCAGTGAAGCTGTTGTCGTCGCCGCGGTAACGCTCCTGTCCATCACGCGTGATGACGTAGTGGGTGATGTCGCCTGGTGAAGAGAAGGAGGTAGGACGCCACGTTACATTTAAGATCAGAGACGTGTGTGTCGACTTGTTTGGGAGGATGTCACATATAAAAGGTTATAACTCAATCAGCCCACAATACTTTCATCTAGCTGTGATCAAAGGGAACAGAATTCAGACACATCTTTTAGGGAGCAGGTCGGTGGTCAGGCACATTGGCCAATAAAGCCCACAGGTCATCTAAAGACATTGGGAATCAAACCCAGTAACGTTTGGCTGGGACTCTCAAGGTCCCTATCAACTAGGGACTCCCGTCCTTCAACTACCACAGTGTCTGAGTTCATTATGCGACGGGTCCAATGTCCGGCCCTTCGTACCGTGGGGCCGGGCGGGGGCCGTCCAATACAGCTGCAGTATGTCGTCTCTGTCCCCCAGGCGGCTCCAGCGGGGTGGAGAGACCCCCCAGGGCTTCTCCTCGCTGGTGGTCGCCGTGGCCCCGCCGCTGGAGGCCTTGCCGAAGCTGTTCCAGGCCCTCACGCGGTACTCGTAGGTGGTGAACGGCTCCAGGGAAGTGTCTGGAAGGCAGGCGGCACCAGCCATGGGAGTTCAGGAAGACCAGAGAGGAAGGGAGGAGGGGAGAGAAGGGATGGATGAACACATGGTGGGCAGTTTGGGAATCGGGAGTGTGGAGAGTGTGTGTGGTTGGTGGCTGCAGGGTTCGGAAAGCTTTTTAAGAGTCAAATTCAAGCACTTTCAAGGTACGTAAACAAGAATCTCGAAGCCTTTGTCATCACAGGTACAATAGTTAGCCCTCATGGTCGCCCTCATGATGCAGAGCACAACGGAATAACCCGCCTTTACATTTCACCAGACAATCTACATTTTGTCAGTCAATCTAGCTCCGGTCTGGTCAATTGTTTAAGTTGTAACATTAAAAGATTTTTGGTCAGTGATTGTGGAGATGGAACACCACATTATGTTGAAAATCAAGCATTTTCCACGCAGTATATTCCAATTCATATACATAACATATAAAACATAATGGTTCAAATGAAGCATTAACCAGAGTTAAACCAGCCACTTAGGTAGCGTGCAGCAGGGTCGACTGCTACAATATAAAATACATGAGTCTTTAGAGGCCATAGGCTCATGCTTTTCTACCACCATCGGTCTTCTAATGGACTGACCATACCGATGTTTTTAATAACTAAATAAAATAACTTCTTTGGAAGAACTTGTTTGGAAGCATTTGGAAGAAAGTATATATTGTGGATTGTATTTTGGTTTTGTGTATTGATTAAATCTGATCTATGACCCCAATCATAAAAAAACAACAACAACGATAATATATGTAGATTGGATGCCTGGGTGCCTTCTCCTGTACTGCCTGCAGTCACAATAAGTGTTTGAATCACGGTAATCACAACGTTCAGAAAGCAAAACTGCTAGTTAGTTAGTTGTGTCAGTCCAGAGTTTAAATCACTGCATGCTGGGCTAATTGAAGCACGATTACTGGTGTTGCTATTCCAGGTGATGTTTTATGATGTAAAATAAGGCTTTCTTTAGGTGCCATAGAACCATAAAAACACAGCCAATAGCCCGTGTCTGGCTTTGAGTGACGCTGTCAGTATATGCAGACGCTATATAAGACGTCCCCAGTGCACCAAACATATGGACTATCACTGTTGCCTAATCCCAGAGTGGTGACAGATCTTTAACAGCCCCTGTGGACGACTTTGGAAAATATTCACTAACAGACTGACGGACACACACACACAATGTATTGTTTTAAGGAGAGCTGAGGGATTCCTGTTGTAAAAGAGAGTCTGTTTTAAACAGCAATCTGGGACTCTTGTCTTTACTGCCCTGGTATAGTTAAAACTCACACACACACACACACACATAGACATACACACACACACACACACACACACAGACAGACAGACACACACAGACAAATGTGCATGCATGCACACACACACACACACACTTCTTGTGTATCTTTAAATGTATGTTCTTTTGATGAATGTTTGATGGATAAATGTCTTAATACATTTGCGGGCAGTATGACTATGAGTGTACGGTCTACGGATAATATGGCAAACTATCGTTCATGTGAGTATGTAATGTGTGTATTTGTGTATAATATGTGTGCGTGTGTGTCCACGTGTGTTTCTGTGTGTTAATGTGTGTGCATGTGTGTGTGCATGTGTGTGTGTGTGTGTATAACATCTGGTGTATGGTGGGGAGGCGACAGCTTTATGTGCCTCTGCCCAGATGGTGTCACAGCATCGCCTAGAAACACTCTCATCCTAACCGCCCCATGCGACCACGTCGCTCTCACACACACACACACACACACACACACACACACACACACACACACACACACACACACACACACACACACACACACACACACACACACACACACACACACACACACACACACACATTGTGTACCCCAACTTCCGCACAGAACCACACCACCGTGTGAACTCCTAGGCACACACGTAGGGAATGGATGTGATTAAGATGCAACTCACAGTTCCATGTGCAGCAGTACATACGCATATAGACACACTGGCATGATGTCGTCATGACACCCGCCGCCATGTAGAACACACCATTGTGAGACACAAGACAAAAAAGGACAAACATGGGTGCAGGTATGTGTGCATACATTCACCTAGTCTCACACACACACACACACACACACACACACACACACGCTTGGTCTCTAGATGAGCAGTAGAAACTGTCACTCAGACACTCATCTCAGAGTTGTAATTATAAAGTAGCCAAAGCTCAGCGGGAGGCGCCACATTACAGACATTACCATATATTGCAACAGCTGTGTGTGTGTGTGTGTGTGTGTGTGTGTGTGTGTGTTGTATGTGTGTGTGTGCGTGCGTGTGTGAGAGAGAGTGCATGTGTGTGTCATCTGAGGCACATTTTATTACCAAGTGTGAACAGGGTATCAGAGTATGCGCACACACGCGCACGCGCACACACACACACACACACACACACACACACACACACACACACAGTACCTGTGTAAGTGTACACATCCGCCTCGCCGCTGTAGACCACCTCCTCCAGGGATGGACACAGGCCTCTTCTGGACCAGGAGGACCAGGGGGGCGTGGCTCCACTCCCCTCCTCCTCCCCCTCCCCCTCCTCCACCTGCTGTGGCTCCGTCAGGGGTGTCAGTCCGAGGGGCCGTCATGGCCGGTGGTGAGAGGGTGGTGGTGGCGTGTGTGTCGTTGGGCCGTGCCGTGCGTGCAGTCAGGGTCCAGGTGCAGGCGCTGAGCGAGGGGTCGACGTCACAGGCGCCGCAGTAGGCGGTGGATGCCGCAGCAACGGGACACACGGCCGCCGGCACACACCGCGGCTTCAGAGAGGACAGGAGGGGGAGGAGAGACGGGGGGGGGGAGTAGGAGGAGAGGGAGATGAGATAGATGAGTCGATGGAAGAAAATGAGATGAAGATTTAAAGAGTGCCCATATTAGTATTTTTGGTGTTCCTGCGCATTAATGCCACACAGGAAGATGCCAGAACACAATGTATGCCTGGCTGTGTGCTGAAACACGCCCGCACCTGCACACGGCCGCACCCACACACACACGCGCACGCACACACACACACACAGTAGACACCCTGTATGTGTCCAGTATGGCCATAATGACATCATTAGAATTAATGAGCTCCTCCCGTGTCTATGCGAGTGGTGTGTGTGGTGTGTGTGTTTTTGTGCGTGTGTGTGTGTGTCATGCTGAGTTAGACACATGCACTGATCTCAAGACCCCATCTGACCAAAACAATAGCAGATTACTTGGATCGCTATCTGTTGAGGAGGAGAAACAAGTACCTGTATGGAAAGTCCAGGCGTGGGTCGATCGGCACAGACGTGACGTTGCGGGTCATAGCCAACCCCGTTGCAGCACTCCTCTTCCAGACGTATGACCTTTGACCCGCAGCAGCGCAGGGTGACCGTGCCGTTGCCGGCGGGGTGCATGCTGGGACGTCCGTTGCGGCCCACGCAGCAGAGAGACGTGGATGAGTTGATGTACTCCTGTCCGCAGCAGATGAACCCTGGAGGTGATCAGACCAACATTTTCTTAAGCCTTGGTTATGTTTTATGATGTTCTTCTCATATATTTCCCATAATAACTTCTTCTCAACCTACAACGAATCAAAAAGCAATGATGCTCATCTATCAAATCAACGCTCCTCAAATTATTCATTATTCCGTTTCATTCCTTCTCCTTCAAACAAACTTGTCCGTTCTTTCATCTCACGTCCACCTGCCTGTCCATAATTCACCAACCCCCCCCCCACCCACCACCCCCGAAAGTGTACATTTTCACTGTATACGTTTGTCTTCTCTCCTGTCCGGCATCTTTCATCCTTGTCTGTAATTCCATTAATCAAATCAAACCACATGTGTTCCTCTTCTAGTTTCCTGCTCTTTCACCCTCTCCTCTCCTCTCCTCTGGTGTTTCCTCTGCTCTCACCCCTCTCCTCCTCTCCTCTCCTCTGGTGTTTCCTCTGCTCTCACCCCTCTCCTCTCCTCTCCTCCTCTCCTCTCCTCTCCTCTGGTGTTACCTCTGCTCTCACCACTCTCCTCCTCTCCTCTCCTCTGGTTTTTCCTCTGCTCTCACCCCCTCTCCTCCTCTCCTCTCCTCTGGTTTTTCCTCTGCTCTCACCCCCTCTCCTCCTCTCCTCTCCTCTCCTCTCCTCTCCTCTGGTGTTTCCTCTGCTCTCACCCCCTCTCCTCCTCTCCTCTCCTCTCCTCTCCTCTCCTCTCCTCTGGTGTTACCTCTGCTCTCACCCCTCTCCTCCTCTCCTCTCCTCTGGTGTTTCCTCTGCTCTCACCCCTTCTCCTCCTTCTCTTCTCTCCTCTCCTCTCCTCTCCTCTGGTGTTTCCTCTGCTCTCACCCCCTCTCCTCCTCTCCTCTCTTCCGATGTTTCCTCTGGTCTCACCCCCTTCTCTCTCCTCTCCTCTCCTCACCTCTCCACTCCCCTGGTGCCACCACCACCACCATCAGCACCACCACCACCAGCACCAGCACCACCACCAGATTGCCCTGTGATACCGTCCACAACCTCTCGCCAGTGCGGCGGGGAAAGGGAGACCCGAGAGCTGCCATCTCCTGACAGTGATAGGTGAGGCCTGTCTGCCACTACTTCACCTTCAGCAAGCAAGGTGACATTTTAAATACCTCCTATCTCTCGCCTCTTCCCCCTGTAACTGCGTGGCGAGTGAATATCAAATACCCGCAGCGTCCTGTTCTTATTCATGCCCCCCAGCACCGGGTATTTTCCAATTCAAATAACTTAAGTCGCTCGGGAAGATTGACAAATCAATCCAATTTTAATACATATGGGGCGTTTAAGTAGTGCGTACAAAAAAATACGGAATAATGTTATTCTTATTACATTTTGTTGGTAAAAAAAAAAAAGATTGGCCAAGAGACCTGTCATTCTGAAGCTGAATTTTGACAAAGTCCTACAACATGGCTGATAACGTCATATTTAGCGAAACACTCATTACATACTGGGACCATCTTTAAAGGGCTTAAAGGTCCTTGCACACCGCCCTGACAAACACCAATAAACACCAACATACCCATCGGTGGTTCTTAGCTGATGTCAGATTAAGTCTTCTTTTGGCTAACGTTTCGCATCGAACTTCAGCATAGGTGATGGTCTTGTTGTTTACTTGTTGACTCATAGACGATACAAATTGTTTGTTTCCAATCCGATCCTTCATTAAAAAGCTGAATATTAGACTAGCCCATTTACTAACTTAGCAAAATATCAACAAATCAATACATACGTGAGTGACTTGTATGCAATATAGTATGCAAGAATATACATTCTGTGGCAGATCAACACAACATAACAATTACAATCACGATACACATCCCCCTTCAACACTGACCCCCCCTCCCCCTCCCCCGTCACATGACCACCACCATGACCCTCTAATTCCTCATACAGCCTTTTTTTTTATGTAATCTCTAACTTTATCTATTTCTATTAATGTATTTCCTTCTCTCTTTTTCTCTCACTATGCTATTGTGGCAACCAAATGTATGTGTAGTTCGGGTCCAGCACTAACCCAGAAGTGACGTCTGCGGTAAACTTTGGAGCTGGGCCATGGTCATGCTGTACATTGTATATATAGTCAATAATAAATAGTTAAACAGATGTGTCATTGTGTTTCTGGATTATTCATGAAAACGATGCGATCGCCAACGTACGTGTGTGTACCCGCATACAGCAGTTAAACAGCATTGTAAATGC
>PIJE02000859.1:49475-56975 GCA_002895965.2 Coryphaenoides rupestris
CAGACAACAAGTTAATCTGTTTAAAGTACACGTAACGACTGCATATGGTGTGTGTGTGTGTGTGTGTGTGTGTGTGTGTTTGTTGTCTGTCTGTGTGCGATTGTGTAAAGAGTCTTCATTTCATTGTAATCAATAGCTCTTGTCTACATCTGAGTGCATATTTCATTCATCGAGCTTCACAGACATACAGGGATACTTGTATGCTCTCTGCTCTGACTTATTATGTTGCGCTTTTGCATCAGATGGGCAGATCTGCCGTCATTGTTGCAGAACGATTGTGAGTAATGGTGGTGGTTTGTAACTTTTTGGGCCCGTGACCCCATTTCTAGCTATGAAAATGTTTGCAACCCCAACTTTGAGTGATTATTGATGATCAGTAATTATCAGTGATTAGTAGTAGTTTGCTCTAAGAATCATTAGGCAAGACATCTCTGAGACCTATAACTGAATTGCTAAAATGGATCATCAAGAAGAATAGAATATATATCACTATCTTATGACAGCCATCTCCAGCGTCTGCAGAACAACAAACGGACCCACGCATGACTCACCTGTTTGTCTGGCTGGAAGCAGGACGCCCCACACACAGCCTGGGGGACCCGGCACTGCACATAGGAACACGAGAGGCTCTGTCCGCCACCGCCTCCTGCAGGGGTTGTGACCCCTGAACTTGAGTGCTCGTCACAAGGCCTGAAGGCCCGTCTGAGGACCTCGTAGCCCAGCATGATGCCACCGGGCCTGCCTGGACCGGACCACTCCAGCCTCACTGCCCTGGGCGAGAGACAGAGAGAGACAGAGGAAGGGAGAGGGAGAGAGAGAGAGAGAGAGAGAGAGAGAGAGAGAGGAGAGAGAGAGAGAGAGAGAGAGAGAGAGAGAGAGTGACATAGAGACATAAAGAAATTCTAATTTGTGATGGACTGATGTCAAACACGGATGGTATGTTTCTCTTAGAGTAAAAAACACCTCAGATATCATGTCAAGTCAAAAGGTACTCATGTCCCCCCCCCCCCCCCCCCCACACAGGTTTTTTTTAACACGCACGCACGCACGCACGCACATGCATTCCCAGGGGAATTACTGTACACGGGCCGATCTTGCCAAAGGTGAGTTACTGTGTCAGGGTGTTTCCATCCGTGTGTTTTTCATACACTTCACGTATTGATTTTCCTCTTTTTCATCAATGACAGCTTTCGCACGGCAGAGACCTCAGCAGTACCACGGCGAGGCTCCACTCGCAGCCACCCATGACTCAAACACGGCCCACAAATCATTACTTCCAGTGGGCATGAAGGATTAGCGGCATGCAGGGCCAAGGGGCAGGTTTGGGCGGTACGGAGTTCTTTTTTATGAAGAAAATCACACTTATGCCTGCAAATTAAACCCTCATTTATCGTCGTTTTTTATTGATTAGGCAAGCGAAGCAATAACGGCGTAAAGTCAAACACACATATGCACAATATATTAACAGGGCGAGAGAGATAAACACACAGTAAGAGAGAGAGAGCGAGAGAGAGAGACACACACACACAGTGAGCGAGACAGTGTGAGAGACAGAGCGAGTGAGAGAGAGAGAGAGAGTGTGTGTGAGTGTTACCTGGAGTTCAGCACATGTATGAGTGGAGGCATCAGCTCAGCAGGTATGTCCTCAACAGTGGTGGCCTGGGTGACATTACTCCTCACACACGCATATACCGTACACACCTCCACCTAAGGGACCACACACACACACACACACACACACACGTATATATGTAGGCCGGTTATAAACCCAACAAAAAACGTATATACATACACCTGTGTGATGAGGCGTGTTGGTTTCGTGCACCTGTATATTGTAGACGGTGAAGGGCAGCAGACCATCCAGCAGGTAGGAGCCCGGGCGGCCGTCCACGTTGCCCAGGCGATGGTCGTCAAGGTAGACGCGGTACGCGGTAACCGCCCCGTTAGGCCGCAGAGGGGGAGACCACAGCACGCGCACCGCACTGCTGTTCACCGTGACTACGTCTGGAGCGGACAGACCCTCTGGCTCTGCGCACCGCACACACACACACACAGGTACAACAGATGCAAGGAACAATGCATTAAACTTAGGTCTGGGCGTGCCTTGCCTTGAGACACAAGGATGAACACAGGATGAAAGTTTGCAACAATCACCCAGGCTAAGTTGAGTTAGCTGCAGTAGCAGCAGCAGTTTGAGACTGAGAGTCAATGAGGAGAGACACAGACTGGCAGACTTCTCAGAGATCAAACCCCACCACGACAGGCTTTGAACCGGCAAGCACTCTGGGAAGTATGTGTGTTAGCGGGTGTGTGTGTGTGTGATGTGCATGTTTATGAGCGTGTGCGTCTGTGTGATTTGATCATGAGTAAAAAGAATAGCTTGTACGTGTGTGTGTGTGTGTGTGCGTGCACTGCACACCGATATGTGAGTATGTAAGTGTGCATGTGTGGAGGTGTATGTGTGCGTGTGTGCGTGTGTGTGTGTGTGCGTGCACTGCACACAGTTATGCGAGTATGCGAGTGTGTGTGTGTGTGTAGTACTGCGTTGATAATGTCATTGAGCCCTAATCAAAAGTAGAGCCGTCGCTTCAGTTAAGATAAGTGCATTGGTGGCAAATGAATTGGGTTAACTTCTCTTAGCTAAGTGCATTTTCACCGTGGATGCGGGGCTGAATATGGATGATTATCTCAGTCCCCTTCCGCTTTCATTCATTCTCCCTGCTGATAATGTGCTCTCCCTCGTTGAACCGTCTCCACCTTTCTCTCTCTCTCTCTCTCTCTCTCTCTCTCTCTCCCGTCTCTCTCTTTCTCTCTCTCCCTGTCTCTCTCTCTTGCTCCATCTTATCCTTAGGTTTTTTTTCACTTTGATATAACGGCTAAAACTGCAGACGTCTCAAGAGAGTCTTTGAGTCTGTATCAGACTGAGCCTTCCATGCATTCCATCCCTCCGATCTCTAATACACATACCATGAATAGTCTGTGTACACAGTGAAACATTTCCACTGTGGAGGATATCAATAGAAACGACCCCCATTAGCCAATCGTAGAGCGAACAACGTCCCACAACAGACGGACGGAAACCGGATGTTGAATAAATGAGAAAATACCTGAACAACCGGAGAAAGAGATTAATAATCTCTATATGGAGGATTTGAGACAGGCGGACAGAGACGCGCCTCGCTGAGGGTGCCATGGAAGAAGCCCAGGGTCTCCGGGTCCTCCGTGGGGGGGAAGGGGGGATGACGTACGCCATCATCCACGGGTAGAATGCACTTAACCAGGGGAAGTTCACCCACTTCATTTGCCACCAATGCACTTAACTGAACCCAACCTACTGCGCTACATTTCGCTTTCTGTGAGACAACATTATCAATGCCACACTGCACACACATACACCCGCACACATGCACCTCATACACATCCATGTGCACGTGCATGCACACAGACACACACACACACAGATCCACGCAAATGCACACTTCCTCTCAAATAAACACTTGGATTAGCACAGGCCTTATTACTGAATACCACAGTCACAGGTTGGTCGATTCGAGACAGATATTATATACTATATTTGGCTGGGCATGTGTGTGTGTGTGTGTGTGTGTGTCTGTGTGTGTGTGTGTATAGGTGTGTGTGCTCTCACAGCTGTAAAATAATAAAATTACCTTCGGAGCCCTCTCTATTAAACGAGCCGTGCTCTGCCTTTAGCACTTAATGATTTTCTAATGTTTTTAATGCTCTTTTTATTATACCGTTCGTAGAGGGAGAGAGGGGAAAAGTATGGGAGAGAGACATTAAAAAAAGTGGTGGTAGGACTGTGATGAAATTATCAAGTAAGACAAAGAGACAAAGATGTGCAATCCAGAGAGAAGTGAAGTCATGAATGTGCAACAGAGATATTTATATAAAATATAGACCTATAAATGCATTGATGAGGTGATTACAATACAGAGCTAAATATGCCCTGTGGATATATATAAATATAAAATGCGCAATTTCATGGAAAATGACTATTATTATACTATGGAAGAGTGTGTGTGTGTGTGAAGTCAATGTAAAGTATCTGACTGTACACACATGTATATAAATATATAAATGTACAGTCGTAGCAGACGCTTTTGTCCAAACGACCTATGAAGTACATTTGTCCAAAGAAAGAGAGAACATCCGTGTTGAGGCAACAGTCACAGGATGACGAAGGCTTACAAACTGTTGAAGCCATTCTGAATGATCGACCAATCACTACAGTGTCATGTGACCTCCAATGACCTTGAGGTCCTCACTGCCAATCACTTGCTGTAGTTGAAAGGAAACACCTGGAGCTGCCTGGAGTACTCAGGAAAGAGGATTCGTATTCCAGGTGGCGGTGGAGACGAATGGAAGAGATGGATTAGGGAGTATCTAGCCTTAACGTAAGAGAGACAAAAGTGGAATCTTCCGAAAAGGAGGCTCTCAATCAATGACAGTGTGCAATGTATCGGCCAGAAACAGCTGGCTCATGGGCAGGGCCATCAAAGCCATTCAGGACTCTAAAGGGCCATGTACAGAGTGTGCTGGTTGAGCCCTGGACCTGCAACCTAGCAGCGTCTGCTGAAGGAGGCAGCGGTGAACACACTGCCGTACAGAATTATGGACTGTGAACTTTGAATTCAGTTGAAAAGATCATTGTTTTGCTACTGGCAGTCCCAATTAGGGTCTAACATAATAATTTAATTATTATTCTTATTTTATTCTTATTGAGGACTTCCCATATTTTTCGGTAAGTAACTATAGAGATAATTGAGGCGATTGATAAATTGGTGACAGGCTCCTCAGCTGCCCACAGAGGATACACACACAATTATCATCTAGAATTGAATGACTTTATTTGAAATACATATTCACCACTGACACTGCTAAACCTGCCATCTGCTTGTTTTGGAAGCCTGGATTTAAGTTTACGTTTGGAATATATGTGCATTAACGCAGTGGGTCTGGAAATGTATAAAGGTCCATTGAAATCCTCTCTACCTCTGCTGGTAAAGTGGCTTTGAATTTCAAAAGGGAAAAGCCACTTCATATATATATATATATCTTCCTGTGTGAACAGATTGATTTAGTATTATGTGTAGGCAGACGTGTGTACATGCAGACACTTTACATTGACTTCACACACACTTTGTATTGATCTGATGCATTACTGTGTGTTGCACTTTGCAACTCTACACCCCGACACCCCACGCCCACACACATTAACAATTAACAGACACAAACACACACACATACATAAACACATCCACACACACAGCCGCACACACACACACACACACGTAATCCAGGTGTTGTGGGAGCAGTGTATACCTCCGTCCTCCGTGGTGACGTGGGCCACCGTCTGGGTGGTGTTGTGAGCCCCATTGGACACATGTAGGGACACCCGGTACGAGGTGCTGGGCCAGAGGTCGCCCACCACGGCACTCTGGACCCCGGGGGCAAAGCCCAGCGTCTCACTGAGGTTAGCACCGTGCACAGTGAGGAAATACACCTCCACCTCCCCCTGCAGGTCATGCAGAGCTGGAGGAGAGCGAGAGAGCGAGAGAGAGAAATATAGAGTCTATCAATCTGTTTAATTTGTATGTCCCTTTATCACAGTTACAGTCTGAAAGGGCATCAAAGGCCCACAACCGTCATGAGGAGAAGCATGTGTGTGTTATTGTCACGCGTGACATGCGTGTTCTCACAGGGCTCTGTCCAGTTGACTCGTATGGCCGTGTGGTTAACCGGTAGGACCGTCAGAGACGGGGGGTGGAGGGGCACCCCCGCCATGGTAACCGCGGAAACCGTCTCCCCACTGGTGGAGTCCACATCATTACGGACCAATAACTGGTACTGGTATTCAGTGAACCTGTTTGGGGAAATTAACTTAAATTAATTGAATTATGCTTCGTGTCGTAAGACCTCCATCTGTACTAGTCAACTACATTGAAGATTAAGAAGAAATGAATGACTAGAAATTACTTGATGAGAGAGAGAGAGCAAAAGAGAGACATATATACATTAGCTATATGATGAATATTTGATGTACTTTCTAACAACAAGACAATGTTATGGTGACAAACACCAATTATCTCCGACTAAAACAAATTCTTGGACATCAAACAAAAACAGCCGGAAAAAAGTATTGTGTGATTATACATGTAAACGTGTGTATTATGCGTTAACCACCATGCATACATTGCAGCTGAGAGAGAGAGAGAGACAGAGAGAGAGAGAGAGACACAGACGGAGAGAGAGCGAGGCATAGACTATGGATCTGTGCCGCCCCGCTCCCCCGGAGCCCTTGAGCAGAACAAAAGCACCGCGTCTGCTTTCACCGAGTGCCAAATTGAGATTAGGGTTAGCGGTGGCGCGGAAACCCGTTTAATTCTTTGGGATATTTGCTTAATGTATCTTTTGAGCGGTATTAAAAAGATCGCCATCGCCGACCCATCGGCTCGGCACACACACACACACACACCGCACACACACATGTGCGGTGCGGTCCGCCATGGACGCCGCGCGCCTGCGTGTGCGTTTGCTCTACAGCTCATTGGGGTAATCTCACCTGCTTAGGCCTTTATCTTGGTAGAACAATTTGGTGCCGGAGTAAACACGGACCCACTGATGGAGATCTTCGGCGGGGGGAGGGGGAGGGGACGCGGCCGTTGCCAGGGGAACGGCCAGGGGCTGGCGGGTTTTGCGTCGGAGCAGCTCGTACCTGACAGGAATGATGGAGAGAGAGAGAGAGAGACAGAGAGAGAGAGAGAGAGAGAGACAGAGAGAGAGAGAGAGAGAGAGAGAGAGAGAGAGAGAGAGAAAACAAAAGAAACACCGTTACAGACACGCATACATGCCTCATGCACACACACACACACACACGCACACACGCACACACATAATCCCACAAGTGGGAGTCAGGGGACACGTGAACTACAACACACGTGGTGAGCGAGACGCTGGAGGAAACTTAGAGTGAAGAAACCGCAGCGTCACGCTCTCTCTATTCCTTCTCCTCACCCGCCTCAAGCGTCCATATATTCCTTATTTTCTCTCTAACTTTTACGCCTGTTTTCCACTCCTCCCCTTCCCCCCGGTTTCTTGTCTATTCTATCTATTTTTTCGATTTGTCTTCCACGATGTCTCGGTTAGTGTTTTTCCTCGGCTGGCGGTGATGCAAATGTGGCCAGTAATCAGAGTAGAAGGGCTTAATGCGGTGCGTTTAACCGGCCCACTTAGACAAACACACACACACACACACACACACACACACACACAAACCGGGCCGCAGCCGAGCCGGAGCTCATGCATTTTAATGGGCTGCCGTGAAAATGGACCTTGTATTTTGGGCCCTAGTCGGCGGCAGAATGGAACAGGACAGCGCGGACGGGTTGAGGGGGAAGGGGAGCACTGCATTCAGAGTGTGTGAGACACACACTGATTAAAACACGCACCGTCCACTTAGTTCATTACCAGCGCTGCTCA
>PIJE02000859.1:63879-79163 GCA_002895965.2 Coryphaenoides rupestris
GTCAAAAAGTAGACGGCCTCAGCCAGGCTACAGAATGAAAGATTAGATTAATTGAGGATCACACTCCGGTGATGAGGAGAGAGAGAGAGAGAGAGAGAGAGAGAGAGAGAGAGAGAGAGAGAGAGAGAGAGAGAGAGAGAGCAGTATGACATTGCTTTGTCTCTTCTACTAACCAAATGTGATCCATTTGAAACAGGCCAATTCCTATCAACTGTGATGCTTTGCAACATGGTGTTAATGTGTTGCAACGAGGCACCCCAGTCTGCAGGGGTTGAATGGGTTTCAGCTACTTACTTCCTGTGATCAAATCAATGAAGTTACAGCAGATAATAACATAATGTTCACCATAGTCCAGTGATGTAAATAACCATGGGCCAAATCCTTACTTTGGTTGCTTTCAAACCAGGAGTGCTTACCTGCAGTGACTCAGGCCCGAGGACAGTCACCCTGGGAGGGCTGAGACCAGCAGGACGAGATGGCTTGGTGATCACGTTGGCCCAGGGTCCTGCGTGGCCAAAGATTACACTTTTTGTTTTAAATTGTACTTAACATGTGTGTTTGTAATATTACTACGTATGTCAATGATGGCACTCATTGCACTCCTCAGGTTTCTCCCTTGATAATGAAGGGTTTTCTCTTGCTCTTTGGGGGGCTAGGGTTAGGGGATGTCATACATGTATGGCCTGTAAAGCCCTTGGAGACTGTAACTGTTGATTGATTAAGGGCGATGCAAATTAAATTGACTGAACTTGGCTTGATTATACACATACAGTAACTTGCACAGTAATAAACAGCTGATCTGGCTCTCTGACCAGCCTTACCGGCGGTGCGTCCAGCCTGGGAATGGGCCACCAGCCGGTACTGGTAGTTGGTCCATGGACTGAGTGCTGAGGAGGAGTCCAGGTAGGAGAGGGGGGCTGCAGACGCTGAGAGCTGACCCACCGTGGAGAGCTGGGTGGTACCAGCTACTCTGCGCTCTATCACCCACCTGAGTCAGAGCGAGGAAACAAGATTTTAATGAATAATGGGGTTTTTTTTTTACAATCCCTTAAGATCCAGATCCTCAATCTCAAGTGAAGTGTTGCCTCACCCTTCCAGAGGTCCGTTGGGCCTGCCCAGCTCCCCCCAGGAGAGGAGGACCGAGGTGGGGGTGTCGGAGTACAGGTGAGGGGTCGGGACTCCCTCTGGCAGGGCTGGAGGCGTGCGGAAGGGCGGGGACATGTCAGACGATGAACAGCCCACGCTGGTGCAAGCTTCCACCTGTATGAAGACAGCAAGACAACAGCCACAAGTTAACCATCCATTGCATCTTACTAAAAATAGAAACATTTTGTCCCTCGATTTTCTCGACAACCGCTCTTCAATCGACTTTGGGCGGCAGTAGCTCAGGAGTTAAGAGCAGTTGTCTGGCAACAGGAAGGTTGCTGGTTCAATTCCCAGATAAGGATGCCACGCAATCGGCCTGTTTCGAAGCGGGCAGGGGCACAATTCGAACAGGCACGAATTGAACGGGCACATGACATAGTTAAGCAAATATAAAATTCATGAAATCATGAAAAAATCATGAAAAAATTGCAGTTTCCTCATTTTACTCATATTGAACAAAAACAAGGTGTAACATGAGACGCCCGCTGGTGTACCTGCAGCGTGTACGTGTGGTAAGGGCGTAGGTGGGAGATGGTGTAGCTGGTGGTGTTCCCTGGGACTGTCACCAACACAGGAGAGGGGTGGAGCTGAGCAGGGGGGCTGGGAGAGCGATCAGGACCAACGTTGTCAAAGGAAACTGACGTAGAGCTGCCGATAGCACCTTGGTTCACGTCAAGCACTGCTGTGTTATTCAGGTTAGAGGCTCCATACGTCCCGGGTGAGGTCATGGCCGGGCGGTGTTCGGGAGGAGGACCAGGAGTGGACCAGGAGCGGGGGGGATTTGTGCCGGGGGACGGCTGGTCACCGGAGGATGGGGCGGCACGAGCGGTCGGATCCAGGTCCAGGTCCCGGCCTTGACTGGTGATGGCGGCAGGCCTGGAGGTGGAGTTGGGGCGGAGGCTAGAGGAGGAACCACTGTACAGGGAGACGGTATACTTAGTGATGAGACCGTTGGGCTGGGAGGGTGGAAGCCAGGAAACTGTCACGTTACGAGAATGAAGCGCTGATACAAGTGGGGAAGCCATTGGACCAGGACCTGAGATAGAGAGAGAGAAATATATAGAGAGAGAGATATAGAGAGAAATATATTGAGAGAGAGATATAGAGAAAGACAGCAAAGAGAGAGAAAGAGAGCGAGAGATTATTTCTCATACATCAAAATGATCTGTGTAAACATCTTACAAGCATACATTTACACGCACGTACACACACCCACTATACAAGACCAAATATTGAACAAGTTGCGCGACATTGCAGCGTCCTCCCGCACCACTTAATAACCGCGTTCCGTTCTGTCACTCGCCGGCTGACACTCGCCGGCTCACACACACTCAATATTGCACACAAACTGTCACGCGTTCGCGTTCACTTTCTGCACTCACCTACATCTCCACACCCACTGTGTTGTGGTTGAACATTAATGGGTCTCCTATGTGAAGGGCGGGCAGATCAAGGTGACTGGGTGAACCGCGAGATGGGGAGAGAGAGGGATGGGGAGAGAGAGAGATGGGAGGAAAGAGAGAGAGAGAGATGGGGGAGAGAGAGATGAGGAGAGAGAGAGAGAGGAAGAGATGGGGAGAGACTTAAGAGAGATGGGGAGAGAGAGAGAGAGAGAGAGAGAGAGAGAGAGAGAGAGAGAGAGAAGAGAGAGAGAGAGAGGAAGAGATGGGAGAGAGAGAGAGAGAGAGAGAGAGAGTGAGAGAGAGAGAGAGAGAGAGAGAGAGATGGGGGGTAGAGAGAGAGCGTGCTGTGTTGCTAAGTACTATGGCTAACGTCTTCCCCAGATGGCACTGTGTGTGTGCGTGTACGCATGTGTTTGACTGACAGGGCAGAGCAAGGTTGAGGATGTGTGCATATATAGAAGGGGCCTAGCATAGCTCTCGCTAAGTGGTAGTTCTTGGTGCTGCAGA
Organism: Coryphaenoides rupestris; assembly: GCA_002895965.2. Classification (NCBI taxonomy): domain Eukaryota; kingdom Metazoa; phylum Chordata; class Actinopteri; order Gadiformes; family Macrouridae; genus Coryphaenoides; species Coryphaenoides rupestris. The sequence goes on from PIJE02000859.1 coordinate 66,936, forward strand.
AACATGTCGAGTGTATTTGTTGATTTTGGTCTTCCCAGTTGTGTCCAATACGCTAGCTTGTTTTACAATCATATGGACGTGAATATGAATGAATATGAATTGCCTTTAGATGAGGTCTTTTTCATATTCTAGAGCATCCCACATGGATGCCTAACTGAATTTATCCAGGAGGAATTCAGGCCTTCTAAACTGTATCATAAAACGTAGCGTATGAATGACTAGATTATACGCACACACAGACACGTGCGTCCATGTACACATACACACATAAACACGGCCATGAATTAAACACGGCGGCAAAAAGGCGGGAAATATAAAAAACGAAGTCGAGCAGCAGCAGCAGGTCTACAAATAAACAAAATAAAAACGCTGATGTAAAGCCTGTGTGGATTTACAGAAAACAAATACCTCTCCCTATACCTCCCTCATTCCCTCTGTCTCTCCCTCCCTTCCTCTACCTCCTTTCTCCACCTAATTTCAACTTTTCTTATTTTCTTTTCTTTTCACACCCTCTTTTCCCCTCACTCTATGCCTCCCCCCTGCGTCTCTCTCTCCTCTCTCTCTCTCTCTCTCTGCTTTCCCTGCTAAATAAACAATGCAGAGAGTTGACCTTTTGGGTTAACAGGTTTTTATGCTACCTCTACTCAGCACTCACACTGATTCAATTACCGGCAAAGGTCCGCCAAACCCTGCGAATAACGAAAGAGCCCGCCTCCCTGCGTCCGCCCCCCTCCCTTCTATGCGTCCATCTGTCTGTCTGTCTGTCTGACGAGGCACGGCTGTCTCGCGTTGGTGGACTGAACAGAAGTCTGTGGATGGTGACTGTCTACGGCACCGCCTCCTTAGTTTGAGTGGTTAAAAGGAAAGGGGAAGCGAGAGAGAAAGCAGCGAAAAAGTAGGGAAATACAAGCAGGAAGCCCCCTAAGTTGTAAATAATTGTAACGCTCAGCGTAGTCACCTTGGTACCCCACCCCTCAGGAAACCCCCCACCATGCCCCCCCCCACCACGCCTTCCTCACCTCACCCCCCTCCTCTCTCTCCTTCCAGGCCTCCTTCTCCCCTCTAACACTGTTATTTAGGCTTTACTGGTGCGTGTTAAATTCTGCAATTTGAAGGGCTGTTAAGTTTTTCAATTGAAATTTCATTTAAGATGCAGGTGATGCTTTTTTTTTTTATGGACGCTTTACTGCTCTCTGGAAAGAAGGGAAACGAACACAGTGCTCGGGCATCGCCGCTGCCGTGGCAACAGTCTTCGACCCCCCCCCCCCACCCCTCCCACAACTCCCAACTCCCTTCCTCTCCTCCTCTTCCCTTTTCCGCCTCTCTTTCCCTCTCTTACTCTACCTCTCTCTCTCTCTCTCTCTCTCTCCAGTCTTCCGCCCCCTCCCCCACTCCCATGCCCCCCCCCCCTCCAGTAAACCACAGTAGCAGAAGGCTAAAACAGGAGCGCGGGGCCACCAAGCCTTAAATCACATTTATAAGGATTTGGTTAGCATAGTAATAACACAATCAACCTACAAGGACTGGGAGGGACTGCGCGTGTGCACGTGAATGCATGCATGTGAGTGCACGTGGGTGTGTGTGTGTGTGTGTGTGTGTGTGTGTGTGTGTGTGTGTGTGTGTGCGTGTGTGTGTGTGTGTGTGCGTGGATGCTGCCGTATGCAAAGGCTCGACTCGGGTCCGTATCTGTGTGTGTGTGTGTGTCAAGGAAGGAGGGGTATTATTTTTAGCCCAGCAGAGGGTCCTGTGTGTGTGTGTGTGTGTGTGTGTGTGTGTGTGTATCTGGGTGTGTGAAGGTGAGTCAAGGCTGGCAGAAGTCAGAAGGACACTGTGTTTTACTGTTAGTGAGCTGCTTACGGCACAGTGTCAAAACGTGACGAGTAATACGCCGGGAATTTACATTGTATTTCATATCTTCATTGTCTCTACACCCCTCCCTCCCCCACCCCCACCCCAACATGATTTTATGTCATTTCTGTTTTAATAGATCTAACACAGTGAATGTGGAGAAGGACAGGTGAACAGGTGAAAACAGAGAAAACAGAGCGAAAAGAGAGTGAAAGAGGGCGAGAGAGCGAGAGTATGAGAGAGAGATAGAGAGAGAGAGAGTGTGGTGGAGGTCAGAAGCTGGGGCATCCCAGGTTCCAGGTGAGTCATACAGACCATGGCCTGGTTACCACGACAACACAATGTTTACGTGCAGAAGAAGAGAAGCTCTTGTTGAAATCGACAAAGTATGCAAAATGAATGGAATTTGATCTATTTAAATCTTACAATACCGACGCCAATATATTGTTATTTCACTCGCTTGGGACAAATGTACTTATATTTACATTTTACATTTAGGGCATTTGGCAGACGCTTTTATCCAAAGCGACTTACAAAGAGTACATTTGTTGAAGGAGAGGCAGCAATATATCACTGTGGTACCTGAAGATAAGAATAGAGCTGTTTTCGAGCATTCATATTTACGAGACGAATAGAACGAGTTTCATAATTGCCAAGTTGCCTGCATAAGTAGCTGGGCAGGCGTGCAATTCTAAGCATGATACAACATCTGAGAACGAACAACAATGCTAAGTGCCATTAATAAATGTTAAGACGTATAAACACGCACGTACTTATTGTAATAAGTCGCTGTGGATAAAAGCGACTGCTAAATGCCCTAAATGTAAACGTTAAATGCATGTCACCTAAAAAGACAAAAAAGTATTGTGAAGGTTGAAGCATACGTCACGGAGATTTAAATAAATTAAAAGAAAGAAGCTAAATGTAATGTGTAATGCTTCAGAGTAGGACTAGGAGGAGATGGGAGTATACTATATGTGGGAACTTAAAAGAAAATTCAAATGTCCATTTGAGAAGCCAGGTGGACATCCAGCTCGACATCTAAACCACATAAAATACACTTTTAAGGAAAAAACCTAATTCGATTCAAGGCGCCGTATGAAAAGTATCCCAAAAGTGATATGCAAATGTGTGTGTAGTGTTCGCTGCCAAGAGAGTGTAACAGTTTACATAAAATATTCCAGCCCTTGATGTGTAAAATAACGATGGGAACGGGACTCTCCACTGAGCCCCCCCACCCAAAAAATCATGGTGTATTAGCGGGACAAAATAGGACGGATAAGGTAGTAGAATATATATACACTGTTTTATTCATGCCTCGCGCTCATTCATTAAACAACATGGATTCCATGTGTCCTGGCATTATCTTATTCACCGTCCACGTAGCTTCACTCTGGCACATGAGACTTCCTTTTGTTGCTCACAAAAAACCCATTTCTCTAAGATCATTTCTTTTTGTCCAAAGTATGGACATGTGCACATGCTCTCTCTCTCTCTCTCTCTCTCTGTCTGTCTGTCTCTCTCTCTCTCTCTGTCTGTCTCTCTCTCTCTCTCTCTGATCATGTGGCCGGTGGGAACATGGGAGTGGACAGAGGAGAGGGGAGCTGTCCGACACGGCTAGAGTTTATGTTCAGCGCTGCCGCGTGTCGACTCGGCGGCGGCAGCGGGGATTCATAGGGACCAAATTACATTAAAAAGATAGACATAAAACTTTAATGGACGGATAAAAAGGAGCACGGGAAGCCAAGGGTCTCTCGCTCTCTCTGTCTCTTTCTTTCGCTTCCGTCATTAGGACTTCCTTTCTTCTTTGGGCCATTTACATTTCTTTTTCATATGACTCCTTTATTCGTCTTTTTTTCGTCGTACACCTTTTGAGGTTTTTCCCCCTCTTGATTCATCACCTGTGTGTGTGTGTGTGTGTGTGTGTGTGTGTGTGTGTGTGCGCGCGCGCATGTTTTTGTACTGCTATCGGGAAAGAAGCCGTTCTTTACATCTATGCGGGGAGGGTCACAAGTCATAGGCAGCGGAAATAGAGAGGGTTAAGTGAAGGGGAAAAGGAAATGGGAAATAAAGAAAAAAAAATACAATTAAAACAAGAAAAAGGGAAAACTAGGGACAGAGCACCAAGAAAGATAGGAGAAGAACAGAGAAGTGCTGGCAGAACGTGCCGGCTTTCATGTTATTAAAATATACATCACTGTGAACACACAGCATTTAATAAAGAGCAAAGCCCAGGGCCCCACAAGGTTAAAGCCAGCGACGACGCGGGCCCAGCCACGCTAAGGGGATCCAGGGCCTAAAGGGATCAAATCCTACAGGATAAACAGCCTGCACCACGCACACACAGCCATTTGCATTTCTTCCACATACTGGTGGCTGCATGTGCGACATATGCATAGGTGTGTGTGTGTGTGTGTGCGTGTGCATGTGTGCGCGCGTGCGTATAAGCAATAACATTGTAGACGTAATGTAGAAGCAAATGTTTTCCTAAACTACGCCAACAACAAAAAAACAATTACATAACATAACCAACATAATGTGGAATGTTATTGGTGTAAATTGACCAGCTCATTTAAAAAGATTGAAAAAGCTCCTGCTAAACGCTTCTGCTGTTTAATAGAGAAAGGTGTGGGGGGGGGGGGGGGGGGGGGGGGGGCTCTGTCATCACCGTAAGAGACAGAGGAGAAGCAGAGAGCTTTAGGCTGGCAAATTGCACATCAACGTTGGGATGCAAATCCAATCTGGATGCAGTTACTTTCCTGCCTCTTTCATGGGCTTAAATCCCGGCCCATTCAAAGCTTCTCTTCTGGTCATATGTTTTCTATTATCATGGTAATACTTTCATTGCATGCATTAAATGGATTATACATTTACATAGCTAAACTGCACTGTGCATGCTCATAATAATCTGTTTTCTTCTGTGACTTTTCTTTCCGGTGGGTGGGTGGGTGGGTGGATGGCGGGGGGGGTGGGGAATAAAAATCATCAATAGAATGGAAGAGAACCAAGCATTCATGCTCATGGTCCAGGTAATGACCTTGATCTGTGTGTGATGGCTATTCCATTGGTCAGTGACTCACCCTGTCAAGTATTTTAAACCATTGGAACTCTAGATTGAGAGGTAAAGAGAGAGGGTGAGAGAGAGGCCCTCCCCATCAAAACTAGACCAGACAGCAGGGGACAGAGACTCCCAACATGAGGCACACATTCTGGTCCACTCTGGTCTTCGTCCCCACCCGTCCGTCACCTTGTCTGTCCTCCAGCCCTCCTCGTCGTCAGTGCCCTCACACCCATTATTTTGAAGAATCTCCTCAATTCTTAGTCTGCTGTTAATTTAGTGCGGGGGGCTTTCTGCACTCTATTTCACTCTGATGGGCCCTACTGGATGGGCTGTGGGTCTAGACCTGTGATGTGTGTGTGTGTGTGTGTGTGTGAGGGGGGGTGGCAGAGAGGCAGAGAGAGGGTGGGGTAGAGAGAGGTTGAGAGGTGGAGGGAGAGGCAAAGGGAGCAAGAACAAGAGAAATGTGTGTGTGAACGTGTGTGTGTGTGTGTGTGTGCAAATGTGTGTGAGTGTGTGAGTGAGAGAGAGAGAGAGAGAGAGTGTGTGTGTGTGTGTGCAAGCGTGCATGTGTGTGATATGATCGCGATATGAGAGGTTATTTATGAGCATTGAGAGCGTCCCGGCGGCCCGCGGTGGTGTGTGTGGGCAGCGCGCGGCTCTTCCCTCTCTCTTCATCTCGCCATTAATTATCATGCCGCCGTCCCTCTGCTGTGGCAACACCTCACCGACACACACGGGGAGAACACGGTGGCATGCGTTGTGTACACTGTGGCCATGGACTACATAGAGACAGTAGTAGAGACGGTCGTGGACTTCAATGAGGGCGTCAGTAGGGCTATGAGCATGGCTGACGATATACTTTTCATTGAATGGTTGCTGTTTCCAAAACCCAGTGTTTGGCTTGTGGAAATTCTAGGTGACATGTTTTCACAAAATGTGTCTTATTCATATTTCATTTTCATTCTTTTATTATAGTTCATTACATTGTTAGGATGCAAATGGTCTTATGGTTTGTAATCCCACAAGTCCAGCTAAAAGAGAGACAGTGTGTTTCTTTAGTTTAAAGGTACTTGCAGTGATATGCATATTCCATGGCAGGGAGGAAAACCACAATGCAAAAAATAACCATGATTAATAATGCATCTGGGCCCACACACCCACAGTGTGTGTGTGTGTGTGTGTGTGTGTGTGTGTGTGTGTGTGTGTGTGTGTGTGTGTGTGTGTGTGTCAGTGTGTGTGTGTGTGTGTGTGTGTGTGTTTGTGTGTGTGTGAAACCAGGGTGAAAACATTCATCAGTTGCCAATAGAGGGGTCCACATCGGCTTGAGGTGGTTGTGGTGGGCTGGGGCCTTCAGGTGCTGAAGGGGAGGCTTCACTCCCACCAGGCCGTGGTTCATTAGGACGCCTCATCAGTCACGCGTGTCTGCTAATCATTCTCCTCTCACTACGCACTGCAGGCCTCGTCTTTTTGACCAAATGTGTTGTTTTAGCGAGAGACAGAGAGAGAGGTCACACAGGTCTTCAAGACATCCAGTGTGTGTGTGTGTCTGTCTCTCTGTGTGTGTGTGTGTGTGTGTGTGTGTGTGTGTGTGATTGATATGTCGGACAAGGAAGCCCGGGTATGACACATGTTCTCAGTGTGTGTTTGTGTGTGTGTTCAGGGAGAGATGGAGGATAGGAGCAAGGAAGGGTTTGCACACACACACAGACACACAGACACACAAACACCGACACACACGAACACTGTGGATGTCTTGAAGACCCATGTGACCTCTCTGTGAATTCTCTAAATTACTAAAGACAAAAATAAAAAAAACATTTTTGTGCACTTTCTGTGTGTGTGTGTGTGTGTGTGTTGTGGAAGGTGGGTTAATTCGACACAGCCTGGAGAAAAATAAGGGCACATAATTGAACGCATCCTAAATGTTTCTCTATGTATGTGTCTATTGGTGAGCGCTTAAGCGGTGTGTGTGTGTGCTTGTGTGCATTTAAATGCATGTCAGCAAGGGTATCTGCATCTGTTTGAGTGCAAGTGTGTGTGTATGCAATGTATGCAAATCTCGGCTGCTTAATGATAATGTATGTGATAATAGCGCTGTGCTAATTAATTTATAACTTTGCACTGAGGAGGCTGTTCCAGCGGCTAATATGATTCTATTACCGCAATTAGCCCACAATGACACCGGCTAGGTCAGACACACACACACACACACACACACACACACACACACACACACACACACACACAAGTAGGTGCACGTGCACGCAAGTGCACGCTCACACACGTTACACACTTTACGACATGTAAATCTTTTACTTTTTATTGTTTTTCTGGAGTTGAAAAGTACTCATGAGTCTCTTTCTTTTTCATGTATCTAGCTTGTTTTCTTCATCCGTGTCTTTTAGATTCAACGTGTGTGTGAATACCAATCCATGGGGTACATACCAGTGTATGGCGTGTATACTGTGTGTGTGTGTGGTTCAGGCTGTGTCTGCACATGTGTGTGTGTGTGTGTGTGTGTGTGTGTGTGTGTGTGTGTGGTCCAGTCTGTGTGTGCATGTGTGTGTGTATGGTTCAGGCCGTGTGTGTGTGTGTGCGTGTGTGTGTGTGTGTGTACTCACGGTCCTGTGCAGTGCGCAGGCTGGTCCAGGGGCTGCTGACGTGGCCGTACGTGTGTGCAGCCAGCAGTCTGAAGTAGTACGAGGTGAAGGGAGACAGACCCCCCACTGAGTAGCTGAAGACGGCAGGTGCGTTCTCCAACAGGCTGGCAGATGGGGAGAGGACAGAATCAATGCATGATGATGAACCCTTTCAGTCGTTATATCTGCGGGGTTATGGATGGAGAAACTTTTTGTACCTTAAAGGTCCTGAATGTAAGAATCATGAATCTGTTCAGGGACTGCATGTAGGATTTTACAGCACAAATCACTTTAAATTGCCAGTTTATGAGCAGGTTGTGGTTGAAGTTAAAACATGAGAACTTCCCCGAGTCTCTCTGTTGCGTAGAACAGCTTTTGGGATGATTTCTCTTATATTTGAGTCGGGTCAGATTTCGTGGGAAAAAGGAACGAAGTGACATGTAAGCGTCGATAATTAAAATATATATATATTTATAGCTTTTTTAAATGTGTACAAGGTTTAATTATGATTAGAACTAACATTAGTTTCTGATTGTTATTGTCGCAACACACGGAGCTTACAATGCACAGATTCTTACATATAGTACCTTTCATTTTGGTGATTAGACCCCGCCCATCCGTTACACTCACAGGTGAATGAACACTTTCTCTGGATCTATGCTGCATTACATTAACTTCGAGCCATTCTAAACAGGTTACCTATACAAATTAGTACGGGAATGATTTGAAAACAGCCGAGACAGACGGTTTCCAAAACAAATCATGAAAAGGTTAAACAGGATCGCCGGACGGGCTGGAGATGGTCAAACATCTAAGACAAATTAAAAGTTGATTCATTCCCACAAGGGTGCGTCAATGACACGCGGCCAACATACACATTATCATAGCGTGGCATCAGACACGCCGCAGACGGACAGGTCCTCTCAAACAGAACAAAGGAAAAAAGAGAAAAAAAATGGGGAGAGAAAGGAAAAGGGGGGACATTGTCATAAATGAGGGACCGTTGACCATTTAGTGTCAGGTAGGAGGAAGAGGGGAACGAATGAATGAATAAATCAGAAAACAATGAGATTTCAATGGAGCAGCGGTGGGAGGAGGGCCGGGGCTGTCTGATATATAATACATGTGGCTAGTCATTTATTTATTACTGCAGAATGAGCGCCTCCTCTTCTTGGATTAAATTGCAATTTGTTGTCAGGAAGCATGTAATGAATACATATCAGATGCACACCCTCTTTCTACCCCTGATCTCTCTCTCTCTCTACTCCACCTCAACCCCCCCCCACCATATCCCCAGCATCCCGGGGCTCTCCTGGCTGCCTCCCGCCGTCTCCCCCATGTTCGTCTTTTGGGGGAGCACGCCCACCACCCCCTGTCTCCTTCTTCTCAATGTCTTCGCTTTTGTCTTTGACATGCACACACTTGCTGCTAAATGCATGCACGGACGTGCAGGTGTGTGTGTGTGTTTGACAAGCTGTGCGTGTTTATCATTTGAAGTCAACACGCTATATCGGTACGGATGTCATACCTTTTCAACGAGGTGTGCCGCGGACGCATTTAATATGTGTGCGTCTGTGCAAGTGCACCGCAATATACAGTATGTTGATGTTAGTGTGTCTGTGCATGTGTGCTCATCTCCATCTACCCATTCGTTATTGTGTGAGTGTGTGTGTGTGTGTGTGTGTGTGTGTGTGTGTGTTGTGTGTGTGTGTGTGTGTGTGTGTGTGTGAGTGAGTGTGGTTCAAGGCCCTTACATCACTTCCTGTGCGTGCAGTGCAGACTTCATGCGCAGGCCGTAGAGCAGAGGGCCGGGGGCGTTGGCGTGTGCAGGGGGAGACCAGGACATGTTCAGACTGGTAGCGCTGGAGTTGGCCAGGCTGGGCGCTGATATCCCATCAGGGGCTGGTGGAGAGACCGGACGAGGAGGACCGGAGGATGGTGTGTGTCACGTACAGGCCGATTAGAAGGAACGATAGATGGACAAAGAGGAAGAAGGTAGGAATAAATGATGGAATGACAAATGACAAATGAACAAAACAAATAAAGAAACAAGCAAAGAAAATACATGAAACATATTTTTTTCTTCTTAATATTTTCAGTCAAAACCCATTAAGCACAAACAGAAGACCACTCCACCACTCCAAGCTGAAGAGTCCCACACCCACCCCCAGCGGCCGTCTGTCTGAAGGCCCACCCACACGGCCACTCAGCGGCGTGCCTGCTCATGATTACGCCGCTGTCCGACAAGAAGGAAACCACGCCGACTTGAGACGAGCACTAAAGTACACGGTTGGCGGAGGGAAAATCAGCCCCAAAAAACACATCTTGATTTGACGTGGCCCAGCAAGGGCACACTCCACACGCGAGGGCGTAGCGGAGGAGGGCGTATCGCAACACGGCGTAGTGTAAACAAAATGGATGGAAACAAAGAAAGGGGTGGGGAAGAGGAGGGGGGGGAGGAGAAGGGAGCTAGCGGGAGAGGAGGAGAAGTGATGTCGGTGCAGGGGTGAGAAGAGGCCCTCAGCGCGTGTAGTGACCCTCGTTCAATCAAACACACTAGTGTCTTTTACGACGGCCCCCCAACGGTGATTACTGTAGACATCTTATCTCCTAGAGGTCATCCCTCTACGTCTCTTCTCCACGGCTCCCACAAACACAAACACGGGAGACGACTGGCACTCACTCACTCAGGCCCTCTCTCACTCATACATGGACCCTTGAGGGCCACACAGTTTGCGTTGCGCACGTTTGACGTGATCTGCTGTGGAAATGGTCACAGTGGTCACTGTTTGTGTGTGTGTGTGTGTGTGTGTGTGTGTGTGTGTGTGTGTGTGTGTGTGTGTGTGTGTGTGTGTGTGTGTGCGGGAGAAAGAGTGTCAGCGTACTTGGATGTGTTGTGTAATTGGTTGTATGAATGTGTGTGTGTGTGTGTGTGTGTGTGTGTGTGTGTGTGCATGTCTGGACATCTGCATGCGTCCAGGGCCAGGGGCCTCACCCCCCTGGGGACCAATCTGTCTTTCAGAAAGACAGCAAACAGCTTGCTTGACAGAGGACCACAACAATAATAGCATTTTAAAAAATTATATAAAAATACAAAATAAAACCCAAAATGAATGCGGGGGACCAGGCAGGTGACACATGCGGCAGCCCGGGGCCCTGGAGAGCGTGTGCACGACACACACCTCTCCATCGCATCACTCATTCTAAAATTAGCAAAGACACCCAAGAGTTCACCAATCCATATCTCAGCATCGGTGGGGTTAAAAATAAAAACGGGGATTGGATCACATATCAAACAACTATGAAATAAATAATGAGAATCATAGGGTCAAAGACAAACTTGGAAAAAAGTGATATGTTAACGCTAACTGGAGCAGCTGCTGGAGGCATCGCCTACATACGCCCGCCGTTTATTAATAGAATTAATCACCTTCTAAATTGGTGACTTATGAAGAATGTAGCAGCCGGACAGCGAGGGAGAGGATAATCCCAGAGCGCCCATCTGTTAGGCTGCCCCCATGCACTGGCCTGTAGCGCATGTGTGTGTGTGTGTGGCATTGTCTGCTATGTGTCACCGCGATTGAAGCCACAAACACAGTTCTGAGTTCTGCAGCTACGGTGGGCCAGACAGTGCCCTGCTCAAGGGTACGTTGGATGGAGAGTAGGTGGGTGGCGAGTGCCTGGTGGTTGGTGGTGGATAGTTGTGAAACGGGTGCAACTTGGATGTCGTTTTGAACGGAGAGCTGATTTGGTTTGTGTTTTTTGGACATCGCTCAGGAATGTCAATGGGTCAAAGTTGGAGCATGGGAGAAATAATCCTAAATGGCGGTCAAACACACTGTATTTTGAGAAGGAATTCACAGTAAAATTGCTTTTTTCCTAATGCAACGCCAGATACAGTGTGTGTGTGTGTGTACATATGTGTACCTTTGCTGTGTTTTTGTTCATTTTACACTAGATAAAGGTCAGAGAACAGGTCATAGAATTCAATAGAATGAAAGTCTGCCAAGAACAACCTCAGGCTAGTTGGAAATAAGGAGGTAATTCAATCAGCACCATATGTGTATTTGCATTTGTTAAGTGTGCGGTTGTGTGTGTGTGTGTGTGTGTGTGTGTGTGTGTGTGTGTGTGTGTGTGTGTGTGTGTGTGTGTGTGTGTGTGTGTGTGTGTGCGCGTGGGTGTGTGTGCGTGTGTGTATCTGATTGCATAGAATGGAGGCTGATTGTGCATACTGATAAATGCCAAACCTGATCAGAGCAGTCTGGATTATGTTAACCAGATGATGACTATTGCATGTGCACACACACACACACACACACACACACACACACACATAAACACTGTAATCATAGCACATACTGGCAGTAACAATACCCACTTGCATACACACACAGACACACATTCAGACACACACACATTCACACACAACCACAGCAGACTCCAGGAAGTTGTACTGTTCAAGTTCAAAACAAAGGCATAAGAAAGTATAAATTTTAAATACCAGACATTTCCTTTCTATCTCTCTCTCTCTCTCTCTTCCCTTCGCTCTATCTCTCTGTGCCTCTGGCATCTCTTTAGAGTTCTTTAACTGTCTTGATGCGTCCTAGTTCTACCAAAGAACAGAGGAGAAGATGGAGAGAGAGAGAGAGAGGGGAGATCTGTGGACGGGGAGAGCAGAGA
>PIJE02000859.1:81688-104188 GCA_002895965.2 Coryphaenoides rupestris
CTGCAGGGTAATTAGAGGCCACTTAACACAGGTCTTTTTGACCAGACAGGAGGACGGCTGAATGCATGCACCCTGTGTTAAGATCAAACACCTCCAAATCAAACATAGGACAAATTCCAATTATTCAAATACTATGGAACGAATCATTTTCATGACCACAATGTCATTGTAGTGTGTGTCTGTGTCTGTGTGTGTGTGTGTGTGTGTGTGTGTGTGTGTGTGTGTGTGTGTGTGTGTGTGTGTGTGTGTGTGTGTGTGCATGTGTTTCTGTATGTGTGTGCATGCTCGTGGGCATGTGTGCGTACGCATGCCCGTGGGTGTGTGTGTGTGTGTGTGTGTGTGTGGTGTGTGTGTGTGTGTGTGTGTGTGTGTGTGTATGTGTCTGTGTGCAAGTGCATGCTGGTGGGCATGTGTGCATTCGCATGCATGCATGTGTGTGTGCGCGTGCCTGCCTGCCTGCTTGCCTGCCTGCGTGCATGTGTGTGTGCGTGCGTGTGTGTGTGCACGCACATACCTGCTGGCAGTGTGGTGAGGTTCCGCGGCGGGCTCTCCACACAGCCCCGTGTATTGCAGGCCGTGACCCAAAAGGTGTAGCTGCTGTGCGGCTGCAGGTCGCTCACCGTCAGCCAGTGGCCTGCGTCCGATCCACCGCTCAACACACCCTCACCATCTAACACACACACACACACACACACACACACACACACACACACAGTAAACATGACATACACACACTACAGATGTACTCACGCTGTGATGAATGAATGGTCGTGGTGAGTTTCTGTGGACTATGGATCCAATATATGGAAGTGAGGAGACAAAAGGCATTGTTGAGGAAAAGAGGTCATCCAAGACAAGCAAGAAGACAGCGAGGAAGCAAGGAAGGCAGGAAGAGCAGATCACATACGCAGGACACCGTCAACCCCAACAGAGAGACACTACGCCGAGTGGCTCAAAGACCAGACAGAAACAACTACATCATGCACACACACACACACACACACACACACACACACACACACACACACACACACACACACACACACACACACACACACACACACACACACACACACACACACACACACACACACACACACACACACACGCCAAACCACCGTCTTTGTGAACTGATGAAGGTGGTGTGTTTCAAAGCGACAGTGGGCTATGCAACCAGGACAAAGACCCACACCCATCTCTGGGGTCTCTCTCTACTCTGGTTTTAATCTGCCTCTCCCTCTGTGGGACCACGCGAATCAAAGCCTCTCGCAATCTCGGATGCTTCTTTGTGCCTGTCTGTGTGTGTGTGTGTGTGTGTTTGGCAGTAAAATAATACAGGGTCTGTGTTCCCTCACGCATCGCACCTCTCAAGACTCCCCCCAGATCTGCTCGTGTCAACTCTTGGTTGCTCTGTTGCTTCAGCACCCGACGCACCCTTTTTTCCTTCTCCGTTCAAACCCTGTTTTGTTGTGACATGTTTCGCTTGCTATGTGTTGTTGCATTCCTACCAAAGTATTATTGTCCTCTAGTCGGGCTGCTGTTCAACTATTGTTTGCTGCAGAACAATAGTTGACCTTTTTGTACAATATGTGTTATTTAGTTAGTTAGTTTCTCTCTTGATTGGTAATTATGAATTGTTCTGCATTATACGTATGGACTATCGTTGTTGTAAGAGATCACTTGCTGCACGGTGTCATCAAACACTGTCTTCAATATTTTACTGCAGGTCATAAAACTTAACATTTTGGACGAGTGTCTATTGAGTTTAAGGCAACCATGTTATAGATGGAGAGAGAGATAGAGAGAGAGAGAGAGAACGAGAGAGAGAGAGAGAGAGAGAGAGAGAGAGAGAGAGAGACCAAGAGCTGAAGTGCATCTGTGCATCTTCCCCTGCTACCTTTGCTCTGGAAGTGCAGAGTGTAGCTGAGGTTCCCATTGGGTCGGGCGGGGCGGGTCCAGCGAGCCCGGAGGGACCGGGAGCTCTGATTGGTCATGTCCAGCAACACAGCGCCCACCGGGGGCATCTCCTGCGTACGCACCTCCACCTGACGTCACACATGACATCAGGTGCACCGAGACACACACACACACACACACACACACAAAAACAAGCATTAACACAAACACATGGGATTGAAAAAGCATCGTAGCAGTCAGAAGTGTATTGATGAACACACACACACACACACACACACACACACACACACACACACACACACACACACACACACACACACACACACACACACTCATATACTGTATATATAATTATACATTTTACTGCTTTACTGGATCGTATATATATATGAAAGAAACAGTAAGAGAGTGTTATTCTTATCTGCTTCGTCATGACAAATTATTCAAAGAATAACTTAATGTGGTTACTTCTTCTGTCATGTGCTCTCTATTGAACACGCACTGGACCACTTTCTGATCTTCCTCTCATGAGCGGGGTCATCCTCTTCCTCTGCACCTCTCTGTGGCCCTCCTTCCCTCTCCTTGCTCTACTCTTGACCACATGGTTTGTTTCCTTACTTTCCTCTCTCCTCCTCTTCTCGCTGATCTCTCCATCATTCCTCCGCTTGTCTGCCCCCTGCTCCTCATCTGCCTCATCACTCCTCTCCTCCCTCCAGACCCCCCTCTTACTTTTCCCCTTGCGCTCCACGCCTCCCTGTCCTCTCCCTCGTACTCTCCCGCCTCACCCACCGCCCCCTCCCCACTCCCCCCGCCACCGTGTTCCGCTGTGTCAGCTGTTTTGGCGTGCGTTTGACTAAACGCGGCGATGATATTGGAAAAGTGCCCAAAATGTGTGGCCTCACATTAGAGGCGTCGCCGAGCGCAGAGTGGCATTTGCTACCAAATGTCACCGTCGCCACGCCGACCCTTGTTATTGAGCAGCGAGGATCGATCACCTTTATGAAGCCTGGTGACACGAGCATGCTCGCTCTCTCTCTCACTCTCGCTCTCTCTAAAACAAACGCACATGCAGGCACACACAGATACACATACACACTCATGCGATGTGCTTGTGATCTGTTAATGTGCGTCCAGATGTGTGATTGATGTACGCCTGTCTCAATATTTGCCCATGATTGTGTCTTTATAGTTATAGTATAGACACTGGAGTGTTATGGATTGGGGTGAGGTGAACCAGTGGGGTGCACTCAGTGGGGTTCGACTGACCAGAGGTCCTCGGCCACAGCCCTGGACGGTGCAGGCCTGCAGCCTGACGGTGTGCAGGCTCCACGGAGACAGACCGTCCACCACGAAGGAGCTCTGGGAGGAGGAGCTGGAGTTGAGGAACAGCTCTCCATCCAGCCACACGCCATAGCTACTGATTACACCTGAGGAAGAAACACGGGACACTGGTCAGCACTGGAGGAGGGTGAAGCACTTAGACACACACACACACACACACACACACACACACACACACACACACACACACACACACACACACGTATGTATTGACGATTGAATTGAATTCTGAAATCTATACATATCTAGAAAGCACATACCAATGTCTTAAAACATATTCATTCCAAGCATTAACAGTAAAAGGAAAAATCTTTTCAAATGACAATTATTGAATTGCTATTTGCTAAGCGACTAGCGTAACAGCGATCTGGTGTTTTGCAGGTGAACTTGATAATAAATAATATCCTGAAGACAAGGCCTCTGGTGGCTGCTGCTTTTCATCAGTCCAGTGGTCTGAGGTAACACATGACGATTAACATGCACTGGGAGGGTCCTAACGAGGACTGCTGGACGGGAACACACACACACACACACACACACACACACACACACACACACACACACACACACACACACACACACACACACACACACACACACACACACACACACACACACACACACCACACCACATGCCTGAATGCATACAGTATCATGTGGGGGCAAATACAACATGAATGTGCATGAGGGTTAATTATTATTTTTTTTAAATGCACTGACAAGCAGAAACAGACGCACACACACACGCAGGTGCAGGCAGAGGCGCGCACGCACACACAAGACACAGACCCACACATACACACACAGACAGCGACAAGATAATTACATTGCATTACATCCGCCCCTCATAAAAAAAGAAACAGTATGCTTCCAAATGTGCTTTTCCTTAATCAAAATGCATACAGGGGCTCAACAGATCAGCACTGAGAACTAAGAGTCTATTCTGATTTAATCATATGTGGGTTTTTTATTGCTCAACGCAGATACATACACACCCCATCATCAGACACCGAGACCCAACAAAACCCACCAACGCCAACCAGATCTGGAAAGCTCTTAATGTGCTCAATCACTTGTGTGTGTGTGCCTCTGTGTGTGTGTGTGTGTGTGTGTGTGTGTGCGTGCCTGTATGTGTGTGTGTGCCTGTATGTGCGTGTCTATGTGTGTGCGTGTGTGTGTAAGCCCGTATCAGTATAGGTTGTAATAAAGACAGGCTGGGAAATGAAGCAGCGAATGCATAACAGGCTTACTTCCCCTCTTTGTCTGTGTGTTGCCCCCACCTAATCCCCGAGAGGATTATCCCTCGCAAATCCCCACGGAATTGGGGAGGGGAGGAGGAGGAGGAGGAGGAGGAGAGTATGAGGAAGACGGAGAGAGAGAGAGAGAGAATATAAACACAATCCCGGTGCTGTGTAACCCAAGAGAGCAAGCTGCAGCACACTTGTCCTCCTCCCATCATCTTCATCATATCCTCCTCATCATCATCATCCCGTTTTCACAAAAAAAAAGAAAAGAAAAGGAAAACACAGAACTGAGCTCCTTTCTGTTTCCATGCGTAAATGAGCGCTTTCTGAGCATGAGATAATCTGGTAATCATGATTAAGTGTCTCTCTTAGTATAAATTGCCGTCGTCGGGTGCGGCGAGCGGTTCATGGTGGGTAATACGTACACACATCACAGGGTTTATGTGAGATGCGCTTGCGTGCCGTCGGACATAAAACACACACGCCGCACGCGCGTTTCACATTACACGCGTGCAGCGCCGTTATGGAATCACGCAGACTTTAACTAGCGTTGCAATAATATTTGATAATATGTGACAGTGGATTTTACATTAAAGAGTGAAATGGAGTGGGAAATCTTCAGATGTTAGTATTATCACTCAATGCACTGGCGTCCTTCCGATTGCATGTGTGTTTACGACCGGACGTCATAAAAGGGCTGAGGACACTGGATTCAATAACAAGGCAATTTAAACGCACTATTGTACACCAAGTGATTTCCACCAAAGTCATCTGAAATTAAACATTTGCGTTTGTGTGTGTGTGTGTGTGTATTCATGGGAAGTATGAATTTGTATGTTTCAAAAATTAAATAAGTAAATACTACCATTTACCACCTGGTAAAAGCGCCGTGCGGCCATAACGCAGCAATTTGAATACAAAATTAAAATAATAAATACAACCTAATGGTCAAAAACCAAACGGGAAAATCTACACAAACTTTAGCAGTCATGTCACAAAAACAACGACAACAATGAATTCCCAAATAATCACATAGACACAGATCTCAGGCCCGCTCCTGGTAGCAGATTATAATTGGCTGTAAGTGAATGAGACGCAGGACAGAGGAGGAGAGAGGAGGAGAGAGGAAGTGGATGTGGAGACGGAGGGGAGATCCTGTTTGGTTCTAGCCTGCAGTTCTCCGTTCAGTCAAAAGGGAGCACTTTTCATCCACTTAAGAAATTTCCAGTTGTCCCTCCCTCCGTACCTCGCTCTCTCTCTCTCCCTCTCGCTCTTCCTCTCTCTCACTCTGTGTCTCCATCACTTGCTCGCTATTGGTCGATGTCTCCATGTGTCTGTTAGCTCTGTTTTTTCTGCCCATGTTCTCCGTTTCCTCTCTCTCTCTCTCTCTTCTCTCTCTCTCTCTCTCTCTCTCTCTCTCTCTCTCTCTCTCTCTCTCTCTCTCTCTCTCTCTCTCTCTCTGATTCTTTCCTGGCGAATTCCTCAAACTCCCCCTATTCTCCCCCCATTGTTCACTCAGGTGAACAGCTTGCTTGCTTCACGGCCTCTTAACAGAGCGCTGCGTCCACGGGACACAGGCTGACCAATGAGCAGCGTTCGCCCGCTGGTTACCGCCTGCTCTTTAATGGAAGTGAACACCGCTGGGCAGTCAGTGCAGTTTGTCTGTCCAAACACCTGATCACATCCCACCTGACTCTCACCCAATCCTCCCCTGATCCTCCCCCTTTATTTCTTTTAAATCCACTGTAAAAGACAAGATGTGCTGTTTCCTGTGTGCACTCAAACCTCTCCATGGTTTTATTTGCATATGTTATTTTATTGTTGTTTTAATGTTTATTGTTTTTCATTGTGTGCTGTGTGGCCCAGGTTAAACATTCTAATTAACATAACATCATTCATGTCACTTCACTAACTCTTTCTGTTTCTGTGTCTGTGTACAAGTGTGTGTGTGTGTGTGTGTGTGTGCGTGTGTGTGTGTCTATGTAGCGTCTCACCATTGGGCGTATCAGGGGGTGTCCAGGTAACATTTAAGGCATGGGGGGACAGAGGCGTGACCAGAGGTGCCGGGACATTCTCCGGAGTGCTCTCCTCTGTGCGGGCATGGCTGGCTGGACTCAGCGTACACCCACCTCCCGTGCAGGCCTGACATATAACACACACACACACACACACAAAACAGAGGAACCGCACCCCATGCAGAAAATAGGCCACGAGTAAAAACATTATACATCAAATAGAAATATATAATATAGAAAGTATGTTCAATTGTATCATGCATTCAGTGGATGTGGATGTTTGTCATTTTATAGATCTTGTGTGTGTGTGAGAGTGAGAGAGAGAGAGAGAGAGAGAGAGAGAGAGAGAGAGAGAGAGAGAGAGAGAGAGAGAGAGAGAGAGAGAGAGAGAGAGAGACACCTCATTGCCCTGCCAGAGTGAGTGTGCGTGTGCATATGTGTATGTGTCTCTATGTCTGTTTGCATGTGTGTGTTTATGCGCGTGTGTCTTTATGCGTGTGTGTGTTTGATATGCACTCACAGCTACTCTCACGGCGTAGGCGGTTCCGGGCACCAAGTTGTGCATGGTGTGGAGCTCATGGAGACGTGTGCTGTTGTACACAGACTGTGGCTCCGCCCCCTCCCGGGACAGCAACACAGAGTAGGACTGCAGAACTCCATTCACCTGAGAGGGGTGAGACCACCTGGACACAAGAACAATTCATTGTTAGTGATAAAAGTCAAAAGTTAAAAGTCCACCTTTACAATTTGCTGCTGCCTGGTATTTCTAGGCCCGACAACGGGCAACTGAGAACCAATGAATAATATCAATAATTCACTTTGAGAGATTTAAGAATGAGTGAAGAGTGAGATGAGGAAATACACGTAACATTTATTTGAGATTCAAGGTAATGCACACAAACACATACACACACAATTCACCAAATCTTGTATATGTTATGCATTAGATCGCATCACAGAATTCCTTCATTGGTCAAGAAACTGACCACTGAAAAATCAGGATATGGTTGGATTTTAATTATTTATAATAGAAATTGCAAATATTAATTACATTCATATAATATTGTCTTGTGATCTGCTCTGCTGTCAGACTGGGAGGGCCTTGAGAAACAATGTCTCCCAGTAACTCGTTTTCAATCATTTAAATTATAATTTACAATTTAAAACGGATCATGCACAGAGCATCACCATTAATCAAATGTGATGCATACAATAAACTGCACATTACTACTAATAACAATTAGCATCATTTGTGTTTACTTTTTATAGTAGAAATTGAATTGATAAAAACAAAATAACTTATTAACATTATGTACACAATCAAAAGGGGAGGCTTATTGGAAAGGTAATGGATTCCTTTCAGCTTCCTTACATTAAAAGACAGTTTTGAATGACTGATGAATGTGTGTTACCACACAATTAGCTACTTTGCTAATCTATCACATTTATTATAAGATTTATATGCTGTCGATTGTCACGGTGATGTATGGCCATTTTGTGAATCACTAAATCAAAGGGGAGTTGTGATAATTTGTATAATAATTCATTGTAATAATGGCTTTAGAAAACCAATGGTTTTAGATGGGCTTTAAAAAAATCATTAAGGTATAATGAGGTTCCATCTGTGATCTCAGGTGATTGCCGTGGATAGGTGTGTGTGTATATGTGTGTGTGTGTATATGTGTGTGTGTGTGTGTGTGTGTGTGTGTGTGTGTGCAGCAGGTTCAACACACCCCACATAGTCCCCAAAAGACTTTAAATATTCAGTAAGATAATCAAAAAGGGTCAAGGATATACGTACATAGACATACATATTCTATTACAAGTTCCACACTTTTGTTGTCCATGTGAACCATCCTCTCCTCTTGGTCCATGTCCTAACCTTCCTGATCGCTGCTCCAACTCATCCTGCCGTCCCTGCGTCTGCATGTGCTGCTGTGCTGTTCTCACACAGACAACAGCAGGGTATTGACCAGGTGTGAACTCCTCACCTCTGCCTATTAGCCAATGTGCTAACAAGGCAATACCAAATCCACCTTCATCCCTGTGCAAGAATTGTATTCTGAAGTGTATTCTTACCCGTGTGTGTGCCTATGATACAGGTATGAGAAAAGATGCTACGTGATATTCACTGATTATATCCCTTTCTTTTACTCCAGTGAACATCCAGGTGTTAAGCAACAGTATTTCTATTTTGTATTAATTATGATTTTACATTGATGTTCATTCTTTTTCTTCCCAAACCATTTGGATAAATACAATGACACTACTGGGGGCAGTACAGCACTTCCTCGTTTCATGTAATGGCTTCCGATGCCCCTGTTATCCTGAGAGCTGTTTAACTGCCATGCCTGTGGACCACCAATGTAATTAAGGACATTGCTCACTTCTGCGTGAACTCTGCGCCAGCGTCAGCCCTTTCAAACCACACAGCTTGAACGACAGGGGAAGGTAGAATTTGGAATCTCATTTCTCACACAATATTTATACTTAGATACAACAGTAAACAAACACAACTTCCACAGACTTTCCCCTTTGTGTATGAGCACTTGTGTGTGTGCATATGTACATATGTGCGTGTGTGTGTGTGCGTGTGTGTGTGTGTGTGTGTGTATGTATGTGGGGGTATGTGTGTGTGTGCGTGTGTGTGTAAAAGTCAATCTGCGTGAAAGCCATTAGTGCCCTCGCTGTCACTTAGGACTCACCACAGGAGGGCATAGCGCCACACACACACACACACACACACACACACACACACACACACACACACACACGCACACACACACACACACACACACACACACACACACACACACACACACACACACACACACACACACACGCACACACACACACGCATGCACACACACATACCCCCACACACATACACACACGTACAGGTCCATTTACACATGAACATAATATAAAACGGGGCACAGATCCATCTTTTCTGGCACCTCCCCCTGCAGGTTAAAGGCCAAGCACGGCAGAATATTCCGCATGCTAAACAAAAGCGTAGAAGGTCACTGCACTTCCCCTTCTCGTCGTACTTCCAACACAGCGAGGAGAGTGTATGCTGGACATACACTATGAACATGCAAGACGATATGGACAATTCTGTCATTCTTTAACTATGTAGCTCGCTCAACTGGGTTGTTTTTTTAAGTGAGAACAGCATCACATCGAATAACGTTTTTTATATACCAGCTTATAGTGTGAGAGTGAACAAATAGGTGTGTATTCGTGTGAGTGTGTGTGTGTGTCTGTGTGTGTGTCCAAGTTGAAACCTACTCCACCAGGATGGTCCGAGCGTCCAGCAGGGTCAGGTTGGGGTGATGCAGCGGCCCGGGTGGGAGCTGGGAGGTTACCATGGTAACCTGGGAACTGTTGCTGCAGCCGGCCGACGTGCACGCGCTCAGTACCAACACGTGGGGGGAATACACGCCCAGACCTGGAATACATACACACACGCTGTCTGATCATACATTTAAAAAAATTGTAAACAAACTAATCATTGAACAAAAAAAATGTAAACTTTCTGAGGAAAGTTTGAATGCTGGCTGTTGAAAGGTTAGACAGAATAGCTGGCTTTAAATGATTTTGAACATAAATTATAAAAATTAAAATAGTTGTAATAAAACTAAAACAGTTTAATGTCGAGATAAATATGCTGTCTGGTCTAATAACTAGCTGAAAGGAAGTATTTATTTTATTTCTCCATACTATAAAATGTTAAAGTTAAGTTAAATTAAAGATATTGGGCCATAATCTGAGGCCCCTAAATAATACCTTATAATTCACTTGACATATTGTCCCATATTGCTATCACTGTATTCCCAATTTTCATGTCTCACTCTCTCACAATCTGTGATATTTTTAACCCTGTAGCAGCGAGTGACCTAACTCTGCCTCAGTGTAATATGATCTTGTCTGGACTGTATAATTACCACGTCCATAATCCTTCCAATCACTGTGGATATCAGACACCCTGCAACATTAGCCCCGCGCGGCTAAGACACTCGTTCCTGATTAGCTCATACATAGCACGCACACACAAGACAAAAGGCAGTACTCGAGTGCACAAGTGCATTGGCTTTAGGAGAGGGGTGGGGGTGGTGAAGATGAATTTTTGAATGCACGTGTACGACAATTTTTTTTTTGTTTGGCTGCCAATGTACACTAAACCTATTGACATAAGCAGGTGTGTGTGTGTGTGTGTGTGTGTGTGTCAGTTGCGTGACATGCGCCTCTTTATTGGCTACATTCTTAGAGTGTGTGCACATCGCTGGGATGTCGTCTTTGTTTTCCTAGTTCTTTATTTCAAATTGTCTATGTGTGTAATGTGTGTAATGTGTGTAATGTGTGTGTGTGTGTGTGTGTGTGGTGTAATGTGTGTCTGTTTTATGTGTGTGTGTGTGTATGCGTGTGTGTGTGTATGCGTGTGTGTGTGTGTGTGTGTGTGTGTGTGTGTGAGAGAGCCTGTGTGTGCATGTGTGAGCCCGTGCGTGTGTGTTTAACACTTCTTTTGAGAGTGTTATTCCCTCGGTAAGGACTGAGATGCCGTGTCCTCTTCCACATGCTAATCCCCCCCTCTCCATTCAGCCATACTCCTTCCCTTTACAGCCAGCACTAACATGGAGGCTGTACCTCTCACCAACACACACACATGCACACACACACGCATGCACACACACTCATACCAGTGATGTCAAAGTGTGTGTCGTTGCCCATGTAGATCTCCCTGTCATTGTGATACAGCCGGTAAGATGTTATGCGTCCGTTGGGCCTGAGGAGAGGACACAGGTCATGTGATAACCGAGCACTTCCGCAGACATGGTATAATATTAGATCAAAGTTCAATACAACCTGATACTTACAATGCATGGTGCTGAGTATTAAAAACATTTTGTATTTATTTATGAAAGCACACAAAAAGGTATGCACAGTGCAATTGGCCAATGTTGATATATATCTGTCTTTTAGTATCTAAGTGTGTGTGTGTGTGCGTGCGTGTGTGCGTGTGTGGTACCTAGCTGGGGGTTGCCAGGTGATGTTGAGGCTGAAGGGGGATGCTAATCCAGCTGGGGGTTGAACAGCCCCTGGAGCTGAATCAGAAAGCAGTTTTAGTATTTAAGTACCAGGTGAGTACCATGATAGTCGTATTGGCTGCTGATCCTCCTCGTCCAAATTGAAAACAAATACCGCCGTAGTGAGATGCACTTTCCACGAGTGTCAGTACAGTAAAATTATTAATTATTAAAAAAATCTAATTATAGCTTAATGTAATGCACATATACAATAAACTCTGGTCAAATCCATAAATAAGAGAATGTGCAAAAAAAAGAAAAGGAATCTGCCAAACATACAACACATATGGTATAACAGTATACTGTTTAACACAATATATCAGCCATTGTATGTAGGGTTGGGTATCGTTTAGATTTATCCGATACCGGTGCCAAACCGATACTTTTAAAACGATACCGGTGCCAAAACGGTGCCAGAACCGATACCTTCTTTAAAAAGAGCAAACAACAACCAGTGTTAATTTCGTTAACGAAATGTTTGACGAAAAATATGCGTTAACGACCTTTTTCCCATGACTAAGACGTGACGTTGACGTGACGAAAACGGATCTTTGAAAATAAAAACTGTGACTAAATCTATTTTTACTTTCGTTGACGGGACGAAAATGTTAGTGGTGGACGAACGGACATTCAAAATTGAATTAATTATTAAAGAGTTTGATTCCAAAACGCGATAAGCGCCATTAACAAAAAAAAAAAAGAATCGTTTCTGCAAAACGCGACAACCGGCTAGTTTCTCTGCATTATATTATTATATTATTATATTATTATATTATTCCCTTTCTTTCCAAACTGTGATAAACGCCACGACAGATTTTCAGCAGACTCAGATATATCCGCTCGGCCAATCACAGCGCGCCCATTCCGTGACGTCAACTAGCCTACGTGACAGCTTGTCAAAGTCCTGTCAGAGGACAACACCACATATCGTAAAGAGATTTTAACGAAATTATTCATTGAATGAAATAATGAATAACCTTTGATGGGGAAACAGAGCGAGCCGGTGGTTGTTTCTACCAGTGGGAAAGAAAACAAAACCATGGCGAAATAAGATCATCTATAGACGGGGAGGAATGTGAAGAAAAATGCGGACAGTTCCCTGGCGGTTGGTCGCTAGACCTTATTAAGACTCAGAAGAAAAGAAATCGCCTGGGCACACACACACACCAAGAAGACGGACTGTAGTCACGGTGATCAGCTCATTGCTGGTGATCTTGATCAAACGTCCAGTTCTTTCTACGCTCATTTCAAGTAAAGTTGAACAGGACCAGGCGCTTCTGCGTCTTATAAACAGTTAATAAGGTCCAGCGAGTGGGGGGCAGGCGCGCATTGTCGGGTTTTTATCAATCAGATGAATGCATCAAATCTTCGCGCAGTATGACGATCTATGCAATCACTAGAAGGATACCCGGTCTGAAATGCGGTGTATATTTAAAATGGCATTTTAACTACTGGCACCGAAATGAGGCACCGAAATATGCGTTTTGATTCGGTACGGTTAGTACCGGTTGTACGGGAACCGGTTCCATAGTGGTACCGGTTCTCGGTACCCATCCCTATGTGTATGTGTGTGCGTGTGCACGCACGTGTGTGTGGAACATCCTCTCCTGTCTTTACTACTACATCGTCTCAACTCTGTGCTCTCCTTAAATCAATACAGTGCTCCGTGTCGTTTTTTAAAATCTTCTCTTTTTTGTGTGCCTTGAATTGATTTTACTCTCTCGCACTGACCCTGCCATCACATTATCTCTCCAACAAGGCCAGTTATCCCACCTAAGATTAATAGAGCAAGAGAGAGAAGTCCCTCCATCTCCTCTCTTCTCTCCTAAACATGATCCTCTCTCTCCATCTCCAAAAGTTACATCTGTGTGTGCACATCTGTGTGTGCCGGAATATTCACGTGTGTTTGACTAGATGTCACATCATTTACTGGAGTCTAAGGTGTACATCTGTGTATGATCACTTTCACTGACATGTTGGTATGTATGTACCGTAAATCCTCTAATAGTGGCCTGTATTCCATTAAAGGCCGGTCTCTCATAATGGCCGGGGGCGTGGTCAACACGGACAAATAAAGGCCGGCCTCCAATACAGGCCGGGTCAAAAAACGAAGTTATACACCGGCAATGTAACTATGTTAGTTTGAATGACCTGTGCAAGCCTGAATGTCCCACAACACAACGTGTCTACATAACACAGAGCTACCAGAGAAGACAAAACAACATGGCGCCGACCAGACGAAAGTTTGACGTGACTTTTAAAGAGACAGTTACCGTATTACTGTAATGTTTATTCCTACCTCAGGGTTGTTTTATTTTACAGTGGCTGTATTTTCCCTACGTGAGGCTGCGGTGCTGTTTTGTTACCATATGTTACTTGCAGCTGAATCATACTGTTTTGTTTGTTTTGTTTTTTATGTGGCAATGTGTGCAATGTTTTGCAAGGAAATTAAGGGATTATGTCCATGAGAGTTTAATTTTAAGAAATAAAGGCCTGCTCTAATATAAGCCTGCCTCCAACAAAGGCCTGGTGCTCTTTGCGGCCTCAGTAAATAAAGGCCCCAGCCAATATTAGAGGATTTACGATATGTATGTATGTATGTATGTATGTATGTATGTATGTATGTATGTATGTATGTATGTATGGGGTTTGCACCAAACACAACAGAGTCAAAACCTTCTTCAGGCGTGGTAAAGCTCCAACTCTCTCCTTCATCACTGTCGCGGTGGTCTTCATCGCCGTAGCGCTGGCTCTCTGCGCAGCCGTCGGGGGAGCAGACGGTCACTGTGGCGACGTAGCGCGTGGCGGGCGTCAGGCCGGACAAAGGCCTGGAGACACAACAGTAGTTCATAGTGAGATGGTTCACGTGTGTGTATGATTCCATCGTCGTGGAAATGTTTAACCTTGTGAAACTTTCTTAAAACCCGGTGAACGTGACGTTGTGGTCACCAGCGGTTTTATGACCGTGTATTTCCCACCCCCCCCAGATGAGGCACGCAGTTGGTTGCTCGGCGCCGGCGATGTTGTCCAATCAGAAACGGACACGTCATATTCGGCAGCATAGGTCCCTGGGCAATCTTTGTCCCCGGGTAAGTCTATTCGGTTGCCACCAATTGCATTAGCATATGCTAACGGCCGAGCATCTCATGCACTTAGCCTTTGCACTGTGCGGCGGGTCATTGTGGTTTTGTTTAGATGCTCTTGTGTTGCTACCGCGGTTGGCAATAAGATGCCAATGTCACCAAGAGAAAGCCCGGGCATATGGAATTTCGCCCCTCGGCACTCTCACCGCACCAATACACATCCTGTTATCCCTCCGGTGATTCTCGTCTTTAGCATCTCCTCTGTTCCTCTTCCTACACTACAGTTATTAAGCATGCATTTATTTACATACTTATTCAATCTTAATCTAACCTTTATGATTGTATTCAATTAAGGGGCCAGGACCCCCACTGCGCTGTCATTACTGCCTCATTTGCGCTCAGTGTGGTGTTTTTTCTTTTCTTTTTTTTCTTCCCAGACAGTGTAAGTGTAATTCTACAGTCAGGTGTCAGGGCCACCATTTATAGCCAGAAATCCCCAATCACCATGGACTTAATGTCTGGCAGAGACACAAGATGGGCTCGAAGGGGAGCAGAGAGAGGGAGACAAGGACACAGAGAGAGAGAGAGAGAGAGAGAGAGAGGAGAGGAGAGAGAGAGAAAGAGAGAGAGAGAGCGAGCCCATCTTCATATTTGCCTGGAGACATGGCCGAGTGGCACGAGGAGCGAATCGCAGGAGCGCATTTGGATTTCATCATGGCCGTAAACGAGGAGGATGCCAGGGTATGACATCACAGGGTAGTCGGGAGCGCCTCGTTTTAGAATGGAGGCCGTCTTCTCTTTAGCTGGGGACTTGCCAAGGAGACATTAGCAGCAGGGTCGACGGGGACGCTGGCTCTGTGTGTGTGTGTGTGTGTGTGTGTGTGTGTGTGTGTGTTGGTGTTATTTTTGTATCTGTATCATGGAGAAGACGAAGACTGCATGAGAGTGAGGCCCGATTGTGTTTCTGCATTCATGTTTAGTTTCCCAAAGTGTCCTTATCCACCATTACGCTGAATGGAAAGTGGACAAAGAGCTGGCCTGCACGACCGGGTGGACCGACGTAGTTTCTCGGTGGGTAACGTTTCAAATAAGCACTTTTTAAAATGGTGGAGACGTTCAGGTGTTGTTGTGTGTGGTTATTTGTGTTCATGCACCTGTGTGATTCCCGTCCGTCAGGTTGTATAGCTTCAACCACAGGAGCCGCGTCGGGGTGTCTCTTTGGTAGGCCCGCAGCTCGTACCTGTCAATCAGCCCTCTGACATCGCCAGTGGGCGGGGCCCAGTTCATCTGGGCACTGAAGCCATTCTTGGTTTGTACCATGCTGGGGGGTAGGACATGCTTGGGTACTGGATTAAGAAGGAGAGGGAGGGAGAGGGGGAGAGAGGGAGGGAGGGAGAGAGAGAGAGAAAGAGAGAGGTAAGCTGGATATGAAGGAATGTACCGATTGTGTAGCATCTTATTGAGATTAAGCATCGCTATGGCGATGAGAAAGGAGAAAGGACACAGATAAAGAAGAGGATATATTTTAATACAAAAGGGAAAAAAGAAACAGCATGTCAAAGTTACGACAAAAACAATCTGAAATAGTTCAGAAAAGGTGTTCACTTTCCAGTTGCACCTGAAATATAGACACACACAAGGAGAGAGTTAAAGAGGGAGGGAGAGGGAGAGTAGAGGGAGGGTGGGTGAGAGAAAGAAAGAAATAAAGTAATAGAGAGAAAGAAACCAAGAGAGGAATAAAGAACCAAAAAGAATTCCCCATCTCTCTGTGTTTTAATAGGCCCAGTAAATCACATCCCACCATTAGCATAAATACTATTTATGAGAGTTGTAACTTTTTCACCACTGATTTAATACAGCCAGCCATTCATTCTGGGCCATATTTCACTGCAATCAGCCTCCTTCCCTCTCTCAAACCCACGGCACCCTATCCCATTCTGTATTCCACCATTTTTATCTCTCTCTATCTCACTCTCTGTCACTGTCACACTTTGTCCCACTTTTATAGACTGCTCCTTCAATCCCTCTGTCCCGCCATAATGTCACATTCCTCTAAATATCTGTGTTGCTCCACACTTAATTAACATTAAAAAGACATGAGACGGAGTTCTCACACACCGTAAACCGCACTCCGTTCTGCTCTCACTTCAGTCCATCTGTCCGTCAAACCCTGTCCCTTTCCACCTTGTTTTGCTTCCCTCACTTGGCCCTCCTTTCTTCTTCTGCCCCCCCCCCCCCCTACTGCTCATGCCCTCCGATTCCTTTCCTTCCATCCTGGACTTCGTCATCCGCACTCCGCCCCCTGCCCCCCGCCCACCCCCACTTCCTGGATTCCACAAGTCCCATTTTCACATTCTTTCTCTCTCTTCACGTCCTCATCATCATCATCTTGTCATCCCCCTCTTTACCTAAAGCATTAAGATCCCTCTTTCCCTCCACCACCTCTCTAACTTCATCCCTATCTCTCTTTCTCCGCATCCGTGTGTGTGTGTGTGTGTGTGCGTGCGTGCGGTGTCTCTCGCTCCCTAATCACTCTTTGTCTCTCTCTCGCTCTCTCTCTCACCACATCTCTATCTCTCTCTCTCTGCATAAGTCTGTGTCTCTCTCTCTCTCCGCATCTCTCTATCTCTATCTCTCTCCGCATCTCTCTGTGTCATCTCACCTCTGCATCTCTCTCTGTATTCTTTCTCTCTCAATCTCTCTCTCTCTCTATCTCTCACTCTCACTCTATCTTTTGTTTTTTCCCATCTGTGTGTGTGTGTGTCTCTCTCTCCCCATCTCTCTCTCTCTCTCTCTACCAGAGGAAGGCCAGAGCGACACCAGTGTATCGTTGGCTACTAAAGAGCACCTTTACTTTCCACCAGGGAGCTGACGGGCTATTAGGGGTCAACAGCCTTTTACTGAGATGCCCTTAATAGACAGCAGCTTTATATCTCATACAGTCAGCCACAAGAACAAACCCACCACCCGGGGACCACTCTCACCACAGACCAGAGAGGGGAGAGGCTTCATGTCAACTAATGAAGCAAATGGCCAAATACATGTGAACACCAGAAACCCATCGATGGTCCCTATGTGCTGCCAATATATGCTAAAACAGTCTCTCCTACTTTAGTCAAAGAAAAACACACCTGATTAAAATTAAAAAATATATAAATAGACTGCAAAAAAGATAGACAACAAAGACAGCAGAAGGGGTAGACAGTGGGACAAGCCAAACTGATGGAAAGACAGGCAGCTGGACAGACATATAGACAGACAGATGACCAGCCAGATGGGGACAAACAGACAGAGGACAGACAGACGACCGGCCAGATGGACAGACCTGTGCCCCGGCTGCGTCCTCTCTGCCAAGGTCCTGCTGACCAGCCTCCTGCGGCGACAGCCACATACCTGTACAGGTACTCTGGAGAGACACAGGTGCACAGATAAAGGAGGGCAGGAGAGTCTACTGGCTAGTGTACTTCACTCCTGGCCAAAAGGGTCAGAGTTTGAAGCCCAAACGTCTGCAGTCTGCCAGCAGGCATCCTTGTGCAGGCTGCCTCTCACCCCTACCTGCTCCTTGATGAGTCACTTTGGATAAAAGACTCTGCTAAATGGCTCAATAGTCCAAATGATTACAGGTAGCTAAAGTAGGTATGTGCTCCACGAATTACTACTTTTATGGATGAACATATCTCTGTAGAAGTTGATGTGCGTGATGTGTTTTCTTACATAGTCTATCATAACTGAAATATGACTCTCTCAAATAATGAATGAGATAGTAATAACAATCCAAGAGCTTACTGTGTATCAAACATCCAAACACTTCATCTCACTGCCTAGTTTCTCTAACTCTGTACAGTGCCTCCATGTCTTTGTACCTTACTACCAACTCTCTGCCATTGTTACCACGAGTGTCTCTGTGTTTACTACCAACTCCACGTGTGCTGCGTTTGTTTGTGCGGAACGAGGTGAACACCAGTCGTATCAGAATAAAAAGAAAAGAATGACCAAACAAACAAACAAACAAACAAACAAACAAACAAACAAACAAACAAACAAAAGAACGAGCCGAAGAGCGGGCAAACGCGGGGAAATAATTGACGGACCGAAGAGCCACAGAGCCTAAGCAAGCGGTCAGGCTAACACAGCACCTGGAGCAGCCTTAGCCAGGGGCCCGAGGACACAGAGATCCCCTGCAAAAGGCCAGCGGGCAGAGGGCATGGCAGGGCCGAGCGAGGTCGGGGAGTATGGAAGAAGAGAAAGAGAGAGAGACAGAGAGAGAGCAGCGTTTGTTGCCGAGAGAGATTGTTGGTGCACAGTGGTACCAGGAATGTGGTCTGCAGGCATTACCGCTCACACACACTTTAAACAGTCACAGATGCTCTCGCTCCTGGTTCACTGTCTCTGAACCATGCTACAGCACACACACACACACACACACACACACACACACACACACACACACACACACACACACACACACACACACACACACACACACACACACACAAAACATACTGTGAAAAAGAACAGACAAACCGCAACACAGAATAGTAACTGCATGGCAACACACATGCATGCACACACACACACACACACACACACACACACACACACACACACACACACCACACACACACACACACACATACAAACACACACACACACACACACACACACACACACACACACACACACACACACACACACACACACACACACACACACACACACACACACACACACACACACACACACCACACACCACACACACACACACACACACACACACACACACACACACACACACACACAGACATATGTCCCATGCTGCAGAAGATAAATCACTTGGTCTCAGGCAGAGAGAGATCCAGGATTACCTCTCTCTGTCTCCTCTCTCCTCTCTCTGGATAAATTACTTACTGCTGTTGCTTTTTCCCCTCCTTTTTTTCTTTTTCCCCTCTCTCTGGGATAACATAACGCTTCTGCTGTTTGCCTTTCGATAAACACACACACACACACACACACACACACACACACACACACACACACACACACACACACACACACACACACACACAAAAAGCTGCAAAAACGAGAGCAGAGCCAGAATGTGGATATAGACGGAGGGGAAGAAAGAGAGCGAGAGACACACAAGGGAAAAAACCTTGACGATAGGAAATGGGAAACGGGGTAGAAAAAAACAAAAAAAAAAAAAAAACCTGCACCGGCGTTGTGGTATTTTAAATGGGAAGAACACCTGGAGACAAACTCCCGCCTCGTCGACCTCAAAGACAAAACTCGCCATTGTCGAGTTTTGTTATAAAAGGCAACAAAGGGGAAAAAAATCTGCGTAGAATTTAACGGAATGTTCCCGTGTAACCCGATTATTTTTGTGTGAGAGAGAGTGTGTGTGTGTGTGTGTGTGTGAGTGTGTGTGTGTCTGTATGTGCTTTTGCTCCTAAAAGGCTTTGTCTCTTTTATAAGTACGAAAAAAAAAAGAGAAAAATGGCATCTGGTAGAGAGAGAGAGAGAGAGAGAGAGAGAGAGAGAGAGAGAGAGAGAGACGACTGACTTATTGCGGCCGTCGATCACTCGCGGTTTTTCATCTGGGATTATGCTAAATGGATTAGGCCGCGGGACATGTAGCGACAACAAGGCCGCATCCTAATTACCGTGCGCGCACTTCCCACTTCCCACTGTTTCCCGTTTTTTTTATCTGTTGCGTTAAAAAATAAATGGACGCTTGGCAAAAAAACCCGCCGTTGGATCCGTGCCATGTGTGGCTTCCGGTCTGTGTTCCCATAGGCATCGGGGGGGGGAAGAAGGAGGCGGTAGTGTACCATTAGACGCGCGTTAGACGCATGCATCTGTGTGCAAAAACACAGTGTACACACACACACACACACACACACACACCATCATGCCATCATGCCATCAGACACTTCATAAAGGTGGTGCTAGAGCGCGGGTCATTCATCTGCGGGGTTTGAACCGATTCGTCAGCCATCTGCTCCTTTCCGCTGTACTTTCTCCATTTCCCCATGAACACCACCCCCCCCCCCCTCAGGTGGAGGAAGAGGAAGGCTTAACACGTTAGTTTAGCGCTCTCGTCTTGAGTTGAGGCTCCAGGAGTTCGAGGAGGAGAATCATGTTACCGCTGCGTGTTAGCATAAGAGAGTCGACGGCGAGACAAGACAATAGACAAAGTGAACAAGGTTGCTGCTGCACACCCACGAGTCATTGAATAAATGATGACGACGAGCGATTTTTAAATGACAACGAATCCCAAAAAACCCCATCAGATTACATCACACACACACACACACACACACACACACACACCCTGTTTCACCTCAATTCAACATTGTTTCTTTGTTTTGCTTGTTTCTTTTAGGGAGAACAGCCTTCGGAATACGTTACAAATAATACATGTGACAGTTTTAGCACAACGTGTCTCCCCAAGAAACGGTAGAAGGAGAAGTTGGAGACAAATTTATTTCGACCTAAAGCCAAGTGCAGCCGTCCAGCAGGCCGGACAGAGTAATGAAATGCTCCACTGTGACCCAATTGGCAACCGAGTCAGTGCCCAAAAAAAAATAAAAAATATCCAAACCAAAAGCAGAGAACAGAAAAACAGTTTCTATCAGTAAGGGAATGTGAGAGTAAAGTAGAGAGAATATACAAAATCTGACGCACTAAAGTCCCAAACAGATGGCCACCGAAGGAGAGCAATTCAATTCAATTCAATTCCCCACCCCACCACCACCACCACGATACACCACCACCATCACCACCACCACCACCACCCCCAACCACCCCCAACCACCACCACCACCATCACCACCACGATACACCACCATCACCACCACCACCACCATCACCACCACCACCACCACCACCACCACCACCACCACCACCATCACCACCACCACCACCATACACCACCACCACCACCATCACCACCACCACCATCACCACCACCATCACCACCACCCACCACCATACACCACCACCACAACCACCATAGACCACCGCCCCCATCCACCACCATCACCAGCACCACCACCACCACCACCATACAGTTAACAGGAGCATCCGTACCTCCTCTCCTCTCCTCTGCTCTCCACAAGAAACACTTCTTTGTTGAATTGTTGTTTTGTGGAGAACCACGTGGAGCTCTTACACAGTCACAATTGGATTGTATGTAGGGGTGTATAAAATGTATTTCCAGACAGCGTCACGGTGGTGGAGGGGAGGGGTGGGGGGGGGGTGGTGGTGTTGGTGGGGTGGTGGTGTTGGGGGGGGTCGTGGTGTTGGGGGCCCCTCCTCCTTCAAATCTGTTTCACAGACTTAATTTCCTGCATTCCACTGAACTCTTAAGTAGACACAAAATCTAAATTGTACATACAGTAGGCTATACTGTATACATAAAACAACCCAGAAGGAATCCTTATACTTTCAAAATACATCCATGTCATACATTCGGCTTTTTATATTATATTGCATAACATATCTATTTGTTTTTTGGCTTTTCCTTTTTAAACGGTTTTAAGTACTTAACCCCTCTCCTAACCCTCGCACTAACTTGCGTGTTTGTACGTCTTGGCATTATTAATAGTACTTAGCATTGTTTAGCATATTGTATGTTCTTAGATGTTGGTAATGCTCAGAATGGCACTTCTGCTCTTATCAGCTATTATGCAGGCAACTTAACAATTATGAAACTTGTCCTATTAACCTTGCAATTATGAATGCTTGAAAACTGTTGTGTTCTTATCTTTATGTCCTATCTTTACACCACAGCGATATATTGCTGTCTCTTTCA
>PIJE02000859.1:109188-156688 GCA_002895965.2 Coryphaenoides rupestris
GGGCAATCTTTGTCCCCGGGTAAGTCTATTCGGTTGCCACCAATTGCATTAGCATATGCTAACGGCCGAGCATCTCGTGCACTTAGCCTTTGCACTGTGCGGCGGGTCATTGTGTTTTGTTTAGATGCTCTTGTGTTGCTACCGCCGGTTGGCAATAAGATGCCAATGTCACCAAGAGAAAGCCCGGCATATGAATTTCGCCCTCGGCACCCTCACCGCACCAATACACATCCTGTTATCCCTCCGGTGATTCTCGTCTTTAGCATCTCCTCTGTTCCTCTTCCAACACTACAGTTTATTAAGCAGTGCATTTATTTACATACTTATTCAATCTTAATCTAACCTTTATGATTGTATTCAATTAAGGGGCCGGGACCCCCACTGCGCTGTCATTACTGCCTCATTTGCGCTCAGTGTGGTGTTTTTTCTTTTTCTTTTTTTTCTTCCCAGACAGTGTAAGTGTAATTCTACAGTCAGGTGTCAGGGCCACCATTTATTAGCCAGAAATCCCCCAATCACCATGGACTTAATGTCTGGCAGAGACACAAGATGGGCTCGAAGGGGAGCAGAGAGAGGGAGACAAGGACACAGAGAAGAGAGAGAGAGAGAGAGAGAGAGAGAGAGAGAGAGAGAGAGAGAGAGAGAGAGAGAGCGAGCCCATCTTCATATTTGCCTGGAGACATGGCCGAGTGGGCACGAGGAGCGAATCGCAGGAGCGCATTTGGATTTCATCATGGCCGTAAACGAAGAGGATGCCAGGGTATGACATCACAGGGTAGTCGGGAGCGCCTCGTTTTAGAATGGAGGCCGTCTCTCTTTTAGCTGGGGACTTGCCAAGGAGACATTAGCAGCAGGGTCGACGGGGACGCTGGCTCTGTGTGTGTGTGTGTGTGTGTGTGTGTGTGTGTTGGTGTTATTTTTGTATCTGTATCCATGGAGAAGACGAAGACTGCATGAGAGTGAGGCCGATTGTGTTTCTGCATTCATGTTTAGTTCCCAAAGTGTCCTTATCCACCATTACGCTGAATGGAAAGTGGACAAAGAGCTGGCCTGCACGACCAGGTGGACCGACGTAGTTTCTCGGTGGGTACGTTACAAATAAGCACTTTTTAAAATGGTGGAGACGTTCAGGTGTTGTTGTGTGTGGTTATTTGTGTTCATGCACCTGTGTGATTCCCGTCCGTCAGGTGTATAGCTTCAACCACAGGAGCCGCGTCGGGGTCGTCTCTTTGGTAGGCCCGCAGCTCGTACCTGTCAATCAGCCCTCTGACATCGCCAGTGGGCGGGGCCCAGTTCATCTGGGCACTGAAGCCATTCTTGGTTTGTACCATGCTGGGGGGTAGGACATGCTTGGGTACTGGATTAAGAAGGAGAGGGAGGGAAAGGGGGAGAGAGGGAGGGAGGGAGGGAGAGAGAGAGAGAGAGAGACACACACACACAGAGAGAGACAGAGAGAGAGAGAGAGAGAAAGACAGAGGTAAGCTGGATATGAAGGAATGTACCGATTGTGTAGCATCTTATTGAGATTAAGCATCGCTATGGCGATGAGAAAGGAGAAAGGACACAGATAAAGAAGAGGATATATTTTAATACAAAAGGGAAAAAAGAAACAGCATGTCAAAGTTACGACAAAAACAATCTGAAATAGTTCAGAAAAGGTGTTCACTTTCCAGTTGCACCTGAAATATAGACACACACAAGGAGAGAGTTAAAGAGGGAGGGAGAGGGAGAGTAGAGGGAGGGTGGGTGAGAGAAAGAAAGAAATAAAGTAATAGAGAGAAAGAAACCAAGAGAGGAATAAAGAACCAAAAAGAATTCCCCATCTCTCTGTGTTTTAATAGGCCCAGTAAATCACATCCCACCATTAGCATAAATACTATTTATGAGAGTTGTAACTTTTTCACCACTGATTTAATACAGCCAGCCATTCATTCTGGGCCATATTTCACTGCAATCAGCCTCCTTCCCTCTCTCAAACCCACGGCACCCTATCCCATTCTGTATTCCACCATTTTTATCTCTCTCTATCTCACTCTCTGTCACTGTCACACTCTGTCCCACTTTTATAGACTGCTCCTTCAATCCCTCTGTCCCGCCATAATGTCACATTCCTCTAAATATCTGTGTTGCTCCACACTTAATTAACATTAAAAAGACATGAGACGGAGTTCTCACACACCGTAAACCGCACTCCGTTCTGCTCTCACTTCAGTCCGTCAAACCCTGTCCCTTTCCACCTTGTTTTGCTTCCCTCACTTGGCCCTTTCTTCTTCTGCCCCCCCCCCTCTGTCTTCCCTACTGCTCATGCACTCCGATTCCTTTCCTTCCATCCTGGACTTCGTCATCCGCACTCCGCCCCCTGCCCCCCGCCCACCCCCACTTCCTGGATTCCACAAGTCCCATTTTCACATTCTCTCTCTCTCTCTTCACGTCCTCATCATCATCATCTTGTCATCCCCCTCTTTACCTAAAGCATTAAGATCCCTCTTTCCCTCCACCACCTCTCTAACTTCATCCCTATCTCTCTTTCTCCGCATCCCGTGTGTGTGTGTGTGTGTGTGTGCGTGCGTGTGTCTCTCGCTCCCTAATCACTCTTTGTCTCTCTCTCGCTCTCTCTCTCACCACATCTCTATCTCTCTCTCTCTGCATAAGTCTGTGTCTCTCTCTCTCTCCGCATCTCTCTATCTCTATCTCTCTCCGCATCTCTCTGTGTCTATCTCACTCTCTGCATCTCTCTCTGTATCTCTCTCTCTCAATCTCTCTCTCTCTCTATCTCTCACTCTCACTCTATCTTTTGTTTTTTCCCATCTGTGTGTGTGTGTGTCTCTCTCTCCCCATCTCTCTCTCTCTCTCTCTACCAGAGGAAGGCAGAGCGACACCAGTGTATCGTTGGCTACTAAAGAGCACCTTTACTTTCCACCAGGGAGCTGACGGGCTATTAGGGGTCAACAGCCTTTTACTGAGATGCCCTTAATAGACAGCAGCTTTAATATCTCATACAGTCAGCCACAAGAACAACCACCACCCGGGGACCACTCTCACCACAGACCAGAGAGGGGAGAGGCTTCATGTCAACTAATGAAGCAAATGGCCAAATACATGTGAACACCAGAAAACCCATCGATGGTCCCTATGTGCTGCCAATATATGCTAAAACAGTCTCTCCTACTTTTTAGTCAAAGAAAAACACACCTGATTAAAATTAAAAAATATATAAATAGACTGCAAAAAAGATAGACAACAAAGACAGCAGAAGGGTAGACAGTGGGACAAGCAAACTGATGGAAAGACAGGCAGCTGGACAGACATATAGACAGACAGATGACCAGCCAGATGGGGACAAACAGACAGAGGACAGACAGACGACCGGCCAGATGGACAGACCTGTGCCCCGGCTGCGTCCTCTCTGCCAAGGTCCTGCTGACCAGCCTCCTGCGGCGACAGCCACATACCTGTACAGGTACTCTGGAGAGACACAGGTGCACAGATAAAGGAGGGCAGGAGAGTCTACTGGCTAGTGTACTTCACTCCTGGCCAAAAGGGTCAGAGTTTGAAGCCCAAACGTCTGCAGTCTGCCAGCAGGCATCCTTGTGCAGGCTGCCTCTCACCCCTACCTGCTCCTTGATGAGGTCACTTTGGATAAAAGGACTCTGCTAAATGGCTCAATAGTCCAAATGATTACAGGTAGCTAAAGTAGGTATGTGCTCCACGAATTACTACTTTTATGGATGAACATATCTCTGTAGCAGTTGATGTGCGTGATGTGTTTTCATATATAGTCTATCATAACTGAAATATGACCATCTCAAATAATGAATGAGATAGTAATAACAATCCAAGAGCTTACTGTGTATCAAACATCCAAACACTCTTCATCTCACTGCCTAGTTCCTCTAACTCTGTACAGTGCCTCCATGTCTTTGTACCTTACTACCAACTCTCTGCCATTGTTACCACGAGTGTCTCTGTGTTTACTACCAACTCCACGTGTGCTGCGTTTGTTTGTGCGGAACGAGGTGAACACCAGTCGTATCCTCACCGGTGAAAGGCTGCACATGGTAGTCCCGAGCGTGCGTCTCCAAGCCGCTGTACACCAACACTGAGTCGTTCCCGCCGGCAGAGGAACCTGCTGTGGCCGGGGGAGCAGCCGTCCATGTGGACTCTGACCGAGTAGCGAGAGGCGGCGGACAGGTTCACAGTGTGAACGACACGGCGCTGCGGAGCTCCGTCGCTCTGAACGGTCATCTTCCTCAGACAGCCTCCTAGACCTGGGAGGAGCCAGGGGGGACAGGAGAGGCGAGGCAACACAGCAGGGAGAGATAAAGGGAGACAAATATGGAGGGGAGTGGGGAGAGTGGGACGGTAAGAGATTACAGCCAAAGGATGAGAGAGAAATTGTACAAAAATAAAACAAAGTTTATTGTTTACCAGATTCCTCTCATTCAATATTACAATTTCCATCTGCCATACTCGCCAGAGTAATTGATGTACATTTCGTTGATGTGAGTGAATGTGCGTGTACCGTTTCGGTGACTGTTCCTCGCTAGCGCTGGATGCGTGAGGTTGGCGGGCACGCCCCCCAAATACAACGGACGAATCGACACGCAGCCCGCCCCCTCCCCTCCCCCTCCCCCGGTCATCTGCTCCTCCCAGTCGCTGATGGCAGCCGAGATGACGTTGCCGCGTTTGGCCAGTGAGAGCTGGTTCCAGTCTCCGTCGCAGTAGCTCAGCCCCACCCACATGCTGAGCTCGGTCACGTGACCTCCCCAGGACAGAATGAAGTAGAGCAGGCCGCTCTCCAGCTCCGCCTGGACAGAACACGCACACGTGCACACGCACACACACACACACACACACGGTCAATGTTACCCCACTGTGTTTGTATATAGATATTACTGTGTGTGTTTGTGTGTGTGCGTGTGTGTGTGAGCATGCATGTGAGTATGCGTGTGAGCCAGGGGTTGCACGACTTCTGATTTTTTCAAGTCGACTTTTCTATCAATAAAGTCGACGTAACGTCGACGCGTCGTTGATGACGTCATCACATACACACGCACGCAAAAAACACAGACAGAATGGGCTGTCCAAAAAAAAAAAAGCTTAATTCAGGGGTGCCCACACTTTTTCAACTTGCGAGCTACTTTTAAAATGACCAAGCCAAAATGATCTACCTACACTAAAAATGCTAAATATATCCCGAGTATACTTCATATAAAAGGGGGGGGGGGGGGCTCCGTTCATTTGCGGTTCTGACGAGGGGGGGGGGATGGTAATCGCTGGATATTGGTGGGGACATGTCCCCAGCGTTCCCCACTAAATTCTAACATCTATATTTTTTTTTAATGGTATGCGATCTACCCGGACTTCCTTTGTGATCGACCGATTAGTCGACTTTTCTGTGCAAGCCCTAGTGTGAGCGTGAATGCACAATATACCAGCATGAAATCGTCTGACTCGTTGCTGTATGTGAAGACCAGGATAGCGTTGAGCTGATCTGTTCTGAACTCCATGGTGATGTCAAAGTTTCTCCCTCCACTGAAGATGCTGCCGTCTAGCTCCAGGTACCCTGAAACAACACAGACCGGCACGACCTCAACAAGAACATCAATTACATTTCCAATCCGATATGCCACCTCCACCATTTACATAAAGACATTGGTGGTAAAGGAGCACATTGTGTATATACACAAGGGAATTGTACACAAAACAACAACTCAATGTAAAGACGGCCATACAGAGAAGGCCTGAGTTTAGTTTTTGACAACAGAAGTAGCGAGAGTTCAACATGTTGTCATGCTGAAGATGCTTCGTACCGTGACCCAGGAAGTGAACGCCGTCTTCAGAGTCCACCGGACATCCCTCCCAGCTCTCGTAGGCCGCCACCTTCTCCACTGCCGTCGACCAATCAAGAGCCTTCCATTCCCCCGAGGGGCCGGCCGTGTGCTTCAGCTTGACATCTCTAAGGCAACCGGAGAATCCCTTTCGTACCATTTGAGTGTCTCCTATGCAGCAAAGGAGGGAAAGAGGAAATCCTGTATGTTGCATTGAATGCTTATGCTTGGGCTCTTGGGAAGCATTGTATCTTAGTAAATAAAGTTTGTTATTATTATTAACTTAATTGCAATGTTTTTCCAAGTTTGTACATCCAAGATAACCAAAAAGTAGGAATGTGATTCAAGTCAGCATTTAAGGATTTAAGTCAGAATGTATGATGCAATATTGAGAGTAGAGTGTCTAATAAGAAAAACAAATGATTAATACAATTAAAAATGTACTTTCCCTTGAAGATTAGATTGGAAAAATGGCCAGTTGCTTTTTTAGTTTTTAATTATGGAACTGAACCAATCACAGACGAGCATAGTCAGTGCTAGTAAACCTAGTTAACACTGTTAAGCATGTGATTACCACTGGTTTGCATGCTTCATGTCCATGAGGAGCTGGTTGAGTGGCGGAACACAGCTTACCTAAATGCTGTCTTATGACGGTGAAGTCGGCTGGCAGACCTCCAACATACAAGCCTGTGTTCTCTCCTATGATGCTGCTCAGGCTGGAGGCTCCCGCTCTCCCTGGACCAGACGGGTGGAGGAACAACCACGTCAGTCAGAGACACAGACTCTGTGTGTGTGTGTGGTGTGTGTGTGTGCGTGTGAGAGAGAGAAGACTTCACAGTGTGTACAGGTTTGCAAAGAGTTGAGTTGGATGTTAGGCAAAGGGTGGAAAATATGTTGGGTAACATTAATGAAGAAAATAGAATGACCAGAAGCATGTAGACGTAGAAGCATTAAAAAAGGAAACATGATATGAACATGTGTATATGAATGTGTGTGGGTGTGCGTGTGTG
Source organism: Coryphaenoides rupestris (assembly GCA_002895965.2). Taxonomy (NCBI): domain Eukaryota; kingdom Metazoa; phylum Chordata; class Actinopteri; order Gadiformes; family Macrouridae; genus Coryphaenoides; species Coryphaenoides rupestris. The sequence continues at coordinate 116,030 of PIJE02000859.1, forward strand.
TAAGTGTGTGTGTGAGTGTGTGTGTGTGCATGAAGTCTCATTATCCTCATCAGACAGAATGGCTGGGATTAACCTGGCTAATGCCGCTGTATGGAGCTAGAGCTTTAGATGGACACACACGTACGTACACATGCACGTGCACACACGCACGCACACACACACACACACACACACAGCCAGTGTAAATATGGGGCTACCTTGGTATTGATGATCGACAATGATTGTTCCCACGGCCCCGTGCCTTGTTGCCATGACGCTGTGCCACTCTCCATCGTCGTAGCGACGGTGCCCGTCATCCTGCACACCCACCGCTACAGCAGAATCCTGCATGCACACCCACCCACACACACACATGTTTTGTTTTCATTCACATACGTTTTGTTTTCATTCAATATTAGATATGAATTACCTGATATTACATGGGACATGCAGCCACACACATACATACACACGTAGACACGCACACACATAAATAACAAAATAAAAATAACAACAAATGAAAATATTGTGACGACAGGACCAGGATCAGAGTGTGGTCACAGGCTGCTCTGCTTATTAAATATGACATCATTTTTTTATCAGCTTTTAACAAGAACACGAAGATTACTGCTGTAAGAGAAAGACTATGGACACCCCCACCCACCACACCCCCCCCCCCCCCCCCCCCACACACACACACACACACACACACACACACACACACACACACACACACACACACACACACACACACACACACACACACACACACACACACACACACACACAGAGGGTGATGACGATTCAATGATTAGATCAATAAGTGAAATGCATGAATGCCAGAGTACATCAGCTCCTGACATCTTTACGGCCATCTTTAGACAGCTCTACTTAACAAGAAAACCAGGGAGGCGTCTCTGTCTCGAACCCTAGCCTTAGGAGTGCTACCCCCCCACACAATCCGATAAACACACACACACACCCACACACATTGTCAGTATTGTTGCTTGGACTAGAGCTGGCAGCACTGAGCTTCAATTAAAGTTCTCACTTAAATAGGACCGTATGTTCTCTCTCTCTCTCTCTCACACACACACACGCACACACATACACATTTTGTGTGTGTGTGTGTGGTGTGTGTGTGTGTGTGTGTGTGTGGTGTTTGTGTGTGTAAAAGATAAGCAAAGACACATCCACTCATATTAAAGCAAACACTTCTACTGACACTAACACACCAAACTCGCGCAGAAGCTGTTGTGTACTACCTCCAGCGTTGCCCGCAACGATACGTCTGCATGTTGAGTTATGCACATTTTCGGAGCATACTGGTTTCCTGCGAGGCGCCTAAATGAGGTGCCTTGCATTGGTAATCCCATTAGGCAAGCTCAACAGCTAACAGGGCAAACTAATGGACCCAGTTATGTGTATCTAGTGGAGGAGTAATAAACCGTGACACTCCGACAGTTAATCACTACAAAGGAGCCTAAACAAAGGAAGCAAAGGAAGGATTCTGAATATGTACATTTTACTTTCTAAAAATAAGGAAGCATCCTTACACACCCACACCCACACACATAGGCCACATGGCAGGTATAGGGCCATTGTTTAACCCCTAACCCACAAGCCCGTTCAAACCAAGCGACAACAACCTGCTCTGTATACTCAACAGCGGTGCAGAGCAGCGGGAGACTATGGACACATATGTGTTGGTGGTGTGTGTGTGTGTGTGTGTGTGTGTGAGCGGACATTCTCATGGAGTGATGAAGTACAGGCGATAATCAATCTCCATTATCGCTTTCATCACTGAGGATGTTCACTCTTTAACCCCCTTGTTGTATGTGGGAATTTGGTGTGTGTGCGTGCCGTGCGTGTGTGTATGTGTGTGTATGGTGTGTATGTGTGTGTGTTGTGTGTGTGTGTGTGTGTATGTGTGTGTGTGTGTGCATGTGTGTGTGGCGTGCACAGGGTGCTTAATTAGCTGCAATTGGTATTCACGCATGATGACTGCAGGGAATGAGTTAATTGCAGTCCAATTCAACGTTGACACACTTTCAAAGTTCTCTCCCCCTCTCTCCCTGGGTGCAAGCAATGAGGGGCTGCGGATCACATTCATTAAATGAGAGAGAGTCAGAGAGACAGAGTGAAAAGGAGGAGGAGGGAGAGAGACATTGAGGTTGAGGGAGGAGAGAGCGAGACCAGGGACAGAGTGAACGGAAAGAGTGGCAAAAGTTGTGGAAAAGCAAGCTTTTTAATAACCAGATTGTTTTTGACCAGAAACTTATTTTGTCAAAGTGCATATGCATCAGTTACTTTTTTGCATTTTTTGCAATTATTTTGTAATTCTCTTGACACATTAATTGAAGAACCAAACTTAAATCAATTACTGATTTCCAATGCATTTGTAAAACCTGATTATACTAATCATTAAAGCAACAATACAGGTCATTCTCTGGTTATTTGTACATTCCGAAAACATCATATTGTGTGGACTGACGAACTTCATTTCCAACCTGAGGGTCAAACAGGAAATACGGGCGTCCATTTTGGATCTGCAGAGCCAGGAACTCCTCTTGACCTCCAGGAGAGAACGCACAGAGCAAGAGGCCATCTGCAGCCCGGCTCCTGAAGCTCAACTGGATCCCTGGTGGACAGAGAACAAAAGAGAACAAGAAAACATAGACATAGTTTTAATATGACATATAAAAATAGAGAGGGAGCGTGTAAGGGGAAGTATAGTCTAGTAGTAGTTAGCCGAATGGTTTAAAAAAAACCATGTGCTCTGTTATTACACCAAAGTCCATGCCTGTTAAATTGTCGGTGACTAAATGTGAGTGATACACAACAAATCACCCACTACTCTGGGTGTAAACGTATGCATTTTATCTGTAAACGTGTGTCATACTTCAGAACCACTGGCCTCGCTGTGTGAATCCGTGGTGAAGGTTGGAATGTGGGAAAGTGGTTGATGTCTGGTGAGTCAACACCCCCACACCTCCACACACACCAAAGCTAAGAATTCCACCAACGTGATGCCAGACCATGTTACTCTGGATTAAGGATTGGATCTTAATCCACTACTAGATCCACATTCAGACAAGAGTGCGCGTGTGTGTGTGTGTGTAGATGTGTGTGTGTGTGTGTGTGTGTGTGTGTGTGTGTGTGTGTGTGTGTGCGTCCGTGGAGTGGTTTCTAAGCTTCTGCCTCACTGTGGCCCTTCGGGGAGCAGAAGTGTGGGAAGATGTGAGGAGTTTAACGGAGGTAGTTGTGGCTCTGTTGGAGAGTGGGCGCGAGTAAAATAATTAGCCTGGGTGGATCCACTTAACATGGGGGAGTGACCAGATTAGATAGAGCAAGATTAATCCCACTTCTCCTACACAATATATATGTCTTTTACCTCTTGCATTGATTGATTGGTTCAGTATCGATACATCCCCATAATAGAATAGGTTTTGAGGCCACTGCTATGTTAAAATAACCATCTCGCTAAGCAGCTGTTAACAGGTCTGGTCCGCGAGGGAGCCTGCTGTTGAGCGAGCTCCATTTGATTGATTTGAACGAGGCATTACCAAGACCACTCTGTTAGCCGGTGAGGTAATGTCAGAGTAATACGGGAAAAACTAAAAATGATTTATTATTCCATTTTAATTTAATTAATAAAAGTGGATTTTCCGGGAAGTAAAAATAACAATATTTTTGGTTTTTTTTACTTAACAGTTCTCTCAATGTGCAGTATAGCTGCCAGTGAACTGCCATTTTCCAAGCATTGACTGTCCTGCTACAATGACACACTTCCAATGCTTTATATACAGTATGCATTGGTTCCTCCATCTAAATCCTCTCCATGATTAGGGGTTTTTTTGGGCGTCACTTTTGGCATAAAAGTGAACCAAAGCTATGTGGGTCATGTATTGTTGCACAAGCTAATACAACACCGCTGCCGTAGCAGGGGCTGGGATGACGGGCGGACCATGTGACCGAGGGAAAACACAACACAACGCATGTTCTTTGCATTACAACTTGTGTGGTTCTGTACATTCAGCAAGCGCGTGTCATTTACATTCACGACCTTGTCAGCAACCGAGATGAGTTGAAGCCCACGACAGATACCTGACATCCACATTATCCCCTTTGACCTTCTCTCTCTCGCTCTCTCACTTTCCGTTTTGCTTTTCTCCTTCTCACTTAACTCTGGCTTTTAACCTTCCTTTTCCTCTTTCTTGACCTCTTTTATGCTCCTTTTTCTTCTCCTTCTGTCCCCACTTTAAGTCTCTCTCTCTCTCTCTCTTCTCTCTCTCTCTCTCTCTCTCTCTCTCTCTCTCTCTCTCTCTCTCTCTCTTCTCTCTCTCCTCTCTCTCTCTCTCTCCCCCCTTACATGTATCTGCTCCTCATTCTGTGACACCATTTGGAGGCTCATGTCAACAACAGTGACGTCAACAGGGAACCACATTGTGAATCATGTGTGTGACTATGAAAAGCAAGTGTCTGCGTGCGTTGCTTCACAGCCGGAGATAGATGCTTCATATAACTAGCGTCAACAAATGCCTTGCGATAAATCTAGATTCAAGTATTCCAGTAGCCCGTGATATCTATCACAAATGCATCACAAGTTATAAAATGTATTGAGATTAAAACTGCATGCATATGAATGTTGTTTTCACAAGTTCCAAGTTGTTATTTTCATCTTAACATAAAACACTGATCTTGATTGATTTTACACTTATTGTTCAGAATTGTCCAAATTGTCCATTGTCCAAAGTCCAAAACAACGTATATTTGTGGTCATTTATTCCTTCACTGCGCTTGGCTTCCAACCAAATCCATTACCTGTAGCAATAATCAAAAAACACCCAGTCAAAACCAGTCCAAGATCATCTTACATAGACTTAAATTAAAGGTGGTATCGCTGTACATTTTAAACTGTATACCGAAAAAAAGTGTAATTAAAGTATGATGTGGAATGGTACTATATAGGTGAGCATTAAGAGTTGTGAGTGTTTTTTTCCTAAGAATTATTATTTCCCATGCTCCAGTATTGTTTCCCCCCCTCTGTCTGGATAAACAGTGGAGGTTGTGTGTAATCATCTACACAACATAACCTGAATCACTCCAGTCATGTTAGCTCTCTGCAGGCATTAATCAGAGCCTGGCGTATTAATGAGAGCGCGGCAGCCTGCTAATTACGCTCATAGATTCTGCAGCAGCCCATTAAATATACAAATGACAGAATTAAAGAGCCCAGCCTCTTCTGATTAATCTTTAAATGGGGAAAAACTAATGATGTCTGCGCAAACTTTCCCTTCACACACTTCTCCCTCCCCATCCCCCTCTCCTCTCAAATGCCCAAGCTTGGCAATCAATCAAATTAATTAAGGAAAAAAATAATTTGTATCATTTAACATTTCCCTCTTCCTTGCTTCACCGCTGCGGTGTTCCGCTGCCGACGCAGCGCCGTAGACGAGCTCTGTGAATTAACAAAGATCTTTCATTACACGACTTAAGTCTTTATTGAAGCCTCTAGTGTAATTCTATGTTCTCTTCACATTCAGTTTGCATACACTCTTTACATTCAGTTGGGAACAAAGAGAAATGCCCATTACTATTTATGATTCAGTCATTTAGCAGATTCATATACTGGTGATTAAAGGTGTAAATGTAACAATGACACAGAGTGTTTTAAAATGGGTACTGCAGGCCAAATTCACAATATTGGAGAGAGTCGTCTCTGCCTGCCCCCTCCTCCCCAGACTCAAAGCTCATGCATGTTGCAGGTTGAGGACAATGAACAAACACGAGCGCAAGACAAGCTAGCGCAAACATTTTAAGAAAAACGAACGCAAGTATTATTTTTTATTCAAGTATTACTATTGTATTGAGTCGCATAGAATCTATTATAATTTCTGTTGACCAGTTTGTTTGCTTGATTCCATGGCTGCTCCACACCGTGTTTGTGTGCCAATTTGTTTCATATCTGCCAACCCGTCCAATGCTGGCAGTGACCCGGTGTCAACACGGAGAATAGTGAATCACACGGACCAAAACAAAATCTGATATCCGACCCGGATAGACATTTCAAAGTGGAACATTGTTCCTGGGGAAGCCAGTATTTGACTTAGCATGTTTCCTTAATGATTTTTATGATTTAGTGCAGCACATGTGTTACATATAGCACCTTTAAAGAGCACATAGGGCCTCCATATCTGCAGACATTGGGGATTTAAGCCAGTGGATTTTGGCTGGCAGATCCTCCCGCACATGTCAGGCCTCAATACAGAAGCATTAAAAATCATGTGAGAGCTTATATTGCGTACGTTTCAATCAGCATGTTTTATCATTAAACATTTGATTTTACAAGACAAATAAGTGAGGAGGACCCTAAATAAGATGCATATTGATGAACATCCCTAATTCTGGAGTAAACAGTAAGCCAGACAAGATTTTATTACAGACATTATAGATGAGGTGATGGGACTAATATTGTATTATTTTATGGAAACCAGCACTCAAAACAGATTGAAAAGATTGGAGCAATAATCTAGCTCTGATCTTAACTAAGATCCACCATAAAAAGTATTGACTTCAAGTGCCATAAATTAATTTAGCATGAGGAAGTGCCCTTAATTCACAGGTGAGTGGACTATATAAATTATGTAAAAAAAAGCACTCAAGAGATGATGCCAAAACAAATGACTGTACATGAAAAAAAGCTATTTTGATGTAAACCAAGATTAAGCAGATTGAATAGACATTGAAATTACATGTGGACTAATGGAGCGTATTTATGAAAATGGGTTTCTTGGGTCCTTCATATTATAACATTGATTTACAATGTTGAAACGGCTACCTATCTTGATCTAATCTGGGATCTATCATGAAAAAAAATAACTGACCCCCACTCAAAGACAAGTTGCTCTTATACACTATCTGGCAAACCAGAAAGCCCAGAATAGATATCTCACTTCAGGGAAAGCCGCATTACAGGCATTATGACACACACAACAAAAAGATCTGACCTAGTCTTCATAGGCCGCCCATCAAGGACTCCATTAAGTCTCACCCTCAGAGGTAAACCTTCTACAAAGTTGCCAATCTAACCAAAATGCAGTCTGACAGGGTTTTTCTGAGACAGGTGTTCTACTGAGAATCGTAAAACATTTCATAACAGCGTGTCCAACCATACAGGCAATGCTCCCTGTGCTTTGATTAAAAGCTGGAATATCGGAAATCACCATCGCCGGAGTTACAAGGTTTCCATCAGGACATTAGCGATTGACAAGTCTCTCCTCTGTGATCAATCAGCTCTCCGAGGGCATTACACTGCATTACATTCATAATCCGATTTGCCTTTGATTTGTTCCCTGTTCCGTGCACTTCGATGGGAATAATTGTCTGTAGATGATGCTATTAGTATTGACGGTTGTAAAAGGCCGATTCAGAGGACCGCCGACACATTGATGGTTCCAGAATGGATCCGGTCTAAACGTGATTGTCTGATCCATTACCCTTTATGAAGGAGAAGAGGCGAGGTGGAGCACTCCTCTCCATAGAAGGGAATCATCATATATTTATTGGGATAAAAAGAGAGTACAGAGTGACACGTTACTCTTTATGGATCCCCGGCAGCACAGAAGGTGGACACTTTCTCAATATCAATGATCTTCACTCCAGCAGTTCCTCCAGTTTTCTTTAAGGAGACGCCTGATACTGTATTAAGGTTGTTTACAGAGTGGCCCTTTTTTAGGCTCATAATCCTACAGCCACAGAGTGGATGGGAGTCACAATATCTCTCACACAAATCACCCCCCCCCCCCAGGTAAGGACAGCCCATTGACCTTAACCAAACCAAACCTGAAGAGGGGAAAGTCAAGGTTAACCTACACTATATTCCAGGCTCCGTGTGCGTCTGAAACATTGTACCGTACATTTAAATGTGTATATACGTGTATATTATATGTATATATATATATATATATATATTTGAAGATGGCTACTAATGAGTCATAATAGCAGGGCACTGAAGCCAAGCACAGTGAAAGAATAAATGACCACAGGATCTTTCCCTGTTAACGGCGACACATCTGTGAGAACCCACGAGGTGTTGTTGTGGAGATTGGTCTTAGGAGAACCCAAGACAGTCCTCACTATAGAAAGACAACAACCGTATATAAAGCTACGGCTTCAACAACAACAAAGAGATCAGCTCCCCTACAGTTGGGATCCAGCTTGAAAGCGCTTTGCGAGCTTGAGTCCTGCAGATGATTATCAGCCAGTCATTAATTACGAGCGTCAGACTGGGTGATGTTCTCAGATGAAGCAGAACATGTTTGGGTTGTGGAGCTCGGCTCTCCTAATGATGCCGGTAAACAGCCAGATAATTGTCCTTTACCATGATTGTGGAAGTCTTTGGAAGACGTGTCTACTAATCTACAGCCAAGTCTCCGGCAAAAGTTAGACCAATGTATAGGTATGGTAAAAATAAAAATAAAAAACACAGTGACAATATAAGGGGCCACATGCATAGACAAAAGGATCCCCCCGTGCTTCCAGATATATACGACCACACGTGTAACGTTGTGCTAACCTGTGTAGTCCGTGTTCACCGGGAGGGTTTGGCCGGGGAAGCGGTAGTAGCTGCTGCCCGGGAACCGAGTGCCCCTCGTGACCGGCTCATATGGATCAGAGAGCGACACATCAGTGCGTTCCACCTGGGAGAGGGGACACACACACACAGGTCCATTTGGTTTCTATTCATGCTATCGATGTGTCTGATGATGAACATGTAACGGTGTGAAGACAGTTTTGAGCCCTGCGCTTGGCTAGCTCAAACCTGGTAGATGGGCGGAGGTCCGTTGAGTTGTGCCGGAGGGCTCCACTCCACATGCACGACGGTGTCGTTAACGGGACGGAGGACTGGGTGGGTTCAACCCTGAGGGAGCTGCAGGGGGAGAATTTAGAGGGATAAACAGGGGCTCACTGCTAAAAACACTCTGTTCATATTATCTCCTGTTACAAAAAAATAATCATTCATTCAATCATTCAATTCATAAGTAGTTTTCATTTGAATTCCATCCATACTTGTTCGCCACCGAGAAGCAAGCTTTTTGAAATTTGAAAATGCTGGGCGTGGGCAAAACATTATATTATATTTCTGAAAATGATTACATGCAATTGTGTGACGTGGATAATGTTTGTGGCCATATAAATTGGTGATTGTATGTGTTTTCGCTGTCTCAGGGTTGATGCACAGCGTTTTAAAGCACTACTGCATTTATCTGGCAAAGTGTGGACATGACTTGTTCCTTTTTGTGGGTTTTCTTTGTGGCTGTGATTTTAATTTGACACATTCAGTGGGTAGGCATGGTGGATATAGTACAAGTTAGTATACATGCACCACAGTGTCTTGTTGGGTTTGACCAGAGGTTGTGGAACGTAACATGCAACAGTAACACAGGATTTAGAGCAGGTAAGATTATGTGTATACGTTTAGTAACATAGTAGAATAGTACCATCATTTGATTAATCCCTTTATTAGCAAGAAAGCAAACGCATAGTAAGGATGTGGTACAAGGAGGAGGAGGAGGAGGAGGAGGAGAGAAACGTATTTGAAGAAGAGGAGGAGGGTGGAAACGAGGAGAGTATTAAGTTAAATGCCTTTCTCTATGGTGTGTGTGTGTGCTGTTCAAATGGTTTGCAGCCTTGGCAGATTAAATCTCTCTTCCACACACACACACACACACACACACACACACACACACACACACACACACACACACACACACACACACACACACACACACACACACACACACACACACACACACACACACACACACACACACACACACACACCACACAATCTTTAGTGGGGGCTCTAATAGAGGTCTTAAATGGGAAGTGGACAGCTTGTCTTGGGAAGCTCATCTCGGTGCATCAAACCATAAATTACTTCCAATCGATAGGCGACCAGTCCATTGAAATGGAGCTATGCTGTCATTTGGAACACTCTCGGTGCTCCATTCGCACATGCTCTCTCTCTTCGCCGCTCTCGTATGCTCTCTTGTATTCTCTCTCTCCCTTGTATGCTCTCTACCTCTCTCTTCCTTTCTTTTTTTATCTCCATTTAGTGGCCTCTCTTTCTGGGACACTGGGACGCCCCCTAATGTGGTTTTTCTCTCTCTCTCTCTCTCTCTTCTCTCTCTCTCTCTCTCTCTCTCTCTCTCTCGCTCGCTCTCTCCCCATCTTTTCCTCTCTCTCTCTCTCTCTCTCTCTCTCTCTCTCTCTCTCTCTCCTCTCTCTCTCTCTCTGTATCCCCATGCATAAGTCTATGTAAAGGTATTCCCACAGTTGACCACTCATATTGGTAAACACTGATGTAGGTTATATTTTTGTGGATATTGACCTACTGTGGTTTGTGTGTCTCTTCTGTGTGTTCATGTGTGAGTGATTACTTTCACAAACAACAACAGATACGTTTGTATGCAGCAAAGCAGAACAAGTTCAATTTACAAATTAAACTAACCACCACATTGATACAAAATGATCATATTATTATATTAGTATTATTTAGATTATACATTTTCAGCCTATCATTTTATTTTATATGAATAGGATTTATAGTATTGAGCTTTAAAGTTCACACTTTTCAAATCCACACAAACATGCACACCCATGCACACGGTGATCCTTTACCGAGCATATTTCACTTCTAAAAGAGGCCCTGAGGCTAATTATGCATAAATCAATAAACTTCCTGTTCTGTTGAGTGGTGTTACAGTGTGTGTGTGTGTCTTGTAGAACAAGTCTTTATGGATGTAGGATACATAAAACATCACCATCAGTCTCTGATTAGCCACTCACTTTACGCTTTGATCAATAGACTCCGGAAAGACACACACACACACACACACACACACACACACACACACACACACACACACACACACACACACACACACACACACAGATGAAATCCACACATGTACACACACACACACACACACACAGGGATGAAATCCACACATGTGTACACACACACACACACACACACACCTGTCCTAATGTTCCTTGATATTCAGTCTGTGTAAACTGTGTAATGTGTATGAGTAGAGTGTCTGTAGTGTCTAAGCCCTAATGGCTTGTGTGTGTGTGTGTGTGTGTGTGTGTGTGTGTGTGTGTGGTGTGTGTGTGTGTGTGTACATGTGTGGATGTCATCCTTGTGTGTGTGTGTGTGTGTGCGCGCGCACGTGTACACATGTGTGTATGTCATCCCTGTGTGTGTGTGTGTGTGTGTATGTACATGTGTGGATGTCATCCCTGTGTGTGTGTGTGTGTGTGTGTGTGTGTGTGTGTGTGTGTGTGTGTGTGTGTGTGTGTGTGTGTGTGTGTGTGTGTGCGTGTGTACACTGAGGTAACCAGTGGGTTGGCAGTGCACCACTTGACAGATATGGATGGCTGACCCCTGAGCTTTTGACAATGCTCCAGTGTATTGATCAGGACAGAAGTGGTTGTGCTCCAGAGAAGCTAACCACCGTGTCACCATTACTTCCCAGTGTTCATACACCTCCTCTAGTCTGTCCTGCTTCTCTAATCGTTACATGTCCATCATCATATCACTATCCATATATTTTTTAACTATGAGAGATTGCAGTTTGGAATTGACTTCATACCGTAATAGTGCCAAGTCATTTAGATAACAGGTGTAGTGAGAAGAAAAACTACAGAATTGTATATTTTATAGTTTATAGCTAGATACTGAGGAGATGAAAATGTGCTCACATAAAGGCAACAGATGACAATATGTAGTGTCATTCTTATTTCAATAAATAGCACACTTCATTATATTGTCTTTTTGGTGTGTGCACTACTGCGTCGTCACCAGATGCAGCCACGGCAGAACGCTCTGTACTCCAGCAGGTATTTATAGATGAAAGCTTTGTCTCTGTGCTTAAACACCATCAGTCTACTCACCTGGAGAGGTAAACACGACGGAGAAGGAACACCAGAGCCACAAGGAAAACAGATGGAGTGTGTGTTGTGTGTGTGTGTGTGTGTCTGTGTGTGTTAGTTGTTCAATATGCATGCAGCAGTTGTAAATGTGGGTCTATTTTAGAAGAGAGATGTAAATGTACCAATGAATCTTGAAGAGGTTTTAGAAATCAAGGAAAACAAATGTTTGTGTGCACATGAGTGTGTGCGTGCACGTGAGTGTGTGTGTGTATGTGTGTGTGTTTTACCTGCTGGTAGGGTGTGGCCTGAGGCCGGCAGGCTGGTGATGCAGCCAGCACTAGTGCACAGAGTCATGGTGAAGTTGTACACCTGGTAAGGCCTCAGTCCCTCCACGACATGCGTGGTCTCAGCAGATGAGTTAGTCTGGTGAAGGACCTGAGGAACACAACAGCCAGGAGGAAGGAACAGCTTTAGCAGTGTTCTGTTTGCTGCACAAACTGCACTTCACGCTGGCCCAAATCATATTCCCTCTCATTAGCTCTCTCTCTCTTCTCTCCCTCTCACCCCTGCTTCTGTCAATTACAGGGTCTCTGCTTGCCATACATACAGACAGGCCGAACTTCTATATTTACACTACGCACACGCACACTGCACACACACACCACAACACACAGCACACACCTATTCAGTCCTAATTTAACTCATTAATAAGAGGCAGATACAGAACTCATTTGGGTTATGCTATCCTGTATGCTCTTTTGTGACTAGTGTGTCGAATTTCTATTTCATTATTGGCCAGTGTGTGTGCGTGTGTGTCGTTCTTTAAGGCACAGGTATTGCCGGGTACTCAGGATGCGGAATCCTCTTTAACGCCACGAGGGCAGAGAAAGGTTATGGGGATACTACATTCAGGTTAAGAGAGTGTGTGTGTGTGTGTGTTGTGTGTGTGTGTGTGTGTGTGTGTGTGTGTGTGTGTGTGTGTGTGTGTGTGTGTGTGTGTGTGTGTGTGTGTGTGTGCGTGTGTACATGTCCGTGCTTGCGCATATGTGTGAATGTCTGTGTGTGTGTGTGTGGTCGGGGACATACAGTTCTGTTTCTCTGACCTGACTAAACACAGGAGGGGCGTTAGGATTGTTGCTCTGTTCCGTGACCATGTTGACCCGGTATTCTGTGACCGTTCCCCTGGCGATGACCCCGTGACCTTCTGTGGAGTTCCAAGACACTCTCAGACTGGATGAGGACATGGCAGACACTTTTGGAGGGGAAACAAACTCTGGAGCTGTCAGGACAAATACACACAAATACACACAAACACAAACACACACACACACACACACACAAAACAATTAGGGAGGATATATATGGATACAAACCCCAGGTGTTATATCAATAAAAGTCAGATTGCCTGAAACAAAATGCATTAACAGTAATACTGTCTGGTAATATTATCACTACATGTGAGGCAAAGTGAACGCAAGCCATATAAAGCAGCTAAGTGGCTATCCAGTATATGGTTGGATCATAAAATGTATATTAAAATGCGTATAGGCATGTACTGTACATATCCTGTTCCATCACAGAACAGAGTATTAGGAAACCTTCTACAGCTCTACTGGTGCCGGCGCCTATCCGTGAAATGTGCTGTAAAACTGTGATTCATCGGCAGTTATCACCATGGCCATATTCTTTCAGTCACACAAACATGTTAGAGCGCAGATGCGCATGTGCACACACACACACACACACACACACACACATACGCGCGCACACACACACACACACACGAGTTGAATACAGTGTTATCACATGCTTGTTACGAGACAGATCGCTAAGAGTGATGTTAGAGGCAATCATTTAGTACTAATGAGCCATATCATCTCTTTGGAATTCAAATACCTTAATGAGTTTACCCCTTCTCCACTCAGCCCTATGTTCAGCCCCTTCCTACCAGCTGCCTTTCCTTCCCTGCTCCTTCAACAGAAATCTAAATCAATTCCTGACACGGCAATAAGAGAGAGTACATATAAAATAAGAGTTGAATTCTTAAATGCACCTAATAATGCATTCCATTGACACTACTCTCATGGAATTCAGCGCTCCTACTTTGCTATCGAAGAACTAATGGTGGGGGGAGACAGCACAGAGAGTGGGCCGAGTTACACCTGGTTTCATGTTTCGTCGAGATATGAAGAGATTCGCGCAAATGGATCAAGCTTTCAGGTGGTAATAATACAGTGGCCAGTCTACAAGTGGAGTGTTGATTTGAAACCTTCACAGACACTTTCTAAGAAAATGACGCGCATACAGATCCCCCCTCCCAGCAACACGATTGGTGGAAACATTATCAAACGAAAAGGAATTGAAATGCCCCATCCACCCAGATTTGAGCTAGACTGCTATCAGACTTGAGATTATTAATCTTAAGTATGGTTTGTACAATCAACTGATCCATCACAGCCGTGTGTGTGTCTGTGTGTCTATGTACAGTATGTGTGCATCTGCATACCTCCATCCAGGGTGCGTGCGGTGGTTCCAGTTCTGCAATCGTTACATGGCCTGCTGTGTTGACACTGCAACCCTCATCTGATACGGTGGAAAAACGGCTGCAGAACCAGTAAGGACGGCACTGCTCTCGTGAGAGGCTGAGCCACCTTCCTATTTGGTCCCCCTGGTGCCGGTCAAAATTCTATGCAACCGGAACTCATAAACACCCTCTTATCCATCGGCTGGGCTGCTCGAGGTCTGCCGTTTCCATGTGGCCCTCGCCAAGGAACACTTCGTACTGTGTAATGACTCCTGTGTCAGATGGGAAACATTTATAAAAAGAACAAATTAGGTTAGCAATTTTTTTTGGGTCATGTTATTAAATCATTAAAGGACAAAGACAAAATATGTGGAATGTAGAATAAAAATGGGAAACATGGGAAATAATATCAGATCCAGTAATAACAAACAGAACAGTATATAGTCATCTAATTAATAACTGTGGATATTAAAATATGTTTAAGACTGTCTATAGATAGTTTTGTGTTTTGGGGTTGTGTAAAAAAAAGCTCATATGACCAGTAAGTCCGGCTGGCCCTGTGTGAGCCTCTGTGGAAAACATCACTAAGTCTAAGCTTGCACTGTTCGGCTCTCTATTGAAAAACGAGGCTATTGCATTAATCTCTAACAGTAAATTCCGCTTGTTAATAGGAGCATGGCTGAGCTGGGTTTAGACGAGGACAGCAGCACAACAAACACACAATAGTGGACTTAGAGACCCACTAAGGAACAGCAGAATGTGCTAACACGTATTAAACTCTTTGAGAGGTGCATAACCCCAATTTTACCTACAATATATCGGTAAAATAAACTACTGTTAATTAAAACACATTTGAACCAATTAGGCAGTTAAGCTTTAATATTATATATCCTAAAATCAAGACCATCGCCAAATTGCCCCAGTAAGTGGATTTCCACATACTGTTTTACTTGTAAATGTGGCTTTCTGGAAGTGTTTCAGACAGCTCAATGTTAGTTTAGACTGAGGATGCAATCAGATCAGTAGTACACCTTACAGGGTGGAAAGGTTCATACAATCCTGAACCTATGAGCCAACACATAACTCCCAGGATTTATCAAAAGCCACTAGTGACAGATGTGTGTCCTTACATGTTGGTCTGTCAGTGCATAGAGTATGTGTGTGAGTTTGTAAGTGTGTGTGTGTGTGTGTGTGTGTGTGTGTGTGTGTGTGTGTGTGTGTGTGTGTGTGTGTGTGTGCGTGTGCATGCGTGCGTGTGTGACGACCCCGCCCCTTGCTGCTCCTCCTCCTCCAGGCGTAGCTTGCACATGACAAGCATGCTGGTTAACCATTGCTAATCCAACCATTAGAAAGGCACCGGTACCGTTGGGTTTCTCTGGGGGTTCCCACGTAAGACGCATGGCGTGGGGCCCGGTAACATCCACCCTGGGCGGGGGCTGGTGGCTGGGTGGAGCGGGGGCTGTGCGCAGGGACAGAGGACGGGTGGAGGAGCACCCGCCGGTGGAGCAGGCCTATAGAAAACAACGTAAACACAGACATACAATCACTTTGGATACACTTTGTCTCCGATCCTTTGGGGACAATTCAATTACATTTAGATAAGATAAGATAAAACTTTATTAGTCCCGAAGGAAATTCTTGTGCCAGAGGTTGCATAGCAATAGAATAAACAATAGAGAAATAAACTATAGAATAATAAAAAATAAAATAACAAATGTACAAATTTACAGTGAGAGAAATATAAGAGAAATATAAAAATATAAAAATATAGGTAAGATATTCAGTCAGCAAAATAAGTTGGCAATGGTATTGGGAAGTAGTAGTGAGAAGTAGTATTGCACATGATGATGAAATGTAATATTACAAAGTGATAATTGAAGGCTAATAATAATAATAATAATGGTGAGAGGTAGTATTGCACATGATATTAAGAATATTAAGAACATTGCATATAATGATGAAAGGTAATGTAGCATGGTAATATAGCAAGGATAATATTGAGAAGAAGTAATATTCTAAATATGAGTTCAATCAAATGTAGTTGAATTGTGCATTCACTTCATAGGGCCTAGTGCCTCAACACAGCCTACCTCCAGGATGAAGGTGTAGAGGCTGAAGGGCTTGAGGCCGGCGGCGGTGGCCTCTGTAGAGAGGCCGATGTGGTGCACCGTCCGCTCTCCACTTGCCGACTCAATGGACGAGAGCACAAACCTATTGGGTGGAGGAGAAAATCACAGTTTGTAAAAAAAGTTAGTATTGTTCTCTATTTGTCTTCATTGTAAGTAAATAGGCGCGTAATAGTTGCTCGGGAGGTAGAACGGTTGTCTGGCAAACTGGAAGGTTGCTGGTTCGATCCCCGGCTCATGTCGAGGTGTCCCTGAGCAAAATGCCTAACCACTCTGCTCCTCGATGAGCTGCCTGTTGCCTGGCATGGTTGACACCGCAACCAGTGTATGACGATGGGTAAATGTGAGGCACATGTTTTAAAAGCGCTTTGGATGAAAGCTAGATACAAATGCAATCCATTTACCATGTTATTAACAGCAGGAAATATGGCAATGCAGTACCAGAGGAGTTGGTGGTAATTGTTCATTCCTTGAGGAGAAAATACACTTGTCCAGTTGTAATCGACCAAAGTTGTGGCTCCATCTGCCTCCCTCTATCCCTCCCTCTCTCTATCTCTCTCTCCAGCCGGCCCTACCTCTCCACCGGGCCGGTGTGGCTCTGTGGTCTGGTCCAGTTGAAGCTGGCGCTAGCGTTGGCCGGGGCTGCCCAGCAGCTTCAGCTGGAACTGCCGGGCGTCGGGTACGGCAGCCAGGGTCTCGTAGCTGACTGCCGCGCTGTCCGTCTGGCCGGCCACGCTGCTCGTCCGCAGCCAATAGGAGTGGCTGGTGTACGGACGCAAGCCGGTGTCCTCGAAAGACTCAGGGCCTGGGTACATGACAGAGGAAGTGTGTGTGTGTGTGTGTGTGTGTGTGTGTGTGCAGGTGTGTGTGTGTGTGTTTAGTAAGGGGCGGATGAAGAGGACCGTCAAAAGAGAAGATCAGCATCGGGGTTAGAGATTCAGGAAAGAGGAGCAAGAGAAATGTGTTCAGAACAAATATGTGTTTTCTACTTTATGTAGCTGTGTCATTACTATGTCATCTATCTATGTGTGTGTGTGTGTGTGTGTGTGTGTGTGTGTGTGTGTGTGTGTGTGTGTGTGTGTGTGTGTGTGTGTGTGTGTGAGACATGGTGGGTACTCACGGTAGGGGTGCTGGCTCTGGAGGCTGTATACGGGCAGAGCGTCCCTCATCAGGGTGTAGTTGAGTGTGTGTGAGTTGGGGGAGTCAGGGGGGAGCCACGAGAGACGGATGGACGAGACGCTGAGGACCACGCCTGACGGTGGAGGCTGCTGAGACGGTGCTGGAAAAGAGAGAGAATGTTTTATATATGATGTGTGTGTGTGTGTGTGTGTGTGTGTGTCGTGTGTGTGTGTGTGTGTGTGTGTGTGTGTGTGTGTGTGTCCCATGCATGCGTGTGTGTGCGTGTGTGTGTGTGTGTGTACCTTTGCTGCAGCCCAGATGGTTGTCAGGGTCCATGTGACTGGCTCCAGGTAGACAGAGGTTACACTCGTCTCCCGTCACCAGGCCTTTACACACACACACTCCTGTGTCTGGGTGGCAGGACCTGTTGACACTGCCCACCGGGTCACATACACACGGCTGGCAGCTGCCACCATCACCACGTGAGGACAAGACACCAGAGAGAAAAACACCAAATTATACCAAATAGCCAAAACAAAACTGACTGTACATTTGTAAATCTGTTAGTGTATTTTTATTATTCTGTTGATTTCTCTATTGTTTTATTTTATTGTTATGCAACCTGGCACAATAATTTCCTTCGGGATTAATAAAGTTCTATCTTATCTAAATAAGATCTCTTTAAGAGAATAGAATGAAAAAAGTGACACACAATGAGTAAAAGAAGACAACCCAGGCAGAAAGCAAGGGGGCGTTCTCCACTTCTATGGCAATCGACCAATCAGTTACGTACAACTCTAATCTGAAATAAGAGCTAGTGTGACGTGTGTGTGCATAAATATTCCTGTGTGTTTGTGTGTGTCTGGAGGAGCTACACCTTAACACTCTGGGGAAGACGGTACACCACCCTATCTAGCTGCCAAACCAACGCAGTAGAAAACCCCTTGCCGCCCCCCCTTAAGACTCTGTATGTGTGTGTGTGTGTGTGTGTGTGTGTGTGTTGTGTGTGTCACCAGTTAGGCGTTACTTCCACTGGGACTGGCCAATGGGTACCCAGTCGACCAACAACCTCACACCCTCACACACACAAATGCATGTGCACACGCACACACAAAACACTCGCCAGTTATTACACTATTAAGTGGGTTTTTTCAAACACCATACTTCTCACAGTTAAAGGCCAGTGAGGCCTTAAAACACCATGTGAACTCCTGCCCTCCTCAAACAGGCACACAGAAACACACACACAGAAACACAGACACACACACACACACACACACAACACACTTAGACTTCTCTGACACTTGGTGACTTGAACTTCACACCAGTCTCAAGGAGAGAGGAAACACCAACATGACCCTGTTCACCCCTCTTTTCATGAACATCAAATGTGTGTGTGTGGTGTGTGTGTGTGTGTGCGTGCGTGCATGTGTGTTTCTGAACAGCTAAAAAGTTGGGTGAATGTGATGTGTTGTGAATGTTGTGCGTGTAATCCTTCTACAAAGGCAATATATTAAGTGTAAACCCTTTCCTTTTGATAAAGGAATCAAAGCCGAGTAGTTCTCTGACCCAGAGTCTCTGACTCATTAAACAAGTGGTTGAGGGGCTTGAGTGTTAACCCTGCGAGTCCACAACTCTGGAGGGGCTGCAAGTATATGAACACATGGGGTAATTCTCCATGTTTCCCTGAGTATCTCAAGAACATACCAGCAGCGACTGTCACGGTGGATCTCTTCATTTCATAACTATCTCCCTCCCTGCTCTGATTCCTCCCTGTGTGACGAGTCCTCAGCCACAGCCGGAATCCCTCCTTAATGTTTCGCCACTGGCAGGAACAGCAGTCAGCCAAGGTCAGGGTCTCTCTCTCTCTCTCTCTCTCTCCCTCCTTAACACACACACACACACACACACAAGGTGTATCTTGTCTCCTTAAAAGACAGTTTACAGATAGGCAGGAAGACATATGACTAACACATGTTAAAAGCTGCTTTGACCTTCACCGGTCCTGTCTCCCCCTGCAGGTTATCTCATTCACACAGCCACACGGGCAAACAACCTGCTGTCCTGCCACGGCATGACTAGTCCATTAGCTGCACACTCACACACTCACAGCCACTGACTCGTGTGTGTGTGTGTGTGTGTGTGTGCATGCATATTTGTGAGCGTGTGTGTGCATGTGTGTGCATATTTGCGTGCGTGTGTGTGTGTGTGTGTGCGTCCATTGGTGAGTTACCTGCCCAGGCCAGGGTTGAATCCATGGTACATTTCACGGCACTGGTCACACCGCTGTCCACCGACCGAGCGGTGGGCACAGGGGCACTGGCCGGTGTGGGCCTCGCACTGGGGCCGCCGGGATCCGGTGGGGTGGCACTCACACTCCACGCACTCCCCCTCCTCAAGATAAAAACCTGCGCGCGCGCACACACACACACACACACACAATGATGTGAGTAAGGCTCCGCGTCTGGACAGATGGGCGGTGGGCCGGATGGTGGGTTGGGTTGGATGGATTGTTTAGATGGTTGATTCAAATGCTTTGATCAAGAATTATTTGGCAAACTGTTGTTTCCCTTCTAAGCAATTCTGAGAAGTAGCAGCAGCAGATTTGATTATTTTCTGGCGACGTAAGAACGTTATCCTCCAAGGAGTAAGACCTGTTGTAATACGTTGGCAGCTTAGGGAATGAAATCAGCCAATGGCATGACAGGATATTAAAGAACAAAGGGCCGGCATTGGCATGTGCATTTCCTGTCTCGGCTTTAGCACGGTGCCGATGCTTTTATGGTCTTGCTTCATTTTGGGTTATTTGGGAGAGTACTTCTCTCCATTGCCCTTTCTTCATTTCCCATCTCTCTCTCCAACTCAACATTAGGGTAAACCATCCGTCTAGTAAGTCCAACTTTGCTGATGGTTCATATTCACCATTTACACAATACAGCATCTGTTACCCGCGGTCCACCGAGACCATCCGTGAGATTCATGGACATAAACATGTGCGCACACACAACACACAATGACAGCCTCGGCTAACAACCCCCCGGCTAATGTGTTGTTGTTTTTGGACCTGGCATGGAAAGAAACAATCAAGGATTGGACAACTGGCAGAATTTTGACTGCTGTGCAACCGCGCACGCAAAACACAAACTCTTATTCTTAGAGGACTGCCAAAATATCTGTCTTGTGTTTTCGCTCTTTCTACTCCATAAATTCAAACATTTATTTAAATACAGTGTATTCAATTAAATGAATTTTATGAATGTTATGTTAATAATAAATGTTTTAATAATTATTGAATAATGCAGCTGGATTTAGGGGCCCAAACCCAGTTTAAAACCAAAATGGTCTTAGTAAGTTGGCTGTTTAAATAAACTAATTCTGAGTTGCTTAAATGACAAAAATGTGTTAGTAATATCCTGCACAGTAATATTCTGAGAAGCCTACTTCCACTCATGAAGCCTACTTCCTCTACTTCCTCCCATTGGCAGCAAAAGTCCACACTTACATACCAAATCATAACCTTTGAATGACTGGTGATGAAAACATAATTGACACAAGGAATTAACAATCAGACTTTGCGGATTACAAAGAAATTTGAATGACAGAAATCTGTTGAAAATTACGCACAGGATGTTAATGAATAACGCAGAAGTGAAACTAGAAACTGTATGTATCAATCACAGTGATGGATACATCACAGGTTACAATGTTATAATAGATATGACGTTCTGATTATCATACTGAATAAATTACTTCCCACCTAAATTATTTAAAAAGGTGTTACATCTCTGACCACGAGACCCAGCCCAGCCTGGGGTAAGTTTCTACCTGACCTGGCCTACATCTGCGGGCCGAGCCGGTCTCAGGTTCAGGCAGAGAATCAAACCTTTACCCCACAACGTACCAGGTCGGCAGCTGCCGCAGTCACGCTGGTGGTGCGTGTGGAGACACACACACTGTCCGGTGGTGCTGTGACACACCGTGCCCTCCACGGAGCCCCTGGGGTCACAGGTGCAGGGGACACAGCCCCGGGGCCCTCCCTCTGCTGGGGCCCCCGCCATGACATTAGCATCGGCTGCAAGGGAGGGGAGGAGAGAAACGACACATAATGAATTTAGGGCTATTTCCCCCATAAACCATGCCTGCGGCACCTCGCAGCTATGATTTAACAGGCGGTTGCTAATGTGTGGCAAGGGGCCCGTGTGTGAAGGCCGGGGGCTGGGGGGCCGGGGGGGCTGGGGGCCGGCGCTGGAGAGTGGGCGAGGCGGGAAGCGGTCTCCAGCGGGTGTTTGGATATAAACGCTATAGGTACCGCTGTTAACAAGTCATTTATGGACACAAATAAATCAGCAGTTCATGTTTATTTCAACAGGTACGAAACATTAGTGTGTGCTGCTAATGTGCGTTTGCTCCCAATGACGTGAATGCACGGTGAGACAGGAGGCGATGTTGGGGATTGGGAAATGTAGTCTTTATTTCACAAAACCCCACGTCCGGGGTTCAATTAAGGTTGACTGTGATACTGTAATAGTATTTTAACATTGTATCACTATGACATCTAGTGTCTTACATCTAGTACCCCACTGACTCCCACCCCCTCATGAACACTACTGCGTTACATTAACGCACATCTTTTCTTTAAATGACAGCATTTTTTTTTATTTATATGTTTTTACTCTGTTTAATGTTCAATGTTAGGCACCAATCGCACAAAAGCACATTCCTTAGTTGCAAAAATAATATAACATTGTCCGAAGGCAGGAATCACAATGGCAATTTGATCTGAAACCAACACGTGAACACATCACGCTAAAAATGTAAACTCCAAAATGAGTCAGGAGGAGCGGCCCACGTGATGTGCAGGCCTGGGTGTGAGGTCCCTGTAGAGAGGGTGGGGGTGACGGAGGGCTCTTTAAGGAGAGACAGCACCAGATGTGATGGCGGCCCCACGCCCCTCCCCCGGTGCCTTACCCTCTGCGTGTGAACTGTTGGTGTAGTAGTAGTTCTGGGCACAGCGGGTGCACCGCGAACCCTCCACCCCACGGCGGCACGGGCACTGGCCCGTCGCCGCGTCGCACACGCCCCCTGGCGCGGTGCCAGCGGGGTCGCACGCGCATGGCAGGCACCCCAGGGAGTTGCGGTGGTCCAGGCTGTGGTAGCCACGGCGACACGAATCGCAGCGGCGGCCTTGCGTGTTTTCCTGGACAGAGAGAGAACGGGGATAGGGGGATGAGCGGGCGATGAAAGGAAAGTTAGCAGGGGTGTGATCAGTTTACCAGTTGCTACAGTCCACTGGGCAGGCTGGGAGACTGATCTCGTCAGCATACATCTAGGTGGACACTCCCACTTGTGATGTCACTTTGTCAAGATAATTTAGAAACGCCTTGTAATGGCTAATCATGCTCACACCTGGTGGTATATTAGGACCCCTTTAATATCAATGGGACAACTTCCTCCACTGTTGGGGTCAAATCTGACCCATTTACAACTTTTCCGAAATCATATTGTGTATTTATCTGATTGCTTCAAGACCTTTTTTCCACCACACTAGACATTTTAAATTACTGATCACAACTTTTTAAAATTTTAAGTGGTTTAGTCAACTTTGTCACACCTGTAGTGTTTAGAATCTAAAATGGCCGCCATAGGAAATGAGCAGGTAAGACAAGATTATGTTCATCCATCCCTAACACACACACACACACACGGGCCAAACGAGGCTGCACACACTATAATAAGGGCGGGAGCAACAATGGACACTGGAGAAAGGTTAGATCAAATAGCATATAAGGGAACATGCATCTAGTTCTCTCTCATGTAGGCTGCATTGTACTCTCTGTAAGTTTGCTGAAAGACTCCAAAATAATAAAAGTTAAAAAAGTGATGAATTTGCAGCGAGAGCGTGTTCCAGTCAGCTGACCTCACCTTGCACACACATTGTCCCGTGTGGGGATCACACTCGGCCGCCCCGCCTATGGTTCCAGCGGCTGAGCAGTTGCAGGGGAGGCAGGACCCATCCAGGCCCAAACTGTAGGTCCCCTGGCCGCAGGAGGTGCATCGCAGGCCGCCCACCCCGGGCCGGCACGCACACTGGCCCCCCTGCTGCTCACAGTACGCACTCAGGGACCCCCGCGGGTTGCAGTCGCACGGGACACACCCGTCAGCCTGGGACCGATTCCAGAAACCAAACTCACAGCGGTCACAGGAAAGCCCTGCAGGATGGAGGGGAGAGAGGGGGAGAGAGGGGGAGAGAGAGGGAGAGAGGGGGAGAGAGAGAACAAAAATAAATTGGAAGTAGAGCACAACAAAAGCAGAATAAAGAAAGTAAAGATAGAGCAAAAAATATGAGAGAGGAGAAACGCATAAACAGCGTGTTGACAACGCAACCACAATGTGGTCTCAGCATTTACTGTTGTTCAGAGAAAGGGGAAGAAATAAAGAATGAAAAATAAAGAGAGAGAGAGAAGGGGAAAGACAAAGGGACAGAAAGAGGGGGGAGAAATTATGAGAGAAATTGGGAGAGAAAGAGAAAGGGAAAACGATAGGGGGAGAAAGAAAGGGAAGAAAGAGGGGGAGAGGTAGAAAAAGGAGAAGAGAGAGAGAGGGTGAGGGGGAGAGAGAGGGAGAGAAGAAGAAAGAGAGAGAGTGTGAAGAAAGGGAGAGAGAGAGGGAGGGTGGGTGGGCGCTTGAACGGTTGTATAAAACTGCCATCATTAGGGCAAGGCCCTGTACATATGATGGATCACTCACCTAAGGCCAAACACTTAATTTCACAGGCGGAAAATAAATAAATTAAACAAGTACAAGAAAGGAATGGACGGATAGAAAAAAAGAGAGGTGGACGTTTGAAAAAACTGTAGAAGGAAGAATATAAAAAGGTTTAAAAAAAAAATGTGCGACTGAAGCAAATCACGCGCAGACGGTTTCACAACAAATTAAAGCACGCAGTGACTCCTCGTATCGGCAATTAATTTATGACCAGTGTTAATATTACTGCTTAGGGTTATGACGGAGAATAGGATTACAATAACTGCGTTATCATCAAACACGGTGCAGACGCAGCGTTGATGTCTCAGACAGAAGCGCGGGGCTCAACACGCTTGTTACATGGGGATACGCTAGCCGGATGAGCAGTGCTCATTTGAATATGCCATACGTGTTCCATGACAGGCAATCTGTCCCTAAATGGAAGCCTGGGGCAGGCAGCACAGGCACAAACGTGTGTGTGTGTGTGTGTGTGGTGGTGTGGTGTGTGTGTGTGTGTGTGTGTGTGTGAGAAATGTGTAAGTCTATGCTCATTCGTTCATTCAGTCCACAAGCGCTTTCAGACCTACACATAGCATGTATACATGTGCATGTGTGTGGGGGAGCACATGGACTCTGTGTCTCAATCGGTCCATCTGCCTCCAATGGATTTGCAGCTATGAAGACATTTCTTTGCCAAGCTAATGTTAAACAGTGTATCCACGTGGTGTAAGAGATACTTGGATTACAGATGAGACGGTCTGGCCAAGGGGCAGTGGAGCCTGGCCATACAATATGTAGAGACACTCTGAGCCTGATCTTATTTAATGGTACGGTTTTATAGAAGAGCATA
Organism: Coryphaenoides rupestris; assembly: GCA_002895965.2. Lineage (NCBI taxonomy): Eukaryota > Metazoa > Chordata > Actinopteri > Gadiformes > Macrouridae > Coryphaenoides > Coryphaenoides rupestris. The sequence goes on from PIJE02000859.1 coordinate 141,315, forward strand.
GATCATAGAGAATAGACAGACCCATACCTAATATATAACATAGCCGAGCATATTTAACTATAACATACCTACATATATTATGTACAGTCTAATATATGTGCGTACATGTGCGTGTGCATGGGCGTGTGTGTGTGCATGCTCGTGTGTGTGTGCATGTGTGTGCGTGTGTACATGCGCACATCGTCGGGGATATAGCCCAGTCCTTTTATCAGTAGCCAGCCGGCTAACAGCCCCATGCATCACCATTTCAAACACTATTATGTACACACTGCACTTTGGCACCATGTTACGCGCGCATGTGTGTGTGTGTGTTGCATGCACGCATGTGTGTGCATATGTGTGTGTGTGTGTGTGTGTGTGTGTGTGTGTGTGTGTGTGTGTGTGTGAGCACGTGGGCATGTGTGAAATGAATATGTGTGCGTAATGACGTGTGTGCTTTTGTGTGTGTGTGTGTGTATGTGCGTGTGTGTCAATTGGATCCTTATGTAGCGTGCGCGGCGGTGACGGCGGCTCTACCACCACACTGGGTATCAGCTTGGCGGTAATAAATTGCCATAATCAAATCTCATTTCAGAAAAATACCTGTGGGAGCGAGCAAACAAATAAGGACGGAAAAAAGAAAGGCCCGCCTTTGAGGGGGAAAAAAAGTGTGTGAAAAATACGGGAGGCTGCAGCAGTTTGTACTAATCAACTTGGCAATAAATTAGAGAATTAAACTCTAGCATAACCCCTGACAGCATGCAGCACACTCACTTACTCTCTCACACACACACACACACACACACACACACACACACACACACACACACAAACACACGCATACACACACACGTACACACACACAAACATGGACTCACACAAACATACACAAATATACACATACACAAACACACATGCACACACACACACACGCACATGCATGTAGACAGACACACATACAATTGAACACATCATACACTGACACACACACACACACACACACACACACACACACACACACACACACACACACACATACACTGAAACACATATACACATACACACACACACACACACGCTTTGTCACCCTCTCTCACACATGTGCAAACACAAACACACACACACACACGCACTTACGCACACAATCAACCTCCATGCAAAACAGACCCTTGTCGGCAGGGCTTAGCAATAACCATGATGCGTTGAGTGAGCCTAGGAGCGCGGCTAGTTTTACATTTCATACGAGCCAGCTCTTCAAAGACACACAGGGGAGAGAGGGAAACCGTTTATCACAAAGAGACGCAGAACGGCTGGCAAACCGCACCGAGCAGAAAAGCCTGTTTATTTTGGATGGTCAAATACTTTACTACTGTGTGCGTGCGTGTAATGTGTGGCGTGCGGGAGTGCATGTGTGTGTTCTGTGTGTGTGTGCGTGCATGTGCCGTGTTATAAGTCAATGCGGAGAGAGAGAAATTATCGCATTATAACGTAAATATCCTAAATACAGCTTAATATGCAAGGTAAAGTAAAGTCATACAGCGGTATCACTCCATCATAGAGCAGCATTGTGTTGCCTCTGAGGGCGGTTAATGGATACAGGGTTCAACAAGTGTGTGTACTGTTGGGACGTGGGGCCTCTGCAGTGGGCACTGTCCGCTGTGCGGTCGCAGGTGCTGTGGGCCCGCCCTGGGGCCCGCTGCCCTAACGCCCCGCCCTCACTGCGAGTTACACCGGACGCAGGCCCTGGGGATGCCCGCCTGGAGGTCAAACCCAGCCGGGCAAAACAGTCCCGCACACTGACGGCCTGTCACTGCAAGCCTTACACTACACTGACCCCGCCTACCTGAGAGAGAGAGAGAGAGAGAGAGAGAGAGAGAGAGAGAGAGAGAGAGAGAGAGGAGAGAGAGAGAGAGAAGAGAGAGAGAGAGAGAGGAGAAGAGCAGAGAGAGAGAGGAGGGGGGGGGGAGAGAGAGAGAGGGAGGAAGAGGGAGAGGAGAGGGGGAGTGAGAGGGAGGAGAGGGAGAGAGGAGGAAGTAGGTGGGAAGAGGAGAGAGAGGTGAGGCGAGGAAGAGGGAGAGGGAGAGGTAAAGAGATGAGAGGAGAAGTTAGAGGGAGAGAGGGAGAGAGGAAGGAGATAGGGGGGAGATGGAGAGGGAGAGGAGAGGAGGGAGTGAGAGGGAAAAGGAAAGGGGAGGTGAGGTGAGGGAGAGGGAGAGGGAGAGGGGAGGAGAGGGGGAGAAAGAGAGAGATGGAGAGAGAGAGGAGAGGAGGAGAAAGAGGGAGATAGAGAGGGAGAGGGAGCGGGAGAGGGGAGGAGAGGGGGAGAAAGAGGGAGATAGAGAGAGAGAGGAGAGGAGAGGAGGAGTGAGAAGTAGAGGGAGAGAGAGGGAGAGGAGAAGGAGAGGGGGAGGAAGAGTGAGATAGAGAGAGAGAGGAGAGGAGGATTGAGAGGGAGAAGGAGAGGGAGAGGGAGAGGGAGGGAGAGGAGAGGGAGAGAAAGAGGGAGATAGAGAGGTAGAGGAGAGGAGGACAGAGAGGGAGAGAGAGGGAGAGAGAGGGAGAGAGAGAGAGAGGAGAGGGAGAGAGAGGGAGATTAAGTGATTTAGGAGTAAGTAAAACAAATAGAGAACACAACTGGGAAGACGGCGTGATAGTTTGGAGAAAGAAATGTGTAGTGCTTCTTCCATTCAGTGCTCAGTAGTCCTCTTCCAGCTCTGGTGACTACAGAGTCTTGTCTTCTGGGGAATGTTAATCGACTAAGCGGCTGAGGAACCAAGGGTGCCGAGGTAATTGGGTATTGGAAAGGATGTGTCTGATAGGTTATTTTTCAAATTTATGCAAATTAGTGCCCGCCTACTCGCCTAGGAATTGACCTCAGAATTGATTCTGAATTTGTCATCCGGCCCCTCTATCGACAACACACTGTTTGTGCATTTGATTCGTTTTAAATTGTGTTATCTGTGTTTAAACACTGTGTGGTGTGTGTGTGTGTGTGTGTGTGTGTGTGTGTATAGAGTGTGTGCAGGCATGCGCGTGTTTGTGCGCGTGTGCGTGTGTGTGTGTGTGCGCGCGCGCGTGCATGTACCTGTTCACACTCCATGCTGCCGTTAAGTGTCCCCACAGTATTGCAGTTGCAAGGCCGACACACATCAGCTGAGCCGGGATCAGCTCCTTCAAGCCGGAAAAAGTTACTTGTACACTGCTCACAGTTCCTACCTGATGGACAGACACACAGACAAACTTTGTTACCACTTCCTAGTATTATGAAGTATTATGAATCACTAGTATTTGTGTTCATTTTAATTCCCTTTATGGTCACTTATCTAGCTAGCATGGCAATAAACCATGAAAACTGTGGAACAAAAACCCCTAGAAAATGATGTCTGTTCTTTTGAAAAGAAAAGCACCAAAACAACTTGACTCTCCCCATTTGCTGTACCAGTTGTGTTATGCATGCAGTTGTCACAGACTCCGCCCCCTCCTCTGTAGTGCTCGCCGGGTAGGTGGTCGGCGCTGACGTCGTAGTGACAGGAGCGGGCGTGGCCGTTGCATTGGCAGCGGCGGCAGCTCATTGGCTGGAACTGATTGCCGGAGCGGAAGGGCTTGTCGTTGTAGAGTGGGAGGCAGCGCTCGCACTAGAGACAGAAAAAACACACACAGATTGGTTTAAGTACACACACATACATAGAAGTAAAAAATATAGATTTGAGGGTTTAGGTTTGGAGAGAGGGGACACTTAAAGTTACGTTTCAAAATCTTGCGGTTTTCTTTACAGCTCTCTCTTTACAACTCCTGAATCTTACCTACAGCACCTTTAAGATACAATGAAATTAAAATGCATTAAATGCCAGGAGGTGTCATGGGCTGAGAATTGAACCAGCAACCTCCAATGTGCAGATGACCAGCACTCCTTTCTGATCTTCTGCCACTCGGAAGTAGTACATTACATTTACAATAATGTTGTGATGACACACACACACACACACACACACACACACACACACACACACACACACACACACACACACACACACACACACACACACACACACACACACACACACACACACACACACACACACAGAGCACTGCTTAGGGAAATCAGGATGCTAATGAGGACCGACTTGCAACAGCCAAGCCTCTGACACAGGCCCACTTTCATGTCAAAATAAGCACGTCAAGGTGCATGTAGGGAATGGTGGGGGGAGGAAAATAGGAAAAGTAAAAAAAAATTAAAAATCAATTTTTCCGTAGCAGCGAGCATGGAGAGGCGTGAAACACAGAGCAAAGGCCCTTTGATTTTGTTCAGCAGTCAGTACAAATTACGGCGGACAAGGGGAGGCTTCAAATGGCAGGATTAAAAATGTATTAAAAAAACACAGGAGAGCCTCCCTTGTGCGGGGAACCTCGCCGGGCCTGCGCTGGACCTATTACGGACGACACAGGGGCAGCGGCGCAGGCAGGCAGACAGACAGAGAGAGAGAGACACAGGGAGAGAGAGAGAGAGAGAGAGAGAGAGAGAGAGAGAGAGAGAGAGAGAGAGAGAGAGAGAGAGAGAGAGTTGCTCTTACATTGTACTACACAAAAGGAAGGGAAGAGGAGAATAAAGAGAAAGGGGCCGCGAGAGAAAGGATTTGAACAATAAAAAGGCGAGAGAGAGTGTGAAGGGACGCAGGCAGAGGTATGCTCAGAGAGAGAGCGAGAAGAGAAGAGAGAGAGAGAGAGAGAGAGAGAGAGAGAGAGGGGGTGGGTGTGTAAGCGGGTGAGAGCCGACTTGTGAAGAGGAAGAAATTAAGGAAAAGCGGTGAATGTAGTCCATAATAAACGTATTGTGGGCAGGGAAAAAGGAAACCATGAGCCTAAAGTTGAAACCATTTGAACCCTGAGGACAGCAGTCAAAGTGTGCACTGCTTACCGACGAGCTATTGCGGATTCACCAGAGGTGCAAAGATGCAATGCCAATGTACAGCAACTCATTACACATGTTTGTTAATATTACAAAAATGTGTACAATGTTGTTACATACCAGATTGAATACGTTCATCGTGTTATTCTTTCTTGTTACATGCATATAATACATAAATAAGATGCCAGTTCTGTGTTGTATTCAGCCCATCCCTTTCTCTCTGTAAAAGTTAGGACATATTATCTGCTCCACATCACATTCTAAAAATACATTTTTTTAAAACGAAACCGAAAATCCAGTACCCACTCCCCCCCCCAACCCCCAAACCCCCCCCCACCATGCATTACACACGTCCCTTGTTACCGCCGTGTTCTCGCAACCCGAGCACGTGCCTGAGCAGGAAATATTCAGGAATTATTACCATAGCAAATGAAACAGAGAGGTGTTTCCCCCTTTCTTCTCTCTCAGAGCATGGCACTAACATCCCCCCTCGCCCAGCCTGCTAATTAGGCCTGGGATCGGTGCATGGGAGTTCTCTCTCTCTCTCTCTCTCTCTCTCTCTCTCTCTCTCTCTCTCTCTCTCTCTCTCTCTCTCTCTCTCTCTCTCTCTCTCTCTCTCTCTTCTCTCCTCTCTCTCTCTCTCTCTCTCTCTCTCTCTCTCTCTCTCTCTCTGAAGAGTGCTTCACTGCTTTTGATAATAAGTTCCCATGTTTTTCCATCATCAATTATCAGTTTATGCTTCTGAATATGGGTCCCTAGATTTCACACTAATGTTACAGGTGGAGTTATTTAGATTTCACTGACGTATACGCCGTCATAATATTCTACAATATTAAACATGGCCGATACGAAGGGAATGAGCAATAGCCCCGATAGCAAGATCCAATCCACATATCTGTGCGGTATTGGCTGGTAATATAGGTATTTTAAAGTAAACCATTCATGCATTCAAATACACGCAAAAATAATTCTCTTAACAACAATACAAGCGTTGATGTTCTTTGAATGTTTATCTGTCGGAAAAATGCCACCAGCAGATTTGAAGTGACGTCGTATACGATTGTGGTGGCAGTTGGGAATTGTAGAAACAACGGGAGAACATCTCCAGCTTTGCACTCATAAAACCTGCTGAGTCCGAAGCCTCCCCTAATGGATACGTGGACAATCTCATGTGTACGTGTGTGTGCCCACTCGCGAATATGTGTGTGTATGTGCGTGCGTCCACACACACACACACACACACACACACACACACACCACACACACACACACACACACACACACACACACACACACACACACACACACACACACATGCTGTTCTTAATCTATGGGGGTAACTCATCTCATCCCCAATGCCATGACCAATTTCACGCTCTCACTGCAAAGGTCGCGACCCTGGGTGTTTGTGAGCGTGTGGCCGAAGTAAACACGGTTAACCCTGTAGCCCAGGTGAAAATGTGCTGCTGTAGCAGGCAGCGGCCACACAGATGCAGAGGCACCATACTTAATGTCACTAGCCATTACAATCCATCACGCACATACACTGACATGCATACACACACACACACACACACACACACACACACACACATCCATGTAAACAGAAATAAACACACACACACGTCCATGTAAACAGAAATAAACACACACACACACACACACACACACACATATAGGCACACACTCAATGTGCTGTTCAGACAAACAAAAGTAACACACATACACACACACACACACACACGTAAACAAAAATAAACACACACACACATCACAAACAATGAAAAAGTTGGTATACTTTGTGAAATTTTACCAGAAATTGCCTTGACCAATAGATACATTTCTGAGAAAATTAAATCACACAAATAAGTTTGTGTGTGTGTGTGTGTGTGTGTGTGCCTGTATGTGTGCGCGTATGTGTGTGTGTAATACATGATACATGACAGAATCCATCACTTTGAGAGCGCAGGAGAGAAGTAAGCAGGATGGAGTGAGAGCTCAACACTGACAGACCCCAGGCAGGAGGGGAGAGGAGAGGGGAGAAAGAAGACAGTGGAAGAGAGTGGGTTTTTAAGTGTGCGTCCGGCGTGCAGCCCTCCGTTGATCATCCTGACACATGTCTGAGCATTTCTGTCACTTTAATGTCACTGTGGAAATTCTGCAGATTAGTACAACATCCGTCACCGCACCGGGCCGATCCGAGTCAACAGAACGCATGCAATATTAATCGCCAATATTCCCCTGAGCCCTTTATGCTCAAATATTACAGAGGCTGAGAATATTCATCCAAAGAGATGGTGCGGCCTGGGGTTGGCGCCGAGAGCACTGAGTGAGTGTGTGTGTGTCTGTACTCACACACACATGCTTTCTGTGTGTGTGTGTGTGTGTGTGTGTGTGTGTGTGTGTGTGTGTGTGTGTGTGTGTGTGTGTGTGTGTGTGTGTGTGTAGCCTTTCCTTTGAAGAGTGGTGGCTTTAACACAGGAGTTGATATGTAGGAATGGAATATCTTGAGACTGAGAAACACACAGACATACATATACGACTACACACACATCAAGGGATTCCGTTTCCAAATTCTAGCATAAAAAAGGGTGAAAATATGTCGGACATAGATGTTCATATACCGAAAGGCGAGATGAATTGCATCCAGCCAAATTGTTAGTGATTGAAAAGACGGTGTGCCAAAATCATAGATTCATGTCCAAAAACAGGGAATAAAATATAGAAGCATACACATGACTAAATAAAGACAGAGAGCAAACTAAAAAGTGTATAAAGATGGGGGAAAAGGGCAGAAAGGAAGAAAAGGGAGGGGAGGGGGGTGTGAAAATGAAGAGAAAGGCAAACAGAGAGCGAAAGAGAGCTGATTAGAGATGCACACTGAGGGAATGTCATTGTTCTAGTCGATTTGAGACATTATTTAAACAGCCACCCAAGAGAGAGAGCGAGAAGAGAGAGAGGAGAGAGAGAGATTGATTAATATAGAAACTGGAGGCAAGTATAAAGAGGCAAAGAGAGAAGAGATTGAACATATATGATGATGATGAGAGTAGGAAATAAAGACAAATAGTCACATTTAATGTACTGTGGATGAGAAAGACTGATGGATTAGGAGAAGTGACACAAGAATGACAAAGAGGGCATGAGAGAGAGAGAGAGAGAGAGAGAGAGAGATGAGAGAGAGAGAGAGGGGGAGAGAGAGAGAGAGAGCGTCATAAGGACGGTGATGTCTCCAACAGAAAGGGAGCATCATTGAACAGCTGCTCGTGACCGCCGTTGGCCCACTCTATTAGGGGCCTGTGGTCTAACACACACACACACACACACACACACACACACACACACACACACACACACACACACACACACACACACACACACACACACACACACACACACACACACACACACACACACACACACACACACACACACACACACACACACACACACGGTACAGTCGTGTATGAATGATACATAAGTCAGTGGTGGTTGGTGAATAATGCAGGCATGTCCAGCCCTGCCGTGTGGCTGAGCAGTCAGACATAGTAGACTTTTAGCTGCTGACAGACTGGGGGCCGACAGAGGATGGGCTGACTCTGCCGCGGTTACCACAGACAGTTAACCAGTTAACAAACCAGGTCTGCAGGTGCAGCTAGCACCCCGTCGTGTAAACCCCTGGCGCTGCAAGGCTGTGTCCTTTGTCTGTGGGAGAATCTCTTAAAATGACCTTATAGTTATACTGTATATACACATTTACATAATCTATTGTAACTCTTCAACCTATATTATTGCATTTTTTTACATTCTGATTGCTATTACCTTAGTTTGTGTTTGAACATGTTGTCTCTTATTTTATATTTGTGCTTTTGGCAGTTAAATTGTCACAAGGTTTTCGCGATGCCAATAAATGCCCTCTTGATATCTTACCCATGACTAAAAAGATCTACCTGCTCTGAATGTGCTGACAATAACCATATGATGATGACCCTTTTCCCTTTGCCGCCACCCTTCAGCTCACCTCTAGGTGGGCCTTCTAGGAACAGCACTCCAACCTGTGTCCTCCGCATACAACCGCCACACATACGTACAAGCAGACACTTGATTCCCGCAGCTCTGTGGTATGGACTTTCCTGGCCAAAGTGTGCTAAATTGTGTGCTTCGGTCGTCAGTGAGCTATATCCTTGACTCGTGTGTGTCTTATGTGCATATGGGTGCCCATGGGTGCCAATGAACCTAAAAGGTCACAGGTTGAATTGCGGCGTTGGAGGACAGTTGGTTATCTTCACAGATAATGTGCTCAGCCCAGCTGGTATATATGCCCTTCAGCCAGGAAGTCGATGGCACTTAATTTCTAGATAAATGTGGAATAAAGCACTATTCTATTTGAAACAGAATGGGAAGAGGGAGATAGAAAAGGGGGAACAAAATCACACTTGCCATGGGACAAAAAATTCGATAGACTGGAGCCAGCACACCCAGTTACACCCGCCAAGCTCCAGGGTGACGCTGCATCCTAATTCACAATACAAGCCTGGAAAGGGAGATAGATTTGGGTATCAAACTACTGGAAACCAGAACATTGTTGAGAGGGGAGTTTAAATATGCATGTGTTGTGTGTGTGTGTGTGTGGTGTGTGTGTGTGTGTGTGTGTGTGTGTGTGTGTGTGTGTGGTGGTTTTATAGAGCAGGTCTTCATGTCATTAATGAGACTGCTTAATTAAGACCATGAGGAGGCTCTCCCCTGGGGACTCCCTCTTCATGTGTGGAGGTATCTGTGTGTAATGTGCATCTGCATGTATGTGCGTTGAGAGCATCAGCGTGTGTATGGATGTGTGCTTGAGCTTGTGCGTCTACCGTGTGTGTGTGTGTGTGTGTGTCGGCCTCTATGTGTGTGCTTTTGAGAAGTAGTGTGCGATGTGGATTCAACACCAATTAACAACGCTAAAGTCGGAGAGGCGGTATGAGTACACGTCAGTGTGTCACGCGGGTGCACGACCAAAAACAGTGAAAACCAACATTATTAAACTGACTTGTCTAACTTGTACTTAGGAACTTCAGACTTGTGCCCCAGAGACACAGAGAGCATCGGCAACAACCGTTTTCCACACTATATCCCCAATGGCTGATAGACAGAAATCTGCTAAATGATCCTTTAAGATCAATCACACACCAATCCATCAAACATAAATCACCCTTCGGATTCCTCAAGCTACTCTGCATTATGTCAGCTGGTTTGTTCAGAAAGGTGGTTGTGTAGAATTCATAACATTAAAAAGAATAGGTTTTTGCTTGTTCTCAGCCTTACTTGTAAGTTGCAAAATAGCATCATATCTATATATACTGTATGTGACTGAATGTAAGTGTTCACATGGTGCTTGGCTCACGTTGTTTCCCTCCGTGTGGCTCTCTGGCAGACAGGCGCACCGATACAGAGTGGCGCGGGTGTCACACTGGTCCGCGTGGCCGTGGCACTCGCACCTACACACACAACATGAGACGAGTGGTTATCATCATCAACACCACACACAGGTACACATCCAAAAGGCCTTAGAACTACATTAGATTAGCCACAATGCCTCCTGGATGACGAAGTACCTGTTTAGAGTTGTTTGGATTGATATAGTTTTATGTGATTGTTGTCTGAACAGCACATTGTCACATTTTCTCACAAAAAGCTGTTTTTTTTCCAAGGACATATCCTTGCTGCTAATAATGCCGGCCCAGCCATCCGTTTTGCCGCAGCCCTCTCCTTATTGGCTGCTACTGTATCTGTGTTGTCTCAACTAATCAGAGCCTGGGTGGGCGGGCTCATTATGGTTATTGCTTCTTTTTTTTTTACATAATCAATGCAATATCATATTTCCAAAATACATAGTCAATAGTCAGGAATACCGTCGCTGAATTGTCCTTGTATTATTGTACAAAGCGAAACGCATGACTCCACTAGAATCAGAAACAGATTTTCATAATACCTCTTGCACTGTACATAGGTTGTACTATTTGAATGTGCAAATAGTACAACCTATGCAAATAGTACAACCTATACAACCTATCGGGGCGATGCACATTGCATTGCCCCGATTCCCCAGCATTTAAAAAAGCCAAAACTTAGAACTATCCCAGCAGCTTAAAAGTCTGCTCTGAGACACTGGGACGCCCACTAACGTACTCTCTCTCTGTCTCTCTGTCTCTCTCTCCATCTCTTTCTCTCGTCAACATGACTATCCACACATTCTTGAGATTAGAGAGAGAAACACGATCGAATGATGAAGTGAGTGTATAGATACAGGAGAAGAACAGAGAGAGAAGGATGCACAGATTATATTAGAGCAAATATTTTTATGCCATTCACTCAAACAAACATAACATCAGTGTGGACAGAACGAGAGAGAGAGAGACGGAGAGAGAGAGAGAGAGAGGGGAGGGCAAGGAATGAGCTAAAAATGATTGCTTTCCACATAATCCCATAATAATCAGTCACAAGGATGTGGTCAGGAGTCACTGTAATGAAGAGATGTGCTCATCCACCATATTTCCCCCTACGTTGTTGTTCCACACAATCTGCAGTTAAACAGACAATGCTGCTATACAATACATCATAAATATACAGTACACCTCCAGCATTTCCTGCCAATACATTATATCCACCATTGATTTTGACAAATGATATCTAATGTTGATGAATCATTTAAAAAAAAATATATATATATATACATGGCTCCTCATCCAGCAGGAAAATAAATGTTTTGGAAAAATTAACAACCCTTGGGACAACTATGTTCACTTCTGATTATTTGAGTAATATCAATATAGTTTAAATACCAAATGTCAATATAATTCTGAGGATATTAGGGGAAAATAGAAGATTCAGAATGATATTGATACCTGCCACTTATGGTGATCTCACTGATGGCGTAATATCGGTGCCCGTGGCTCATCCCGACTGCTTCAGAGTGGTATTGCCCGCTGAGGAGAACCCTGACTTGAGTAGCCTGTACCATCCTCTGCAGCTCAGGGCTGTTGTAGAAGTCATTGTAACCTGGTCTGGGGTGTGGCTCTGGAGTCAACAGGGCAAATGTGATGTTACCTCCAGAGAGAGGTGCATCCCTGTGAAGCACACATACACAAGGAAATAATGGGAGAAATATTAGGATTTATAAGACGTATTCACAGCCAAACCAAGAAGTGCGCAGGTGTTTTGAGTTTATTGCATCTTGTCTCATCTCAGATCCAGAAGTTTGACAATGCTCTAGCCAAACTTCTCGGGGGAGAAACATTTCCTGCGCCAGAAAAAGTGTGGGGGGTGGAGTCACAGAGTCAGTGTTTCCTGTTTTGTTGTGGAGATAAAAATTTATTTCTACAGTGGCCTGTCTGCTACAAAGATCTGATTTGAAACCTTTAGACATGTTGTCTAAGGACGATGGTTAGCTTGTCGTCCCACCGGGTACAAGTGGTATAGTTTAGCTTACCAGTGCTGGCCTGGTTTGTGTTTGTTGCTGGCCAAGGAGGCCTGACAATGGCAAGACGATGCTATCCTTTTAGTTATCAGTTGTCTTTTATTAATACATGTAAAAGAATAAGTACAATTCCTTATGGCAAGGGCATACAAGCTGCATATGCAAGACATTAATAAATGTACTCTAAAGGCTGATACATACTAAGTTCGTTCTGGCCACAACATTTCATACTTCACGAGAAACTCCTCAAAGGCCACGCCCACAGCAGCAAACTTCTGCGCCGGCGGAAAGCGCATTAACCACGCCCACTTCAAATTGACCAATCACACAATAGTTCTGGGACACGACGTGAGAAAACAGTTCGGCCCGGATGATGTGTCGAGAACAAGCTGCGAGAACTCCTGAACCAGGGCTGCAAGAACAAAATGACGTCATTTTGTTCTCGCAGCCCTGGGAGCGAGAACAAAGTTCTCGGGTTCTTGCGGAGTATGTATCAGCCTTAAGATCGCTAATGGAAACTGTGGGAGTGTGTGTGTTTGGTGGCTGGCTTAATTGGCCTCACCTGGCCCAGTTAGAGTCTGGGGTGGGTGGGGCTGCACACCTGTGGTGCATTGGCTAATCGGTGCACCACAGGTTAAGTCAGCCACCAGCACACACACTCAGAGAGCGCTAGCATGCATTTCACTACCTGCACCCTTTTCAATAAACAGGACTTTCAATACCACTATTGCCTGTGTCCTTGGAGGAGCCCTGAACAAAGCCACATATGTCGCATTGTGGCAAAGAGACCTTGTTACACTGTAGCAGCTACAGACTCTAACTGGGCCAGGTGAGGCCAATTAAGCCAGTTAGACCTCCAATATGAACAGTTGCGACTGTAAAGGAAGTGTCTTGCAATGAGTACACACTGCTGGGGCATCGTCTCTAATGTCCTTCTGACATAATCTACTGACATATAAACTTTGGATTTTTTTTGCTCCCTTCCAATTGCTGGTCAGCCATATCATGTTTCAAGACCCCGCCTCCAGGAACCTGATTGGTCGAAACTAATTTGAAGCGAAAGAATATGAAACGCCACGTTCACACAGATAATCTAAAGTCTGATTTGTGAGACTGACGTCTCAGATGAATTAAACACTACCTTTTCACACAGCTAATTTAATCTGGTGTGGTACTGTATTTTTCCTATACGAGTTTCAATTGCTCCTATGCCAATTTACCAATACACTTGTGCCAAGAAGGGTACTTAGGGGAATTCCTCTGTAAACCAAGTAATGAAAAACCACAATAACTATATATCTTGTGATCTATCCACACCTGTTCAAGCTGGTGAACACTGAAGCTTAGGAAAGTGACAGAATGTCAGCCTGTGTGTGTGTGTGTGTGTGTGTGTGTGGTAGGCTATGATCCAACTCCAGGTCTTTATCTGGTGCCAATGCAGAGCCAGCTACTCATGCCTGTTCTGAGGCGACAGTGTGGGTGGTTGAGCAGAGCTGTGTGTGGGTGTCTGTGTACTTGTGTGAGAGAGTGTGTGATTGTGTGATAGTGCGTGTGAGAGAGAGAGAGAGAGAGAGAGAGAGAGAGAGAGAGAGAGCGGAGAGAGAGAGATTAGTTATGTTGGCATGTACACGCATTGCTATGGAGTTCCTTGGTTTATTGATATCAGGCTTTTGTTTGATAAATAATACTAGAGAGATGATGAAGGCTTTCCTGGTCTGTCTGTATGTGTGTGGGTGTGGTGTGTATGTGTGTGTGTTTGTATGTCTGTGTGTGTACGTATGTCTACAGATTACAGTGAACAGTAGAGTTCTCTGAAGGCTGTGATCAGAGAGAGGAACCACAGAAAGTGCTATTATCACCCAACAACCAGTTAAAGCCAGCCTCCAAAGTCCATGATCCACAAACACTCCAGTCTCCGTCCGTATTGATCCCCCTCACTCACACCAATACACTCCACTGGTGCACACCTGGGCAGGCACTGACCAATACATCCCATCGTTGTTGGCACATACCTCGGCAGTTGCAGACAGTTGACAGAGTTTGGTGCTGGCAGAGGCCCGTTGTCCTGCATGTTGAACACACTGCAGTCTCTGGCCATGTACTGCCAGTCGGTCCAGGGCGGCTTGCCGGTGTCATCATGGTTCTGTGGTTCTGGTGCTTCACCGCTGCGTCTCTGGATCACAACCCGCTCGGGCAACAGGCCACCGAACTGCACGATGACGTAGAATACCTGGACAAGAGGACAGACAAGATACATTTGGAATGACCCAAAGCACTACATTAAAGAAACAAATACACAGAGGCAAGTTCAGAGGGGAGATTACAAAAAATGGAATGAAAAGACTCATTGTTAACTAATTAAAGTCCTCACTGACTTGCCTATGAACCCTACTTACACAAACACACACTTCAGAAAAATAAAATGTGTCTAGGGTTAGGGTTAGGATTAGGGTTAGCTTCAACAGCTTCACACACACACACACACACACACACACACACACACGTGTATGTGTGCGTGTGTAGGGGGTTCCACTGTCACCTGGTACTGGCCGTTGGCTAGGTCCAGCGTGATGGTCAGCCCGTCCTCCAGGTCCTCCTGTGTGGTCAGGGTGCGGGACAGCCAGGAGGTCCCCATGTCCTGGTCGTTGACGTAGCTGAGAGGGTGGCCGTTCAGGTTCAGCCTCAGCACTCTGTTAGCAGTGGTGTCCTCCACCGCGTTGGGAATGCAGTACCTGTTTACCCACAGGAAGCAGAAAGTTAAAGGTCCATCTGGAAGCATAGATATAACACATGCATGCGCGTCATGAATCATCACTGGTCTCTAATAAGCGCCTGACGGTTGACTTTGCATCCCTCCGTTTAGTGGCCTCGCTGAAACATTGAAAAGGCACTGTAAGAGTGACAACGCAAATCTTTGTTGTATGTATAATGACGTCCACAACATAGGTTTGTGGGTTAAGGGGTTTCATGCAATGTGAGCCTATGAAGCACTTTTGAGACTGTAACAGATTTTAAATAAAGACTATAAAT
>PIJE02000859.1:161688-179954 GCA_002895965.2 Coryphaenoides rupestris
GCAGCTCAACACAGGACGCCGGGCTGTTTAGCCGTTTCAGGAGAACACACGCAGAAGAGTGTAGGAAGTGTGAGTCCAAGTCCCAAAAGAAGGCCTTCACAGGGGATTAAAAACCTGGCTCAGACGAGGGGGTCTGCCACTGAGGAGAGGGGATAGTCAGGACAATCCGACGCACACAGCTGTAACGGCGGCTGATTGAACACCGCTGCATGTACTGAGCGGTAAAAGCAGAGGAAAGCCGAGCTAGAGGGAAATCGAGGCAGGGAAGGTACGCGAGCGAGGGAGAGGGTGAAAGGAAGAGTCTGGAGAAAAGCCGTGTTTAGGAGCGGCGTGCGGCGCTCGGGGGAGATGTGAGGTGGTTGTCAGGTCTGATGTAAATGAATGCTGAAGTGCTTCATCCTCCTCCGCCGCCGCGCGCCCCTTTGAAACACCGCCAACGCCCCTTTGTTGGCTTTTACAAACGTTTTTCTTCCCTCTTTTACCTTTTATATTATCTTTATTTTTTTTTTTTCTCGCCTTCTTCTTCTTACAAGGAAGTGGGACGAGGGGAGAGGATTTTGCGGGTGTGATAACTGGTCTCGTTTGGACCGTGTCCACCAAAGTTCCAGTGGAAAGGACGCCTTTAAACACTACCTGCCGTTTTAGGGTGCATGCCAATGGGTAAACACTTAAAACCAAAGTGCCCAAAAGTCCAGTTCTTCCATGCTGGCAGCCCCACCGTTCCAAGCTAGTTTTTAAGACAAGGTTAGAGATTCAGAGCGAAGACTTTGTTCCATGAAGAATTAAAAACTGGTTTATATTTTATTAATGGCAGTTGACAAAGAACGACGCTCAATTAGCAGAAACAGTAGTGTTCATTATTCTCCCTTCCCATATATCTGTCTCTCTCTGTAGCCTCCTCCCTTCATTTGCCTTCTACCTTTTCTGTTGAGATAACATAATGATATAAGTGGATTCAACGTAATGTTCCTGCTGGCATGGACTTCACCACTTAAAACTGTGAGTGTGTGAGCACTTTCACCTCTTCAGGCCTTGCAGCTTATATCCTCAAAGGTATGTCCTCAAAAAATATGATGAAGATGTTAAGTCCTTAAGAAACAGCATTTTCCTGCATGGGAACCCTAAAGAAATCCCTATCATTAAAACTTGCAGTATCATATCTATATCAAAATGCTAAACCACCAAAAAATAAAATGTGCATGTCACTTGTTCAGAGCATCTTCAAATATTACCTCTCTGTTTTGCATTGGTTTCTAAAGGCCGCTTTGTTTTGCATTGGTTTCTAAAGGCCGCTTGTTGTTTTTTTTAACCAGTTTTAACCACACTCCTTGGGTGAAACCCTCTGTACTGGCAGCGGTGCAGGTAAGCCCCTCTAAGAGGCCAGGGGATACCCAGAGTGGAAAGCTTTTAGTGATCTGAAGACTGGCATTTGGACTAAAGCTCATCTCCTCTTTCACACGACAACCAAGCTGTGGCGAGGTACACTGAGTGGGGAC
This sequence comes from Coryphaenoides rupestris, assembly GCA_002895965.2. Lineage (NCBI taxonomy): Eukaryota > Metazoa > Chordata > Actinopteri > Gadiformes > Macrouridae > Coryphaenoides > Coryphaenoides rupestris. The sequence continues at coordinate 163,185 of PIJE02000859.1, forward strand.
AGTACTGTCTTGTGTGTTCGTGTGAGATGAAATGATACACATCTTCCAAGGCTGTCTCCTGGTTACCCGCTTTATTCCCAATGGCGTAATGAGGCGATAACACAACTGAGAGCACATTATTAACGTTTATGTTATCCAACAACATATTAATGAGCAGGTAAGGGTTACACTCTACACTGTCTACAGATAGGCTGTGGTCTTTGGGAATCAAACCCAGTACCTTTCGGCCCCTATAGCCACCACACACTATCTTAGCCCTGTGTTTATTTGGTGCGGTGTTTGTCATATTAGTATGGTATGTACTAGATTTTATAGTATATATAGTATACAGTTTTTGTGTTTTCCAGCTTCTATCAACTGATGCAAATATATGGCCGCTTCATTACACTAACACTAAACTAGAAGAAATCAATAATAATGTCTAAATGTCTTCTCCCGATGTTAACTGCTCCATCTCAATTCCACTCAACCTCTGATATCTTGCCCGACCGAGTCCATCTCTTCAATCATTTGTGGCATTCTTTTTTCCCTGTTTAACTGCATCTCTCTCTACCCCCTTTTTTATTCTACTCTATTGCATGGGACACACTACACACTGTCTCGTACCAGAGTAAGGCACAGTGGCGAGAGAGAGGGAGAGAAATAAAGAGCACTGATATACGTACAGTATCGGCACAGGTGAGGGTTTGATGGAGAAGTTGAGGTCTGTTGTGCAACAGAGTTACACAGATTAGAGAGAGGAACGTGAGAAGAGCGAGGTGGGTGGAGCTCGGGGGTTAGTAAAGCCTGGGCCGGGAATACAGAGGTGCACGGAGCGGACGGGGGACAGGGGATGGCCCGTGGGAAGGCCTCATCACGGTGGAGACGGTGATAAACAGAGAAAATGGAGAGGGGGCAGACGGACAATAAAAGAAGGGATGGAGTGAAGAGGCGATGAGGGGCGAGGAGAGGAGAGTGAGCGGCTTTAACGGGGTCTTAATATGGTTTTCCATTGTACAGATGAAAGCACAAAGGCTCTCAGACTCTAAATCAAAATGTTTACGCACACCTGTCTGCTCTCCGTCAACCTGCTCTTCCTCATCACGTCTACCTCCTGCACGTTTTACGCGTTTCCCTCCACCACGCTGCTTTTAAAAATATCTTTTTTTCAGTCCTTTTTTCCTCGTGACACTCTCAATTTATCTGTGACTTTAACTATATTCCTCTCTGTTCATCCATCTTTAATGCCATCCTTCTCCCTCTTTTGTCTTTCCCTCCTGCCGACATCTCTTGTGATGTCTGTGGCGTACTCCGACCAGCAGCCGATATCCCCTCTATCATATTAATGCCACCGGCAGGTGTAACACCAGAATGGTGGGTGGACAGGGAACAAAAACGAGAAAGACTAACCTAAGGAAGGGTGATGAAAAAAATATGATGAGAGAGAGAGAGGCAGAGAAAGAGGCAGAGAGAGAGAGGAGAGAGGCAGAGAGAGAGAGAGAGAGAGAGAGAGAGAGAGAGAGAGAGAGAGAGAGAGAGAGAGAGAGAGAGAGAGAAAGGCAGAGAGGGAGAGGCAGGGACAGAGAGAGAGATAGAGAGTGGCAGTGAGAGAGAGAGAGGCAGAGAGAGGCAGAGAGAGGCACATAGAGAAAGATAGAGGTGGAGAGAGAGAGGGGTAGAGAGAGAGAGAGGAGGAGAGGCAGAAAGAGAGAGAGAGAGGCAGAGAGAGGCAGAGAGAGGCACATAGAGAAAGATAGAGGTGGAGAGAGAGAGGGGTAGAGAGAGAGAGAGGAGGAGAGGCAGAAAGAGAGAGAGAGAGGCAGAGAGAGAGGCACAGAGAGCAGGAAGGTGGGGGGGGGAGAGCGGGGAGAGACATTTGTTCTACTCATCTCTGCGCTAAAAGACACAATTACCTCTCATGGCATATTATCCATGTTTTATACCAGCCCAGGGCCCCGAGCCTCTGCCTCGCCGCGCTCGCCCGGCACAAGACCCATATTTTAACACTAGCTATGACAGTTTATTTAAGAAAAGAAAATTGTCCCTGGGGAGAATAAAAGAGAGGGAGAGAGCGAGGGACAGAGAGAGAGAGGGAGAGAGAGAGTCAGGGCAGCAACACGGAAAGAACAAGGGAGAAGAAGAAAGAAGAACGTGTCTGAGTGGAAAAAAAGAAGATGCAGTGAGGGGAGAATCGTGAGTCAAGGGGAAAAATAGAGAGAGAAAAGGAACAATTATGAGGAGTGAGAAGGAAAGACCAAAGAAAATATATAAGGTGACACAAAGCCTTAATACAGACCATAAGTCTCAAAGACTTCCTTAAATCCAAAGAGAGAGAGAGAGAGAGAGAGAGAAGAGAGAGAGAGAGAGAGAGAGATGAGAAGGAGGAGAGAGAGGGGTAGGGAGGAGAGAGAGGAGGTAGAGAGAGAGGCAGAGAGAGAGGAGGGGCAGAGAGAGAGAGAGAGAGAGAGAGAGAGAGAGAGAGAGAGAGAGAGAGAGAGAGAGAGAGAACACACAGGAAAGAAGGGATACAAGGTGGGAAATAAGGAGGGGAAATGATGGCAGGTAGCAAGGTAACCAAGGTGTGAAATATTTATGGAGCATTAATATATATGCTATATACATGAGAGGGTGGGGGGTGGGGGGTGGGGGGGCGGTATGAATTAGAGAGGGAGCACAACGAACCAAAGAGAGGAATACAGTGAGATATAAAAGCCAAGGGGAGCAGTGGCTGATAAAAGGAAGCTGCCACATCACCACAGACAACACTGACCAACGTCTGCTCACATTCTCAGCAGGGCTTTGCTTTTTGTCACCAGCTCCTCATCATTTAGCCATGTATTTCAATATTTCTTTGCGTTTTGATTCATTTTGCCCAAATGTAATGTGCTGGTGTTCTCTATTGGCAATTATAGACGTCACATTGACACCTCGCCAATCTTTATTTCTTGTGTTAGTCTTTCACCGGTCTAGTGTGGTTTGCATTTCAACTCTCGCCAGAAACTTCTGCCCGAGTCCCATTTTCAGATGCCATGCCATCAACAGCAGTTCCATTATAAAGCCTTTTGTCAAAAGGCTGTTTCAATCATAATAATAACTAACAATCGATGCGAAAATGTCATATTACATCATATTAATCATGTCATATTACATTATGAAGGTGTCACACGAAAGGTGTACACACACGGACCATTGTTCTCCGTCCGTTGTTCTGGTTTCCATTTCTCCATCTATTGTTCCATGGTGGTATATGAGTGTGTGCCGTGGGTAATTGATGTGGGCCCGGTGCCCCTTCACCTTCTGTTGCCAGCGTGGAGACCGGCTAGCATGGAGTTGACGCCTAACAACCTGGCCTCACCTTCACCTGCAGCCGTGCACGACCCACACGACCGACCAAGCACGTGCACGCGAAAGACAGGCAGGCAGGCCACTGGAAAACGTTTGTTTGTCTCTCTTTCAGTATCGCTTGGTACAAACACTGTGAGATGAGATATCATGGATAATATAACACATGCTGGTGTAACAGCAGCAGCAAAACAGTGACAGAAACAAAGGAAATCAAACAGGAAAATATTTTTTAAAAAGCAGAATAAGCAACCTGTACGTATACATGAATGTAGAGAAGAGATATGATATAATACATATGTATAGATGTAGGGCAAATACTACTTCCACGTTCCCTTTTCCATACAGCACTATGAATGGCCTTGTGTTTAAATGGTGCTATATAAATAAACGTGCCTTGCCTAGTGGTAGTCGTATTACTATTAATAATTATGGACACACTTGAAGTTGCAAATGTAATAGGAGCTGGGTGGATGGGTTTGGATGAGCACACACACCAGCAGAAGCCCGCGTGGAGAAGGTGAGGAGGAGGAAGATGTGTGGTGGTGGCAGGAGGGGAGGGAGGGAGGGAGGGAGGTGTGAAGGCCAGTGTGGAGAACTGGGGTGGTGGAAAGGGGGGGCGGGGGGGGGGGTGTGATGCTAACAGAGAGAGGGGCGGGGTGATGAGGCGTGTGCACATCAACACCAGCGGCCTAGGGGGAGAGGCCCAGAGAGGAGCAGGGCTTCGGGAGAGAGTGAGAGAGCGAGAGAGCGGGAGACAGCAGAGAGAGAGAGAGAGAGAGCTAGGGAGACGGCGAGATAAAACCACTCTAAACACAAACACATGCGTACATGGCACGTGGCACACGCTCGGCGCGCACACTCGTGCCGAGGCAAGGGTCTCCGCAGAGTAATTGTGCGTGAAAACATTCATTAAGGGTATTAGAGGATGCAGTGGAAGTTTTTAGGACCCAAACTGGCTAAGAGTAGCGAGGCAGAAGAGACACCAGCGCCTGGAGGGAAGAGGCAGGACAACAAAGGAATACCAAGCGGCGACGACCACCGCACCAAGACACACACTGGAGGCTGCTGGTCAGTCGGGTGGGACGGTGTGTGTGTGGACAGACAGACACAGGGAGACACAGAGAGACACAGACAGACACAGGGATACACAGGGAGACAGACAGACACAGGGGGAGACACAGACAGACAGATGCAGAGAGACACAGGGAGACACATGGAGACAGACACACACAGACACACACAGGGAGACACGGGGAGACAGACAGACACAGGGAGACACAGACAGACACAGACAGACACAGGGAGACACATGGAGACAGACAGACACAGACACACACAGGGAGACACGGGGAGAGAGACAGACACAGACAGACACAGACAAACACAGACGGACACAGACAGACACAGGGAGACAGACAGACACAGACAGACACAGGGAGACAGACAGACACAGGGAGACACAGACAGACACAGGGAGACAGACAGAGACAGACAGACACAGACAGACACAGGGAGACACAGACAGGACACAGGGAGACAGACAGACACAGACAGACACAGGGAGACACAGACAGACACAGGGGAGACAGACAGACACAGACAGACACAGGGGAGACAGACAGACACAGGGAGACACAGACAGACACAGCCAGGACACAAACAGACACAGGGAGACACAGGGGAGACAGACAGACACAGGAGACACAGACAGACACAGGAGACAGACAGACACAGACAGACAGGGAGACAGGGAGACACAGGGAGACAGACAGACACAGGGAGACACAGACACAGACAGACACAAACAGACACAGGGAGACACAGGGAGACAGACAGGACACGGACAGACAAAGACAGACAAACACAGGGAGACACAGACAAACAGACAGACACAGGGAGACACAGACAGACAGACACAGACAGACACAGACAGACGCAGGGAGACAGACAGACACAGACAGACAGACAGACATAGACAGACACAGGGAGACAGACACAGACAGACACAGACAGATACAAGGGACACAGACAAACACAGACAAACACAGACAGACAGAGACAGACACAGGGAGACAGACAGACACAGACAGACATAGGGAGACACAGAGAGACACAGACAGACACAGGAATACACAGGGAGGCAGACAGCACAGGGAGACACAGACAGACACAGGGAGACATATGGAGACAGACAGACACAGGGAGACACAGAAAGACACAAAGACACAGACAAACACAGACAGACACACGTGGAAAGCAAGAGGAGAAGCAAAGCGGCAGCTGGTTTGAGAAATGAAAGTTGGAAATATGAAGAAAACAGATTTTTAAATATTGTAATGACAGCACCGAGTTTATGTTGATACACACATTGGTGGTAGTTACATACAGTTTATGTTGAATTGCAACTGGTTGGATTGTGGCTTTGATAAAAGGAGACATGACGCTCAATAATAAACCATAACGCTGGTCTTGACCCACAACATCGCTTCTTCAAACATCAGACTGTTCACGATTTAACTTGTCTCTGTATATTCTTTACCTATCATCACCATCACGTTCCCTCTCTTTTTCAGGTTTTGTCACATTCTCTGATTTATATTGACCTCCACTGGTTTTCTCCAGTGTCACCATTTTTTGTTTAATCCCTACTCTTAACAAATTCCTCTTTGCAGCACTCTCTCTCTCTCTCTCTCTCTCTCTTTCGTTCAGTCTCTCTGTGTCTCTCTCATTCTGTCTCTCTCTCTGTCTCCCCCTACCCACTCAGACTATCTCAAAGAAGCAGCTAACCATTTCAGACTATGTGTGTGCGTGTCTATGTGTGTCCTTGCGTGTGCATGCGTGCACATATTCAACTCGACGAGTGTTAAACATTCATGCTGTCCTGTTGGGCTGTGACTGGACCTGTGTGATGGGCTGTCCCTGCCTCTGCCTGATCCGATAATGCTGATTTGGTCAGGCACTCACAGAGACAGACCCCTCTGGGGGTCCTCTCGGCACACAGTCAATCAGCACTATTTCAAAACATAGCCCCCCCCCAAATCCATGTTCATCTCCCCCTTCTCCTTCTCACGACTGACCAATGAATCTCTGACCATGAGACATTGGCCTACTGTTGGCCTTTTTCCAGAATTCCTTTTTGTACATGATTGGGATTAGAGGATTCTTCTTTTTTGGTGAAGGTAGTTAGTTCTCCCATCGATCATCTTCCTCTCCCGACACTCCTTGCTACTTGGTCACTGTTTATTCCTACCTTACCACACACCCCCGTCATCATTTTGACATCACATTGACACAGAATTTCAACTATAGCCAGAATCTTCTGCCCTCTGTGTCCCAAAACACAAAGATCACAAATGATTGTCAACACCTGCAGCAATCTGAAAGGTGGTTCAATAATAATAATAACTAACAACCGATGCGAAAACACGAATAAGCATAAACCACTGTGAATCAGAGAGAGAGAGAGAGAGGAGAGAGAGAGAGAGAGAGAGAGAGAGAGAGAGAGATCATCATTCAGAGAGACCTAACCATCACGGAGCAACTTTGGCCACAGAGTGTGTAGCTCCATCCATCTTAATAGCACCATGGGGTGGATGCTTGTCTGGTTATTTAGAGCCTCTCCACCTCTTAGTGCTAAAATGAACTGAGCAGCAGAATGAATCACAGGGACGATCCACCTCCTACACAACCACTACATCACTAAATCAACCACTCCTCCCTCACACTACCCTCCCCAACCCCCACACCCCCAGCCCCCACCTCACCCCACCCCGCCACCACGCCACACGTTTCCTTTCCACCGTTCTCCCCATTGTTATCATAATCAGATGGGACAAGTACCCAGGGAGCAGCAGCCTCCCTAAAGCCCCATGCTGCTGGCACGGGGGGAGGGTGTGTGCACATGTGTGTGCGTGTGTGTGTGTGTGTGTGTGTGTGTGTGTGTGTGTGTGTGTGTACACGAGTGTACGCGTGTGTGCGCTTGTGTGCATGCATGGTGTGTATGTGTGTGCGCATGTGTGTGTCAGATGGCACTTGGAAGCCGGTATTCATTTTCTGCAGTTCTTTTTGTGGTTTTGATCTTTTCAAACTGACAGACGACCAGCCTCTGTCTGCGTGTGTCTCTCTGTGTGTGTGTGTGTGTGTGTGTGTGTGTGTGTCTCTCTCTGTGTGGGAGTGTGTGTGTGTGTGTGTGTGTGTGTGTGTAAGAATGCTGCTCAATTACCCAGGTCCTTTATAGAGCAATTCCTCTATTGTGATTGACAGACGGCTACAAACTGTACCTGAAAAAGTGTGTGCAGAGTAAGACATACTCATACATGCACGCACACACACACACACACACACACACACACACACACACACACACACACACACACACACACACACACACACACACACACACACACACACACACACACACGTGACCTTTGTTTTGTAGGCTAATAATGTCATGTTAGTCGTGTATAGTCAGAGAAGATCACATAAATATGTCAGACAAAAGACAGGCAGACACACCAATTGAAAAAACAGCTCCCCAAGAACATAGACTTATTCAAAGGCTGGCACATGCACGCCTATTGCCTACTACACACACTGTACATACACTGTAATAAACACACACACACACACACACACACACACACACACACACACACACACACACACACACACACACACACACACACACACACACACACACACACACACACACACACACACACACAGCGCTCCCAGCTATTAAGCCATCAGCAGTTACACTGAGCTCAGGAGACGCCGCGTTGCCAAAGCACTGCAAGAAACATCAGCACCAATAACCCGGCCAGTCAACAAAGCTGTCAACACAGGTTTTCTAGAAACACGCAACACTTGGCACTTCATAAACCTGATTCCTGGCAGTTTAAACGCAATCATTTCCACCAAAGGAAAGTACTTTTCCATTTGAATTTTGATTCCCCCCCCCCACCCCACCCCCCGTGTTCTCAGTATTGTAACATGTTTGTTTTTTTAAGCAAAACATGTTTGACAGTCATGTCAACAACATTGTTCCCCAACATTTATATATCAACGGGGACGTGTAATTCAAAAGACACGCGTGGCCCAAAAGATGATGGAAAATTGGTTGGAGAGTTCACCGTTTTTCTTTACGGCTTGTCCATATCAGTCACAGGCTGAAAGGACCTGTAGTAATCTGTAAAATGATACACAGCCTATCCACACACACACGCACACACACAGACACACAATCCTTCAAGAATGTGTCCACGTCCTCTTAAGACAAGAGCTTATAAAAGAGTGTTTCTTTATCCGTCTACGGTTGAGTTGGTGCTAATGACCCAGATGCTCAGTTGACCTCTTAAGTGTGGTCAGTTGATATGACCACCTTATAACATAGGGTATTTTTAGACATATGAAAGAATGAATTTATTTTATCTTTTTTTTTTCACCAACACAAATTTTAATTAAACATTTTTGGAATACTATGACTGAACACACTGTTGGATTAACTATGAGTGCAATGCACTCCTATATGTCTCCTTGCTCATTGGTAACACATGCCAATGCCACGAGACACAAATTAGTGACAATTCACACAAGCATCATCATTAAACACGCAATTGAAGATAACATGAAGGTGACCACAAATTCTACCTTAGCACCCAGGAAGTACCCCGGCATTAAAGGGCCCATGCTTTGGATTTGTTTCTCAACGCCTTTGCAGAGGTCAGTGTATGAGATGTTCAGCTGACAGTGTTCCTTATGTGAGGCCATACAACTGGTGGTAAGCTTGTACATATGTTCGCGCTCCAACGACGCCGGGCTTGTTGGAGTGGCCCCATGCCCCGGCAGCTGTGCCAAAGCAGATGTTTGTCAATATAATTAATGCCCACAAAGAAGCAACTAATTTATGTTAATGTTAATGTTAAAGAGAGCGAGAGAGAAAACAATTCGCCATTCATCACTTACTGGCTCACAAGTGGAGGCCCGCTTGCAGCTGAGCAATCTACCCTATGAGGACAGCTTCAAGTTATGCCCATTCTAGCAAATGACAGCCTTGTGCAGTGACAGCGTTTGGTTTCTCTATGATTCCTATTTATTTGTAATCATTCTTGGACACAATATATTCACCCTGTCAAAGCCATGGTTAATACACACAGCATTTCAGAAATTGAGGATATTATAAATTTTAATCTGACAATATTCCAGACAGCAGTCGAAGCTGTAATCTCCCGAATCCTTGGAAGCTCTTACCTGCAGCACCAGGTGAGTCCACCTGTGGAGTGAGAGCCTGCCCTGCGTTCTGAAGCTGACGGCCAGCAGGGCCGGCCCACTGGGCAAACCGTAGCGCAGAACCACGGCCCGCTCTGACACCGTCAACACAAAGACCACGCGGGCCCCAGAACTCTTCTCCAGCAGCACCCTGGAACAAATTTGAAACACAGACAGGCATTAAGCACCACTAGTAAAACTACAAATAAAGTCTGTTTTTAAAGATAAGTGTAAAAGTGTCCATAGGTCCCTTCCCGTTTGACATTTATACATAGAATATCAATATTTTACACGACTATTAGCTTTCTGCATGCACACACGTAAATGTACTCTCTCGCTCTCTCTCCCCCTCTCTCCCACTTTATCTGACATATAAACATCTGTACATTGGCACACACATGCAGTGTCATATTAACCACCATCACATACATTTTATGGGAAATCATAGCTTTTATGAACTCAGGCCAACACACTCCATATATCAAAGAAAGACAGGAATGGGTAAGAGAGGTACCCTATACATACACAGTGCGGAGAGAGAGAAGAACATGTGTATAACGGGAATTCAATTACTTGGAAGAGTTAGAGCTTACCCATGAATGATCTAAAAATGATCCTTTGGAACAATTAATCGATGTACTCATTTGACACTTAAATACAATATGTATGTACAGGATATAATAATGTTAATACACACAAGACATTGTTTAAAATGCTACATTATGACAGTGCTGCACCAATAAAGAATCCTGTCAAATAGAAGGCTATTAGCTCTACGTGTAGTACTAGTAGTAGTAGTAGTAGACTTGAAAGCCTAATCGTAGTAGTAGTTTGGATATAAGATACGGATATAGCCACTCAAAGCCAAACATTCTCCCTTTTCAAAACCCGAAAAAAACAATAAAATGTTTACATGTATCTGCCTATTTGTATTATTTTCATGTATTATTATATTGTATTATTATTGGATGTATTGTATTATCATTGTGCCTGACTTACAATAGCTAAACCTCCATGTCGATCCGTACGTGAGTGTATTCTTTTTTTTTTTTATTAAAAACTGAAAATATATGATGTTAATCAAATATAGTAAAGCTTTCGGCATGTGGGATCTTTCTACGCTTATTTATTCAATAGCGACAGAACATTTGGGACATGCTATTGGTTGTCTTTGCGGTCGCGGATATGATATCGTTCTGTCTGGTGGTGGCTTGGTGGTGTGTGGTGAGCATGCATCGTTGCCTAATTCATTATAAATATGAAAAAACAAACACTTGATATTGAATGGTAGTGCATTACGGTAGTGGACATAGTAACTCATATTACCAAAAATAAATAAGCAGGCTATTTTTTCTTTTATATTACTAAGTGACTGATAAAAGTAATAATGTAACTGTGCTAGTCCTCAACACCGGTGCTGTGTGTGAAGTTATTGAAGTGAACCCCAAAGAAAGGAAGGAGAAAAAAAAAGAACTCACTGGGGCTTTTTTGTACAAGCTCAACCAGGAATTAATTCCTTCTGAATTGAATCACAGTTTTTGGCAGTGACACAATTCCAAATCTGTCTCCAAAGTCAGGCTGGCCTACCTGCCTCATAAGTAGTGTCACACTTGCTTTTTGGAACAGCACCAAGGCCAGTACAGGGCATTAGCAGCAGCAAGTACACAAAAACACTGTGGACCTGTCTTGGACCTTCCACCAGGATAATGGATGGCTGTGGTTTAAAAACAACCTTTGGCTAGACTCATTGTTGGCTAGTTACCGTGACCATTACACCGTCTAATTTGTCTATGATCTGCCAACCCATAAAGAACAATCTGGAGATTTAAACACTTGAGATTCATTGCAAAGGAAGTGGAGTGGCGATATTTTGATGACAACAGGTGGCTGGCACTGTTCATTGTTTCGGTGTCAGCGTCGTGGTGGTGCCGACGGTGTGGGTGGGGGGGGGTGGTTGTTGGGAGTGGAGGGGGATGTCAGAACACACTGGGATGGAGCGAGGGGTGAGGAGAGATGGACAGAGGTGAGGATAGAGACTTCCTTTCATCTGGTCTCTTTGAGGGAAACCGTGATGGCCTCATATAACAAAGGCTTGGGAGAGGGGTTACAGCCAAAGAGATGGCAACATACAAAGATAGAGAGATACAGAGCAAGAGAGAGAGAGCTGCTCCAGCGAGAGAGAGAGAAATTGCTTTCATTCAGCCATGCTGGTGTCAAGTTCGTTGGACCAAACAACAAGGCCTGGACCATCTGAATCGCTCGATGGAAGCTTCACAACAGCAATAATCTTTGTATGAAATTTCGAATGACAGATGTGATCTTTCCCATGATCACTCCCCTTTATCTGAACACATGCTGAACAAAAGATCTAATGAGCTCTGAGCATGCTAGCCTCACAGGATTCCCAACCGCATGTTAGCAATGCCCACAACCATGAGCAAAAAATGCTAAATCATACATAAATAACATAACAAGTCTCAGCCATGCATCATGCCATGTCTACTCAGTGAAATAACAATAATAATAATAATAATAATAATAATAATAATAACAATAATAATAATATATTATAATAATTAAGTAACCATTGTAATTGACATTGGACTGGGATTCGAACACCCTAGCTAGACTCCTACACTATCCTGCACCTGAAAAAAACTAAAACAACCAATATCTGTGATAACCTACTGAAACATAGCTTCCTGTGTTCTATGATAGTGTGAGAACTTCATTAGCTGATACACATCAAAAAGTTGGTCCTATGACGCATTTTGTCTCACTGCTGCAGCCTCCCCTCGTGTGAATATAGGGTTGCGTGATACATGCGTGCGAATGGCTAACTGATCTGTGTGTAACCCTGCACCAGCCTGAGACTGTCCAGGACATACCAATACAATACTCTTGCCCTCGTCTCACACGCACAACAGACGGCTTTAACTAGGACATGACAGTCAAGTGGCTGGTAACATGTCCAGAGCGTGTGGAGAGTGCTGACGTTTATCCGAGCGTGACCTCTTTGTCTGTCCTCTCTGTCAGCATGCGAGGCCTATATCCTATTCTTTTCAGTGTTCTAATGTTCCCCGTCCCCTGTCATGGCTGCTGCACAAGAGACATATTCTACCTCGAAACAATGTTGTGTCTATTCACTTTTTCTTCATTCCTTCCTTCTTTGCAATTTGCAATTACTGCAATAATGGCTTACTTTCAAAAACAGATTCCCAAATGGTCATTTTATAGTTTTTTTGTTTGTTCGTTTTTAACTGATCCTCCTATGTACAGCACTTTGGGTACTAGAAATGCGCTCAATAAATTTGAATTATTATTATTATTAAAGGTACTGTATGTAAGAATCATGAATCTGTTCAGGGACTACATGTAGGATTTTACAGCACAAATCGCATTAAATTGCCAGTTTGTAAGCAGGTTGTGGTTGAAGTAAAAAATGAGAGCTTCCCCAACTCTCTCTGTTGCGTAGAACAGCTTTTGGGATGATTTGTCTTATATTTGAGTCGGGTCGGATTTCGCGGGAAAAGGGAACGAAGTGACATGCAAGCGTGGATAATTAAAATATATATATATTTCATAGCTTTTTAAATGTGTACAAGGTTTAATTATGATTAGAACTAACATTAGTTTCTGATTGTTATTGTCTCAACCCACGGAGCTCAGAATGCACTTCTGATTCTTACATATAGTAACTTAACATAACATCAGAAACATTACTATCAGTACTTGTTACCACAGTCATCTTAGATCCAGTAATCATCGTGCTGCAGACCGGTTGACATAACATAAGAAAAGTGTCAACTGTTAAAGTGAAACCTACATCTCCCCTGGGACGGAGGGCTTGATCCAGACTGCCAGGGTGAGGGATCCCAGGGGAGCGAGGTCCTGCGAGGGGGGAGACACCAGACACTGGGCTGTCTGGAAGACCACACTGCTCTGACCAGTTGGAGCAGCTTCTGTCTTAGCTTCACGCTCAGGCCCCATCCTCTCTGTTCCAGGAGGAGTGTCGTTAGGGTCTTCCATGACACAGGCACCCCTTGGTTAAAACACAGTGGAAAGAGAGAACGTTGTTTTACTTATTGGATTTTTGTACCTCGGGCTATAGTTGATGTGGTCCTAAGCAAACCAAAACCCTAAACGACATCTGTCTATGAAAGTGGCATTGGATAAAATCATATGCTAAATGACCCAGTGGTTTTCGAGATTCAAGATTCAAGAAGTTTAAATGTCACACATACAGGATGTGCAGTGAAATTAAAAAGTGGGGATGCCCAGCGGAATGTGCAATAGAACAATACAATACAAATAACATGAATTGGAGGGATCAGAATATCAGAATATCTACAGTATTTACAGTATTTACAGCAAAAGGAGCAGCAAGAATGAGAAATAGTGTTGTTTTGGTCTGGTCCCATCCACCCACCTGTGAGCAGGCAGCAGCAGAGGGGCGTAGGGGGCTGTGGAGGACCTGTAGGGGCATTCCTGGACACAGAAGGCCTGGGAGCACGAGGCCAGGAGGCCAGTCATGCTGGAGGCTGCCCGGCAGTAGCTGCTCCTCCCTGGGGCTCCGCAGGTGGAGCGCGCCGGGGTCACGGAGATGGGTTTGAAGGCGGCGACGTTCTCCATTCGCGGAAAATGGCCCTGAGTTACATTCAAGATTGTTCAGGTTGTTGAAAGCACTTTGGAGTTAACATTTGTTGGCCATGGTGTTTAAAGGCTGTCTTTGGCAATAAGCTGTCTTTGGCCAGGAAGCAAAAGGTGTTGGGGTGTCGATGCCCCCCCTACCCCATGTTTACAGTTAGATGCCTAACTCCTACCAGTTCCTTACTGATGTAGCCAGGTGTCATAATAATTGCTGTAAGCGCTGTATAGTTTGTAAAGCCCTGTGTTATTTTGCCATTATTAAGCTATATTGTGAAGGTTGTATCAGTCACCTGTAGAGACGAGTGCTAACAAAATGGAGACAGAGTGTCTCAACTGACATCAAGGGCAAATGCATTATTATATGTTTTGTTTCTAAGTTTGTCACAGGCAACTTTGTACCGGATGTCATTTGTCAATTGTTAAAAAGTTATGTTGTATGTACTGTATGTATGTAAATGTTCAAGTGTACAGACAGCGAAGGCCGATGAGTTTTGTTGCAGACTGTTGTAAGATTAGGGAGGCAAGAACACTGTGTTGGTCGTTGGACCATAGTATCCGTTGAATAGCAGCAGTATGATATTTAGTGTATTTTTTTATGTTTCTGTCATCCAGCAACATACCACTGGCCCGTATTATTTGGGATTAGGATGGTGATTTTACTTCTGTCACTTCCATGAAAATGGGATAGAGGAACATCAAACCACGTGCATCCTCGGTGGTACTGCATTCCCTGGGTTTACACTGACACCCGAAATCGCTTTGCGGGTACGAAAGGCATCTCGCTAAAATTATTAAATAGTGACAGTAAAACAGTAAATAGAAGCCTAATGGCTCATATACATTATCAGTTAAATATTGAACTTTCAACCTGCAGCAGAGCCAACCTGAAGCTGACTCAGTACGCTATAACAGCGTATTAAAACAATCCTTCATACTAAAACGACATCTTAGCCCAGGTAGTGTACTTACCTGGGAGACCACAGAGTGAAAACACAGATTGAAAAAGAGTAGAGGCATCCAGAGGAAGAGTTCCAGCCATTTTGTCATTTTCATTGTGCCTTTCATTCCTCGTTTAATGTCATCCTTTTGGTTTGGTCGTGTTCCTGCGTTTGCACAGATCCACTTGTTGAGTTGGGAGTCAGAGACACGCTTGCTCCAGCCAGCTCTCCATCTCCCTTTTAACGCCCCAGTTTCTCTTACCTCCTTATGTTGCGTTCATTCATGTATTCATTCGTTAGGCCCCATGACTTGTGTCTGCCTCCCTTTTCTACTATTGCCAGTTAGTCCCATCTTCCTCTCTGCCATCCCCCGATGTCTCGCCTTAGCTCCTGGCTGTATTTAGAATGTCTCTGTCTCTGCTGTTGTTTTCTTTCAGATCGCCATGGACACTGAGAGTGCACTCCCATGTTTAAAAAAAAAAGGAATATCAGGACAATCCTCAGTCCAAAACGGCCTCTAGAACGGGCTATATGGAAACGCTCTAAGAATCGACACATCAATATCTCGTAGAAGGAGCTCCCCCGTGAGTCTTCTCGGAAAAAAAGGGGGGCGGGGGCCGGCTGGGAAAAAAAAATTTCTCCCGGAAGTCGTCCAGTGGCACTTGAATAAATGATGACTGTCATGGTTTCCTGGCTTTCCTCGGACAGGGGCATTTTTTACAGGCCAGGGCCCCTGGGGTAAGGCCACAAAGCTTAGCTCTCTGTAACACTGTCACACACACAGACCACAACCAAAGCCTTCACATGATAGCTAGGATTTCACAACCTGAGAGAGAGAGAGAGAGAGAGAGAGAGAGAGAGAGAGAGAGAAGGGGGGAGAGAGCGAGAAAAGAGGGAAGGGGGAAAGAGAGAGAGCAGAGAAGGGGTAAAGAGAGAGAGCGAGAGAAGGGGGAGAGAGAGAGAGAGAAGGCAGGAGAGAGAGCAAGAGAAGGGAGAGAGAGAGAGAGAGAGAGAGAGAGAGAGAGAGAGCTGGTCAAACTAAAATCCAACATGAGACAAATCTGAGAAGAGTGAAATGCCATGCAGGCTATTCCCTGGTCAAAGCCTAAACTATCATGTCCAGCTTGATGGATTCACAGCTCAAACTGATACTGCTACATTGCTTTATCCCTCTCCTTCATTTCAATTGAATTAAATACAGCTTTTCCCCTGACATATGGGCTCCATTTTTTTTTTCTCTCTCCCATAGAACAGTTTTCACATATAGCAAAGTTTGGGGGGGAAATTGAAGCTTAAGTCTAAAGCTCACTTATTACAATACTTTCTGGTCCGACTCCCCCCCCGGTTTCATCCGACACCCAGAAAGAGGCCTGCGTTGAAAACATGCTTTTGAATCATCATTTGCACTCTCCCTCTCCATAACGCCACCTCTAGTCAAAATGGATAGAACACCTTCTACAGTGTGTGTGTGTGTGTGTGTGTGTGTGTGTGTGTGTGTGTGTGTGTGTGTACGGGGAGGGCGGGGGTGTCTGTACACTAGATCACACACACACGCCTTGGACGAGTGTTGGAGTTGCCACGTTCTCAGTGG
>PIJE02000859.1:181666-206666 GCA_002895965.2 Coryphaenoides rupestris
ATGTAAAAAACACACACGATTGGAGTGCCAAATAGATAAATATCTGCACACCGTGACCCCAATGGAAAAAAATATCAATCGATGGATTTCATGGGAAAAATACAATTACTTCTATTGAATTCCGTTTCTATATGCAGCTAACAAAGGTCCCTATGTGATGATACCTTGATACCACAACCAAAGTACACATACCAACACACCCACACAACTAGCACGACCTTACCAACACACCCACCACAACATAGCACACTACAACCCACCACAACATAGCATACAACACACCCCACAAACATAGCACAATACAACACACCCCACCACAACATACACACTACAAACAACCCACCACAAGACCACTAACACACACGCCCACCACAACATAGCACACTATCAACACACCCACCACAACATAGCACACATAACATAACACACCACAACATAACATGTACCATAACCACATTAAAACTACCACACCACACCATACCACCACAAATAACATACATGCCATACCCACCCACACATAACATAACAATAAAAATACCACACCACACCATCCAATACCAAGACCACTATAACATACCAACCACACCATACCAGCGACCACATACTACATTACATAAAATAAATAACTACACACACACCATAACACATAAATAACATCCACCACACCACACCAATCACCACCCCACTATAAATACCACCTAAACCATACCAGACCACATCATAACATACCACCATAGAAACATATAACATACCACCGGCAACCACTCTAATCCACAACACCCAATCAACAACCAGACCCATAAGTATACCAGACACACTAATAACATACACACACACCACCCACCATACCTAACACATCACCATAAACTACCCACTTATAACACATAACCAACATAAACATACAATACCACTACCACAGCCACACGATAATACAGTACCACAAATAACATCACCCACCACACCATACACATTAAACACTACCAGCCACACATTTAAACTAACCAACCAACGATAAATCACTATACAATCAACATGACCACATAATAACATACACATACCATAACATACCGACACATTAAATATCCATACCACGCCAATACAACACCACACCATAACAATACCACATAATAACCTAACCATCACCAACACCAAACTACCAGCACCACACCATAAATACCACCATAATAACATACCACACCACACCATAAAACCAGTAGCTCACGAACACAACAAATAGAAATGCATGACCCAACCCAGATAATAAACATCCCATGCCACTACCTACATCCTCCAGGAAACCCCAAAACAACGCCTGAATATACCTAAGGACAATAGAAAAAAAAATTATTTAACATGAAATAGCCCCCGCATCCTCAGAAACATATCTACATCCCATGTAACACACTGAGAAGTAGTTTTAACAGGATGCATCCCACCAAAAAAAAAAACGAATCTAGGATAACGGGACTGCCACAACTGAGAGCGATAAACACTTACAGAGAGTAGCTCGACGGACGACCAGTACTATACGTTGGAGTGAAGCTTACCTCCACCTCCTGGAAGTAATATACACCAGCGGTGCGTAGGCCAAGGCAACGAATACCCTTCTAAAGACAATAACCACCCAGAAAAACACAAAACAGAAACATGTACACACTCTACCGTCAAGAGCAACGAGCGAACTTACACGCAAGATGATACTGAGCAGACCAGATACAGCTTCCACAGTCAGGCATTCAGGCTGCTAACAAGTGACGCATCCAATGTTAAATGCTAGATGCTAAGTGTTACTGCTATGCTAGTCCTGGTGTAGGTTGTTACTGCTGGAGCTAGTGCTGTTAGCAGTGCTAAGTGTTGTGCTAGTCCTGTGCTGGTTACTCGCTAGTGGCTGCGTCCCTGTTGTGGTGTACTTGCTAGTGCTTGGTGCTAGTGTTAGTGTAGTCTGTTGCCAACTGCTCGTTGCTCAGTTTTGTGTCCGACGTCTGGAGTATCCCGTGACATTCTTGTGAATGTCAGCAACAGCATATAACAGGATGTATATTTTAGTACATCATTTAATAATGTGTATGATATTTTACTGTATATTCCATTCATTTTAGATTTCATTTACTTATTTTATATAGAATTCTATTATAGGTTCTATTTTCTATTTGTAGTTCTATTCTATTTTGTATTCTTTATTAATACTGTGGCGCTGTCGGGCGTTTTGCACCAAAACGTTTTTATCGACTGCTTATACTCACGTGTTAATGTGAAGTTACAATAAAAATTACTTGAAACTGGAAACTTGAAAACCACACAATACATACCAAGACCACACCATAAACATACCAGACCAGTAATAAACATACCATCCATACCACACCAATACCACACCACACCCATACATACCAGACCACATAAACATACCACACCACACAATTACATGCAACACCATAACATAACGCAAGACCACAAATATTCATACCACGCCATTACCATAACAATACAGAAGACCACAGCATAACACCAGACCACATAATAAACATACCACGGTCATTACCACACCATAACATACCACACCGTCATTACAATTCCACAACAGCAAATTACATTGCCACACGCATAACATACATTCATACCATACCACACCAACTAGTACCATACCACACCATAATAAACACACACTACACAACAACATACCACACCATAACAAACCATACTACACCATAACATACCACAAACTACACCACACCATAACGTAGCCCACACCATACCACACCAAACCATAACATACCACACCAACATTGGCACGAGGGCATTGTGAATTAGAAGACATCACTAAACATATTCAGTACATACTGTATATACCTGCGCTTTTTAAAATATGTAATATGCTCACACGTACACATGCACACGTGCACACGCACGTAAACACACACACACGCACGCAAACACACACACACACACCTCAGTTTTGTAAGATTGTATGCTAAAGCACTATGTATTCAAATTGGGTAAACATTTCAGTGAAAAAAAAACATGTCTTATATTTTTCCCTGTTGACAGGTTTTTATGTTATCGCACTAATCGCGTTTGAACAGCTGCAATTTGCTTTGGTTGAACAAAGGCATTTTAACTAGGTTTTAATTAAGTGTTCCTAATGACCTTAAGGAGATTAGAGGTTTTCGTTCTAATCAATACTAGGCAGAGAGGAGCAGGGGAGGGCAGGCAAGGAGAAGGGAGGTGGCAAGGGGCGAGGACGGGAGAGAACAGGGGAGCAGAGGAGAGCAGAGGAGGAGAGAGGAGAAGAGCAGAGAGGATAGGAGCAGAGAGGAGAGGAGAGCAGAGGAGATGAAGAGAGGGGATGAGAAGAGAGGACAAGAGAGGAGAGAGGAGAGGAGATGACGAGAGCAGATGAGGAGAGGTTGGAGGACAGGACAGGAAAAGACAGGAGAAGAGAGGTGAGAGGAGAGATGAGAGGAGATGAGAGGATAGGAGAGGAGCCAAGAGGAGAGAAGGGGAGAGGGGAGAAGTGGAGGAGAGACAGAGGTATAAATTAATAATGTATGGAGATGGTTGTGATCTGGGTTTGGAATTAAAAGGGAGGAGGAGAAGGAGGAGGAGGAGGAGGAGGAGGAGAAACACACCAAGTACAGAGAGAGAGGCCAATGGGAGAGAGTAGGACGGGATCTCGGATCAGAGGGATTCTAAGGGGAGGAAGCAGGTGGATTAACGAGGGGAGAGGAGAGGGAGGTAAACTGAGAGGGGGGAAGTGGTAAGGGGAGGCCAGCAGCTAAGCAGAGAAGCCAGAGAAAGACACATACACACACACAGGATGGATTGTGGTGCAGAGAGCAGGAATAACAGGAGTTAACCTCGACAAGATAGTCAAATGATTGTTTAGATAAATATATGAAGAATTAGCAATGATTCACAGGTTAGGTTCATTCTATATTGTATATGTTAAATTACATTCCTTTGTCATAAAGGTACTATAAGTAAGAATCTGTGCATTCTGAGCTCCGTGGGTTGAGACAATAACAGTTCTAGCAGGTTGTAGCAGGTTGTGGTTGAAGTTAAAACATGAGAGCTTCCCCGACTCTCTGTTGGTAGAACAGCTTTTGGGATGATTTCTCTTATATTGGAGTCGGGTCGGGTTAGGGTTAGGGTTAGTAGGTTAACAAAGTGAGATAATAAGCGTGGATAATAAAAAAATATATATATTTCATAGCTTTGTTAAATGTTAAAGGTTTAATTATGATTAGAACTAACATTAGTTTCTGATTGTTATTGTCTCAACCCACGGCGTCAGAATGCACTGATTCTTACATATAGTACCTTTAAAATGAAAACGTTGTGACTGCAGCGATCAGCCACCTTCTTTATTTAGCCTTCTGGAGAGGGTGGTGATGACATCACGTTCCTGTGCCAAGCCACGGCATCATCACCGAGAGGCTTTCTCAGCGGAGAAGTGTGTCTCTTGTCCACTCTTCAGAAGACGTAGATTGGTCTAGAGTGTCTGCATAACAAGGAAGCTAGTCATACATTGATTGTGGTAATTTATTCAGGCCGGCACATCCAATTCCCGAGATTGAAACACTATCACACAAACGGGATTAAAACCAGACGCCGATCGCACAATTAATATTGTCTCATTCCCTAAATTACTTATGTATGACTTATATTTGGATAAATTGTGTTTGCTCATCTAATACCATTATGTGTAATATGGTAAATGTGGCCAGTCAAGAATGCACTCTGTCTCTGGCCCAGCATGAATATGTATGGAGACATCCGTGGCTCCTTTGCTGATTAGGAAAAAATTGAATAAATTGATGGTCTTGCTGTGTTTTAAGGAAAATGCAATATTAAGGCACCTATATGGAAATGTGCTGCTTGCGTCGAACACACACACACACATTCATCAAGTCCATCACGCACATTCAAGTCCATGAAAATTAACACATTTCTTTGCTCACTAATATTCCACTCACTGAACCTTTTTCCTACATTCTTTGAGAATAACAAAGTGTCTGTGTGTGTGTGTGTGTGTGTGTGTGTGTGTGTGCATGAGAGAGTGTGATGCATCTGCTACTGTGGTGAACCTAAGTGCCACTGTTATTTCCCAAACTGGACCAGTGTACCATACTGTCCAAGCTACTGATGGTGGAGAAGACACGTGGACCAACTCCTCCATACTCCACCTGTGCCTGCGGCGCAGTCTCTGGGAGAGTCATCAGATACACACACACCAGTGCAACTACCTGCACAAGTGCAGAACTCAACCACTTCAGAGGCTGAGGTTCCAGATGCAGATGTGCCTGCAAAAGGGACAGGGACACCTCCCTGTGCATCAGCACCAGTAACAGGTTCACCATTGAAGGACACTAGTATTCCTTCAGATTACAGATATCCTGTGAGAGAGCGGCGGCCTGAATTTATAGACTGTACTGTACTGACACATGTCAGGGCATTTCTCATAGCGTGTTATTGTGTTCTTTTAAAGAATATATATATATATATATATATATACAGTATATACAGAACATCTCCTCCCCTTTACAAACAATGCGCTACAAAATAACAACAGAGGAATTTACGTGAAACGCACAAAACGTAGTCCTTGTATCCTGTATAAAATAACATCTTCACAGGAATTGGCATTAAATAATCTTTATATTCTTGTCAAGTTAAACTTTTTCAACAACTTTTATATATATATATATTATATATTTCGTTATATATACATATATTATATATACATACAGTATATATATATATAATGTATATAACAATGTATATAACACCTTTTAAATGCCTGTGAACATGTTATTTTATTACAGGATACAAGGACCACGTTTTGCGCGTTTTGAGTAAACTCTCCGTTGTTATATTGTAGCGCATTGTTTGTAAAGGGACGGAGATGCTCTGTATTTTGAGCTTGCGTGCCCACCGTAGGCGAAAACGCGCAAGGGGTTATGGGTAACAGGATGAACCGGTTGTTATGCTCGTTGCTAGGCTACCATGAGTTAATGTGACGTCATAGTCCCAGTCATCACTAGCACAGGAAGCACGGAAACACGTCACATGTTGCACTCAGCATTTACAGTTGTTACAGCTCAACGTCACGATATACACTCTGATATATACACTATGATAACTTACTACAACAGTTATACAATACATGCTTTTATTACATTATTTGATGACATACGTATTTATGACATGCTGTTTGGCATTCTTTAATCATAATTACTTCTGTCTGTGAATGTTAATTATTGCTGTGTGTCATATGTTGGGTAGATCCCTCAAATAAAAGCATACATCATAAAATGCTATGATGCCGTAATTACAGGTGTGATTCAGGTCCCCTTGGGTGAGCATGCTTATGATATCACACACCAGCTCTTGTGTTCTACCTGAAGAGATAGTAGGAAGATACTGACATTCAAAGCCACTGCATTACTTTGCAATCGTTCAACAATGTCCACCTGGCACAAGAATTTCCTTCGGGATTAATAAAGTTCTATTCTATTCTATTCTACCTGTATTGTTACAAGTGTAGATATTATCAACAAATATGTACTTTCTTCAATATCATTCATATGATATATGAATATCATTATTATGGATATCATTATTTGACTAACTTGGCTGAACGTTTCCAAAGGTTCCAACTAGAAACCATGGGAAACCATGTACTGTTTTTCTTTGAATGTTCTTTTGAGAACATCAGTTGAGGCGAGCCTTGTCAGCAGGTGAGCCTTGTCTATCGTGGATGAAGGAGCTTTCTTGTGAGAAGAACATTTCTGGGGAAAAACATTTGATTCAGCGAAAGACAGTTGATGAGGTTGAGGGACATTCATGGACAACATGGATGGTAAGTTAATTCTTGTTTTTATTTATTCATATTTTCATAATTTATTCATAGGTAGAAGCAGAAGTGTTTTATCCTCACATGTTCTTCATAACACAGGGCCATTCTGAACAGTGAAATTCTTGTGACATGGCAGGCGACAGGATGCAAAAGAGTAGTCAAAAATATATAAAATAGTAAGATAAAAGATAAAATGGCAAGAAGAAAGATTTATACATATACATATTTATGTATTGGAAATACATATACAGTATGCACACATAAACAAATACATATATTTATATACAGTACATATATACATACACACGTACACATACATATATATATGTACATACACACACATATGTACCTTGAGCGGCACAGTATACATAATATGATAATACGCTAACACAATATACATAATAGTTGTAAGATACAGCAGCAAGCCCTCTATCACATTCCAAGTTTGATGGATAATATGTGAATAAACCCCCTGTCTCTCATTCTCTCCTCCAGCAGTTTGTTGTGAACAGAGGGTTTCCTCATCCAGACAGTCCCCTGTCCCAGAGACGGGTGACTTTCTGCTGTGTAGAGGAACCCTGCTGCATGCTGCATCTTCCACCGATGTGGTCGAGGGCTTTCTGGGCAAGGGCACCTTTGGCAATGTTGTCCGATGTTCCAACACTGCCACTAATGTAAAAGTGGCTGTGAAAATAACCAAGAATGACCCAGAGCTGATTGCACAAGCAAAGCATGAGGTAATGCATTTCAATCAGATAAAGACACATGTACTGTATATTTCTACATATAAAATAGTATGTTATATAATATTGTATTCATACAAAAAATAACGAACAAATACATCATAGAACATTTTGTCATGTCAAATATATTTTATAAAATACATTACATTTACATTTAGGGCATTTGGCAGACGCTTTCATCCAAAGCGACTTACAAAGAGTACATTTTATGGCAAACATTGCATTTCCATATAATTGAAACATTTATAACGTCTCCCTAACCTGCTAAATTGCAGATGGCTATGCTATGTGCACTGAGAAGCTTGGACCCAGAAAGATGTGGGATCGTAAGCTACTACGGCTGGTTCCTGCATGGCCAACAGATCTGTCTGGAGTTCCAGCTTCTCCACAAAAGTGTGCGGGACTGGATTGGCCGGAGAGCTCTGCCCTTGGAGACCGTTAAGATCATTCTAGAACAGGTCTGTTGTAGTTTCAATCTTGTGACAATATTTTAATATGTTATGTGGAATTTATGTATTGTATCACTCAAATGTTGATGTTAGCCGCTTTTAAACACTAAAGCTGAACTCAAACATGGTACCACTTGAAGTTGGAGAGGAGCAATTTCCTTACACACTCACATAGAAATGACAACATTGTTCCTATTTTCCCATGGCCTTCCAGGTGGCCTCAGCGTTGTCTCACCTCAAGTCCATTGGGCTGATACACACGGACCTCAAGCCAGCCAATGCCCCAGGACAGCCACTAAATATCAAGATCATTGATCTTGGCCTGGCGTAGCAATAGCAATAAGTCAGTGACTAAAAGCTACTGAAAACTCTTCTCTGAGGTCCTTAAGTTTAACTGGGCATTGGCTTTATTTCTATTTCTTCCAGATCTCCGGAGATCCTACTAGGCCTCCCATTCACAGAGGCCATTGACATGTGGTCTTTGGGTTGTATGGCTGTAGAGTGGGTCACTGGTAGGCCACTGTACCCTGCAATGTCAGAGTATGATATGGTAACTACAATACCCAGACGGGCATTATTTACTATTGTAACCAAGCATGTTTTAAATGTTTTCTTTACATTCTAAAGCATTGTTTAATTGTATTTTTTTCTGAGTACAAAAGTCAATGCCAGGCTAAAGTTATTTAAACTGTGTGTGGATGTCTTTCAGTTGAGGTACATCATGGACGTGCAGGGCCAGCCTTCGCACGACATGCTGTCTGATGGAACCAATACGCTGTATTTCTTTACTTTAAGAAACAATTCATGGACATTCAAGGTATCGTTATTCATCCGTCTGTGTACAGTCTCACTGCATACTTGCTAGTACTTTACTAAAAATAGTCTCTTTGTAGACACCTGAGGTGTATGAGAGAACAACAGGTAATAAGTCTGTCCAGGGCAAAACGGAACTTCTCTCTTGGATAGTCTTGCACAGGTAGGTGGTGGTCTCACGTGGTCCTTCAACATTTATTGATTTTAAATAATAAAGCGTCATTATAAGAAAGGACAATGGGGTACTTATACCAGACGGGAAATGTGAGTACAGGGACAGTAGTAGAAATGTAAAAATGGATACAAAATATAAATTGGGAGGCAAAAACTACAAACAATAAATTAGAGAAAAAAAATATTGATGTACGCTATGAAAAGTAGTAATGGTGAATGTGAATGCAAAAAGACATTTGAGGTAGACATTAATGACAGCATAGACATATTGACATTAAACATAAGTGTCCAAAGTGTCCCACCCTTGTGACTGTCTTCACCTGTCCCTCGATACCCATCTCCTGTCCTGCTTGCCTGTTTTTGAAAGTAAAATCATTATAAATTATCCCGTTGCCTGCATTTGGGTCCTCACCGCGTTACCAACCCTGACAATATAACTATATAATGCTGTTACTAAATCCTTAATTGTGTTGACCTCAGCTGACCTCAGCTGAAAAGGAACAGGACCAGCTCACATTCCCTGACTTAGTGAAGAGGATGTTGGACTTGGACCCAAATTGTCGAGTGACGCCTTGGGGAGTTCTGGATCACCCCTTCTTCACCGCCATGAGCGATGGCCAAACCAGCAGCCAGTAAGTTCATAACAATAATAAATTACATAACAATAATTACACAACATACATAATAAGTAACAACAGCTTTATTCTTATAGCATCTTTCAAAAGCAGGTTACAACGTGCTTTACAGTAAGACAATTGTAAAAACAGACACAAAATATAAATGAAATACATCCAAACAGTACTAAATGCTAACATAATAGACCGGATGCAGTAGACAGGATAAAACATCCCACAGTAAAAAAGAAAAAAACCTCCAAGACCTGTGTCTCTCCACAATGTTGCAGGCTGATCAGATGAATAGATTCACTGACTGATTTTCTCCCAGGGTCCAGGGTCCAGGGTCCAGGGTCCGTGCGCGACACCAGACAGGGATGTCGTCGCAGGCCTGAGCTGCAGCCCTAAAGAGGAGCCTGGCACCACAGACAGTGTGGCATGTGGTAGGTGATATGTCACATGTTCTCTACCACCAGTCTCTATAAGTATAGGGGGCTGAGAGACTCTTATTATAATCTATTTTAATGATTTATTCTTTTTTCCAACAGCAGCCCTCCTGAAACCAGCTCAGGACAAAACGTGTGGCAACATGACACACTGGACGCATGCGCTGAGAGATGCAGGTCGGTGTGCATTCCATTTATCATCCTTTCCATAATAAGGAAGAAGAGTTTATCTTTTTTTTATTTACTTTGAACTGTTGTATTGTCGACTCAGGTGTTGCATTGTTGTTGTTGTTGTCATTTTCAGAGCATGTTGATGAACAAAAAGCCAAGTAGAAGAAAGGCGGTGTGAAAGTCTACTTCACAAAGCTTTTGAGGAGCTTGTGTTGCTGCTTCTGCCCAGCCTCTGGTGCTGATCACACTTAAGCATCTGATACCGGCCAGGCGCAAACAAGCCCATAGTTAGTTATAAAAAAATGACTATTTGCTTATTATATTGGTCAGTCCTCCATCATCTGGAGGAAATGTATTTGCACAGGACATGTGAATTGTCCTCCATGCCATGTGTGTGTGTGTGTGTGTGTGTGTGTCTGAACAGTGGATGAATGGAATGTTGTCCATTTGCTCCCCCGCCACGCACGCGAGGAAAGGGAGACAGGTCCTTAATTTTCACTGTGTGCCTAGCGGTGTCTACCTGCCCAGCCACAGTCAGCCATAGTCAATTAATGAGCTTGGAAATGAGAACCTTGCTAATTTAATATTCCAACAAACCCAGAGATTCACATGACTCATGACAATGAGGAAAATTAATCAAATCCGCATAATTCAACATGGAATTGTCGATACCACACCCTACCTTAGGTGGGCTTCCCCAATCCAAGGACACAGGTGGATGTTGAATAAACCGTGTGGGAATGTGTGGAATGCTGTATGCTGGTGGCTGACTTAATCAGTGGTGCACTGATTGCCCAATGCACCACAGGCTCGCAGCCCCACCCCCCAGACTCTACCTGGAGCCAGGTGAGGCTGCTTAAACAGCCAACAACCACACAGTGGGTTAGCCATACAACATGGCTTTAAACGGGAAGCTTCCTGATAGGCTACTGTTCAACATAGGAAATCAAACAAGCCACAACATGTGGCAACATACATTGGGAAATTTGCATTTCTATCTGTGGCCTAACACAAAGATCGAGGAAAACCTGCACCATCAACCACCTCCACCATCTTCTACAGCCATGTGGGGAAGCTAAAGCATTTATATCCTATGTCTAGGTCATCTACTTCCTGTTGCCTTTCGTTTCCTGACATGTACATCCTACTTTAAATTAAAGCAACAGACACAAAATACACCCCACTGAGTGTAAATTAACAACGTAATACATGAAACTGCAAGTTTTAACACATTTAATGACAGATCAGAACAGAGATCAGAGTCTGTTACCTCTTCTATCACCGGAAGTTGTTTGCAAATGTCCTCTTCATCCTTTGTCCTTGTTTATGCAGCATTTTTTGTTTTACATTTGTATATCTTTTTAAAACATGGTCATAATTTACCCTCTTAGGCTGTAAAATAAATACAGCAGGAGCTAGATATAAAAACAATTTAGCTTTCCCAATACAGATTTCATACCCTCAAGTCACCCTGTCCAGATTTCCTGTGCTTGTGTGTGTGTGTGTGTGTGTGCGTGTGTGGCTGCGTGTGTGTGCGTGCTTGCGCATGCATGGATGTGTGTATGTGTGTGTGCCTGCCCGCCTGTCTGCGTGTCCATACATGTGTGTATGTGTGTGTGCCTGCCCGCCTGTCCGTGTGTCCATACATGTGTGTTTGTGTGTGTGTGTGTGTGTGCCTCCTATTGTGGCTCAGGCCAGTGAGGCCCTCAGGGCTGTGCTGTCCAATCCCCTGCATGCTGTGTTTCTATAGGATTGAATTAACCTCCTGCCACTTCCCACAGCCACACACATACCACACACTCTTCTCTTCATTTTTCATTTCTCCACCTTATCGAGCCATATCCATCACAGTATTAGCCGTTTGCATCCATATTTACGGCGTTACATTTAGAAAGTATTGTCATGTAGACCTGTGGTTCTCACCTGGTGGGTCCTGATCCATAAGTGGGTGGTGAGGGCATTCACGGCGGGTCGTAGAGCATATGCCAAACCTTAATGAAAGAAAGAAGCCAATTAATTCACTAATGTTTGAATGTTAATTCATGTTTCAATGGCTTACTATTTAATTGAGTTTAGCCCCAATTGTTTAAGGCTTTTTGTTCACTCAATGTTTTTCTGAAGGCATTGTTAATTACTACAATATTGGTAAATACATTTGTTATTTTTTAGTCATGACTTGCTGAGTAATGACACGCCGCTGGGTCCTGAGTTCCTGAGTCCATCCTCCGGCTGAGGAGGACTGAATGTGTGGCTGGAGATTCTGACTCCCAACAATGCTGCTGATGGATCAATGTGTGATCTCTACTTAACAATACAATCCAACATGAAAGTTGTTGCATTTATTCTATAAAACATTTTCGGGTTGGTGTGTGTGTGTGTGTGTGTGTGTGTGCACGATCATGTATATGTGCATGCAAGCATTTGTTTTGTGGGAATGAGTGCACACATGTAATTCATGAGTGGGTGTGAGTGTGTGTGAGTGTGTGTATTTATGGCATGTGTGAGCATGCATCATGCACTTGAGCATGGCAATGTAGTATATTGCATGGAGTATATTTGTGTGCATGCTTGTGTGTCTGTGTGTCCGTGAGCACATTTGTGTGTGTGTGTGTGTGTGTGTGTGTGTGAGCATGCATACATGTGAGTATGCATGCATGTATTCATGGTGTGTGTGTGTGTGTGTGTTGTGTGTGTGTGTGTGTGTGTTAGGTCGTGGGAGGGGGTTGTCTTATGAATCAGTGTCACTATCTCTATATGCCCCTGAGACACACTCCAGCTTTTAATCAAAGGCTATAAAAGAGCTCGTGGACTATCCATTTATAATGGAGCCATTACCAGCTGCTCTAGACGCTGCCGTGTCGTGGTGCACGTGGCCAAGCATGTCAGTGTAAACACCACTAATTGTGCAGCAACCTGCCTTGTTTGCCCATCAGAGTTTACATTTCTACAAGCGAGTTCAGCACACTAACTCATGTCCCAAAGTGTTCCACAAAACATTGGTCATGTGACACATTGTGGAGGGAGGAAGTGTTGCTTAAAAATCCCCAAAATGATTTCGCTGAGCCGCGGACTCAAATCACTGAGCTGGGGAGTCAAAAATAATACACGTTTCTTTTCTGATTTGCTCCTCAAAATGGATGATGATGAATGATGATGATGATCACAGTTTTATCATCAATTACGTCTCTCTTCCTTCAAAATTGGAATTATAATTGTATTATTTTATGTACTAAAGCTTGAACAAAAGGCAAAACGAGACAAGAAGTGTTTTGGAGCACACAGGACAACATAACGAACCATAGCGTTAGCCCTGCTAAGTCCTAATTGGCCACATTTTGAGAGGTGTCCAACACATATGAATCCCTCCAGCTACCTATAGGACGCTAACAGTGGGTTTAAAGTGCCTCTATGTCACCGGCCAGTGACACCTTGGACTATTTATAAAAGTACACTAACTTAATGAATGGCCCATAGAATGGGGAGTTAACGCATAGACTGTCCTTACACAGAGATGGAGGTAGAGGCAGAGGGACAGAGAGAGGGAGAGAGAGAGCCAGGGAGAGAGAGAGAGAGAGGAGGATGGTAGAGGGGAATTAAAAGGAAGGGGAGTGGAGAGAGAGAGAGTGAGAATGAATGGCCCATCGTGTAGAGGGTTAAAACGTTTAAAGTGCAAATAGAGCGCTGACCCTCTTACAGCTCACACACGGCTCTGACACCACGCAGTCAAACTGAGCCACTTTACACCCCCAACGAGAGCGAGGAAGACCGAGAGGGAGAGAGAGAGAAGAGAAAGGGGGAGGGAGGGAGAGAATGGAGAGATGGAGAGAGGGAGGAAGAGGAAAGAGAGAGGGAAGGAGTGAGGGGGAAAGAAGAGAGGAGCGAGAGAGAGAAGGGAGGAGAGAGGGAAGAGGAGGGAGGGAGGGGAGGGGGGTGAGAGAGGGGGGGTGGAGAGGTGAGGGGGAAGGAGGAAGAGAGGAAGGGAGATCGAAAGAGAGAGAGAGAGGAAGGGAGATCGAAAGAGAGAGAGAGAGAGGAGAGAGAGAGGAGAAACAAAGTTGAGATCTATCTACGCTGGTTGGAGGGAGGTGTGGACGAGAGAGCAGAAGTGGATGAGAGGAGAAGAAGATTGGAGGAGATGTGACCCAGTAAAGGTAGAGACAGAGGGATGAAAGAGGGAATGAGATGAAAAGGAGAGTATAATCTGAGGTATTAAAAGGTATTGCTCATCAGGTCTACACTGGATAGGGTTCTCGTGAAACACCGGGAAAGAGAGACCTGCCGCGTGATACCAGAACAGATGCGTTTATCTTTGAAGAGCCGCATTGAGGAAAAAATGAAAGGAACAACGTGTATATATTTTCTTTCACCCAAAGCAGTTTGAGATGATCCAATACTTTAGCTTGATAGTTCCTCTCCTACTCCCTGTTCCCTCTTAGCTGCTGTGTCGTCTGAAGGGTCCTTTTGACGGTCCTGACTGACATGTGTTGACAAAGGGGGCAAAATGCAGAGAGAGAGAGAGGAATGACCAACCTTCATAACCGAGGTCAAGTATCACAACACT
Organism: Coryphaenoides rupestris; assembly: GCA_002895965.2. Lineage (NCBI taxonomy): Eukaryota > Metazoa > Chordata > Actinopteri > Gadiformes > Macrouridae > Coryphaenoides > Coryphaenoides rupestris. The sequence goes on from PIJE02000859.1 coordinate 196,497, forward strand.
GGTAATACTAAATGTTCACGTGCAAAGAGAAGTTGTCTCCAAAAGTTATTTTAATTCATGCAAAACACTGGGCTGTGTGTGGGTATTTTTCTGTATTTAGTTTTTCCTGCGTGTCATTCGTTTTTCTACGTATGAAGTTGTGTGTGTGCACTGTAGATTTTCCTTATCTGTGTTAGTGTGTGTGTGTGTGTGTGTGTGTGTGTGTGTGTGTGTTCTTCTTGTATCAGTTGTGGGGTTCCCAAGGGTTTCACAGGCATAGCGACACAGACACATGGTGGTAATGGCCTTTCACAGCAACCAATTCCCTGGACACACACACACACACACACACACGTACAGGCACACACACACACACACACACACACACACACAAACGCACCTGCACAGACACACACACACACACACACACACACACACACACACACACACACACACACACAGGTATGCTGACAAAGGCACATAGATATTCAAACAGACACAAATGATTCCTAGATATGACCACCTCTGGACCCCTGAATACTGTAAAAACATACATCACGCATGCACACACGGGTGGGCATGCACACACACACGCACATGCACACATACCCACACACACACACACACACACACACACACACACACACACACACACACACACACAGAGCTGAGGGGATAAAGGAGTCCCTGAACAGAGGCCTTTGAAACACTATCAGTGTGAAGCTGCCACACATTAGCACTCTACAAGCCAAGGCAGCCATAACAGATACGGTCGCCTTAGGAGACTGACCCTGTTTGGCGCCCTGTTGGGAGCAGAACATTTCATTTGTGCTCTGGCCTCACCCAATAGAAGCCCTCCACAGTATACCGCATCAGGACGGGTGTCCGAAGATCCCTCCCATTCGGGTAACATTATTTTTAGAATTTTATTTGAACATCCCCCCCCACCCCTTTACACTGAAAACACTCATGGACGTATGCAGGTTGGGAAGGTTGTGAAAACAGTGATTGTTTAGTGAAAACAGTGGTTTCTGGTTCCTAGACGAGCTATAGTCTTTTAACAGGAGTACAGAACTACAGCATAATATCTGATGTACATTGGGGCAAGGCGTTTTTCCAATCATATAGACTAAATCCTTTAAACTAAATCAATACAGTCTGCTAAATCATTCAAATCAATAATTTGAGATTAGAGTTTACAACGTAAGCCAGCAGAGCCAATGAGTAAAAATATGAATCTTAAACAATGTTGGATATGCAATTCAGTACACACACACACACACACACACACACACAGTCACACACAAGCGCAGGAAACATGTGTGTTTAAATAAATAAGCTCATCCATTTATATCTGCTGCCTCTAGCGTTTAATTTCTGCATCACAGAAAGACCTCTCTCACAGATATGTATAATCGGTTCAAGGTCATTTCTTTTGTATAATCAATTAAAAGGATAAACAAAAACTAACGCCATCCAAAACCCATTCTTTATTTCACCTGTAACGGGCTTAAAGTGGAAATGTTCATTTTCCCCAATCCAACTGTGCGGTACAACAGGAGGCCTCTCGCTGCAGACGGGGGGACACAGTGATGGAGGGAGGACCCGGCGTGACAGAGGGAGGCGGTGGAGGCCATGGCGGGGGGTGGTGGTGGGGGAGAAGGGGACACAGGGAGAGAGAGGTGGCGAGGAGGAGGAGGAGGAGGAGGAGGAGGTGGTGGCAGAGGAGGTGGGAAGAGTTAAGTTGTCCATTAGCGATGCAGCTTGCGGAGCCACTCTAACTGGCGTTCCACAAGGTTAACGATAAGAGGCCCGGCGGCAGATGAAATGCTCAAGTAGCTTTTATCGTATCATAATAATGAATCAAAGATAAAATAAAATAAATGAACTCCGAAAGGCAAGCAAGTAAAATAAAACGTATGTGCAGCACGCGGGAAGCTGCGGGCCGGAATAGGCAAGAAACAAGAGAGAGAGAGAGAGAGAGAGAGAGAGAGAGAGAGAGAGAGAGAGAGAGAGAGGGGGGGGAGAGAGAGACAGAGAGAGAGAGAGAAATGGGGGGAAAGAGAAAGAGAGAGAGAATGGGGACAGAGAGGAGAAAGAGAGAGAGAGAGAGAGATGGGGAAAGGAAGGAGTGGGGGAGGGGGGGTGAAGGAAATAATAAAAATCTATCTCCACCATTGGGTCCCATTCAGTTAATATCTTCTTATGTCATCCGGTTGAAAAATATTTGCCTGTGGGTCAGAGCTCCTTCAGCTTGGGAAAAAAAAAGGCTTCTTAAAACGCCGGGCAGCTCTCTCTGCTACATTAAATGTGTGGCCCCCCGCATCCCCCTCACCACCGCTGGCTGTGAGGAGGAGAAGCCGGGACGAGGAGGAGGGAGACAGACAGACAGACAGACAGACAGACAGACATGGAGACGGAGATGGAGGAGGTGGCGGGGGGGGGGGTAAACAGGGCAGAGCGACAGACGGATCACAACAACACGGAGAGGCAACAGGAGGGACGCAAGGGGAATGGGCGAGAATAGGAAAGACAATTAAAATACATCGTATCATATATTGATAGTAAATATGGAATGTAAAGAAAAGGGAATTGATGAGACGAAAGGGTCATGTGACTATTGTTGATATGAGATGAGAGAGGGGATCATGAGATGGGGGGAGGGGACGGGGGTGTTTACTTTTACAAGTACAGTTCCTGCTGGGTGCAGTATGTCTTACATCTGTGTATCTGTGTGTGTGTGTGTGTGTGTGTGTGTGTGTGTTTGTGTGGTGCATGTGTGTATGTATGTGTGTGTGTGTGTGTGTGTGTGGTGCCCTTGACCACACCAATCGTTGTGCGGATTCAGAGTGGACGGTCGTTAGCCACCCACTGGAACAAGCTGTCACCCCCCCCCCCACCACCACCACCCTCCCAGCCCCCACACCCCACCCCCCACCCCACTCAACTTTTTACTTTGCATTTCTCCATCCATCATTTGCACACTTCCATCTCATAAAGCTTCTAAAGTGTGTGTCCCACCCAGAATACCGACCTCACTTCATGAAATATGCAGTAAAATCCCATAAATATGTGTATTTCATAAATTTCATTCATCGCGCGGGTCAATGTTAAAATGCTAAATGTTGTGTTGGTCGGTGCTTGAATGTGTAAGAAAGAGACGGCGTTACATCAGGGGTCAAAACTGGAAGCCTGGTTTAATTCATATTGCTCTACTGTAATAATCCTGAAAGGCATAGTCTGGAGTAACACATGTAATGTTTCAACCCATTGTAGATTAAGTTACAGAATCATAGGTCTCTCTTTTTGCATTGAACAATATATACAATGTCAAATAAATACATTTACACAAATGGACATTATTGTCAGAGCACACTTGTATGATACACGTCACAAAAATATACAAGTAATCGTTTTTATTTTTATTCTTTTTTTTCTTTGAATATTGATGGAAAGCACGTCTAAAACCTACGGACATGTTTTTTTTTTTGTTTTTAAATAACACTACGGGATCTCGACTCGCAGTTTGCAGCTTTCCTTCAACAAGCAAGGGTCCTTTTTCAAAATTCCTTAAAATATCCCTTCGTTTAAATGTTGTTTCTCGTCGCCTGATTACAAGTCGCTCTCCGCAGTGTTGAGGGGGTTGCAGGGGGGCAGGGGAGCCATAGCACATGGCAGTTACAAGTAGGAGGGGCTGGGCTTGAGGAATTAGCTTCTTTACTAAAACAGTGTGGGAGACGGACACCGTCGGGCCGTGGTGGGTTTTTAGTGTAGGACATTTTAAGGTGGTCCACGCCTCCCTTCCCCCATCGCTTAGCAACAAGTTCTGAGATGGAGGGCGTTATTTGCTTATGCTATAGTTTATAGGCTTACAGAGTAATGACACGGTACCTTTCAGTGCAACGTGGCCAAAGTTTCTCTATTAATGGCTCTGCAAAAAAACCAAATAAAATACAAAACAAAACAAAAAATGAAAAAACATACAATAGTGCCACGGCTTACATTGAGAAATAGCAATTTGGTTTGTTATTACATTGGTCGCCTAGTTATTTCTATGGTATTAGTAATAATTCAGAATAAGTTCCTATACATACATCAGCATTTAGGTCTAAAACCTAAAAATAAACACGTAAAACTGGTGTCTTGCTGCTGTACAGTCATCATAATATTGCTTTGTAAAAATAATTCTAAATATGTTTGGGGAAAAAGGACCGATGAAACGTAATCTCCCTGTTGATTTTCTGTCCTGTTTGGTTTACTTTTAAACTAATCAGCAACTTTCCCTTGAAATGTAACTGCAATTGAATTTTTTGGGGAAAAAACCCAAATTAAGTCAACAAAATCATGTTTAATTCCATTGAGAAGAAACATAATTTTAATTGTTGTGTCTTTAATTTGCATTGACAAGAACAATTAAAAGTATCACAAAAATGCTTAATTTTGCCACATGCCCTCATTTATGTCCGATGGGGAGATTAGTGGGCTGTGTTGATTCATCCAGCCTAATTGTTCTGCTGTGTTAGAAAGTGACACAATTACAACGCTAACCTCTCGTCCAATCAATTCAGGGAGACTGGTGACAACTTTCATCATGTCCTTCCGTTGCCCGGTGGAGTCGCTTCCACCAAACAAATAAAACAAAGAAAATAAAAACAGGATAAAGAATAGACCGTAAGAAAACAGCACCTTTTCTTCTAAACCTTGTGTTGTCGTGAGATTATAACAAAGTGCAATAAACGATATGATATGAAATGTCAACATCGTCTTTTTGGATGCTGAGAACAGCTTTTTGAGGGAATATAATCTGTGGCATTCTTAGAAAAAAAAGACGTTCAATGTCACAGGAACAGGGGACGGGGGGGTTGGAGCCTACAGGTACAGCCTACAAGCATAATTACAAATGTTCCCTCCTGGCGAAACAAAATCTGTCAATATGTACAACCGCGGGATGTGGACTGACGTGCGCATCGAAGAGTATTGACTGTCACTTTGTCTCATTCAATTCAAGTGACAGTGAAGAAAGAGAGTCCCCCCCCCTCCAAGTACAACTACAGCTGAATATCACTTCCTCATGGGGGGGGGGGGGGGTGCGTTACAATAATACACAATGTCCCGAACCCCATTCAAATGCTGCCCTTAATTACGCATTATTCCACGCGCCTTACTTAACTCCGTTAAAGACAATATTGTTTGACTGTGAGGGGGAAAGTAAAAGACATAATAATCATACGACAAAACCAAAATCAGAAGCACAGAAAGATAAGGACACACATTTTATCTTAACAATTTTCCCTTTTTGTCTAAATTTGTAAATATGACTTTGTGAGATGTATGGAAGGCAGTTATGTACAGCAGATTTTGTTAAAAAATAAAAAGACTAACCTATGGTTCTGAAATACTCAAAAGATCTCCCTCATCGGGTCTTTATTCAAGCCTTGAGATATAGTACATGATATTGTTCCTTCTAAGAGAAGGTTAGGCAAATTATTATCCTTTTTTTAAATACTCGTACAGCACTTCTTGCTTTAGATACGCAATATTAATCTAACAATGTCTAAGTCTTGGTAAATGGATACTATATTGAGATCCTGTTGGTCTACGTTGCTAGAATAGCCTTATACTGTATGTCCCTTTTTGCGTCGTTGTGTGTGTGTGTGTGTGTGTGTGTGTGTGTGTGTGTGTGTGTTAATGTGGAAGCCAGACCAGACTCCCCCTTTGCTGCCCACCGAGCTGCCAGTGGCCACAGAGTGCGGCCTGGCCTGGGCGATCTCTAGAAGAAGCACTCTGTACAGGAACCATACAGGAGTCCATACAAGGAACAGTACATAGGAACGCATTGGGAGATGCAACCAAGAAGAAAAATGGGCGGGAACATTTGAACGAAGGAGGAGTTATAGTAAAAAAATAAATAAAAAAAAAAGGGCGGAATATTTCTTTTCTTGTCAAGAATAAAATGCACAGCAAACATGAAACACACAGAGAGGCTCAACTACATGTTTTTTGTCTTTTGTTTTCATTAAAATGTCTTAGGTTAGAATTATATTCTGTATTCATTTACAATATACAATGGTAAAGAAGGTTGAGAAAATACCCCTTACTAATAATAATCATAGTAATCATAACAATAATAATAGATGTTTGATACAGAGTGTGTGATGTCAGAGAGTTTAACTGGACCTATCGGCAGTGCTCGTCCACTGACCGACGAGGCGCCGCTTCATAAGAGATATAGTCTACACGTTTTGGCGTTTCTTACTTTGCTTACAACTTTATATGATAGTATGTTTAATGGAACAAAAACAGAAAAATAACAACAACAACATAGAGTTCTGTTTTAACCACCTCAATGGTCCTGGAATCAGTACTGTCCTAGTACAGGCCTATTTATTTGGGCCGTTCCCTTATCCAAAGGCTCAATTTTTTCGATACCAATCCGTTTTTTTAGGGCAATGTTTGTCGTTTAGTGAGCGTCAGATTGAGTCAACTAACGCGGCTGTTCCCCCACGGGGACCTCCGTATCTTCCTGCCGGCAACAGAAAAAAAGAACAACTTTAACTGCCTAACCGTTTTCTCCCAAAAAAAAATCCATGTATAAAAAATACCACAAAATCAGATCAGTTAGATGTTAACCATGCAACGCTTGCCATTTGGATGTTGGACCGTGAGTACGTCACATCTCCAGTACCTGATACAAAAACGAGTTCTGGTCAAATTCTGCTTTGAAATCATGACAAATATGAATCTGAGAATTGATAGTAAACTGCACAAAGGGAAGTTGAAGTTGCGTCTCTAATTGGACCCCAGCCCACCCTAAATATGACGGCACACAGCGTTAATATTGCACCCTTTGCCCCCCCCCCCCGCCCCCCTTCTCCTTATTTTGTACAATTCCTATTGCTCAGAGTTTCTAAGATAAACACTGTTTTGTAAATATATTATTACTCGTTTTATATATATATTTATAATAATTGCTGAAAAGTGGTCAAGCTGATAGAAAAAAAGGAATTATGTATTGTTGGATTTAGTTTAAGAAGACTATATTAACAACAACAAAAAAGATTGCCTGTTTGGGTATTACACACGGAGGCGATTGTTATTATTTACAGCCTTAGCGTTGTTGTCCATCACTGGTATTATTTCACAAGGACTTTCGAAGCGACGGAAGCTACTGGTTGAGCTCCGTCGAGACACTGTTCCCTCGGGTTCATATCGTATGAAAGACTAACGCTCCACACGCAGGATACAACAAACAAACCAAATAAAAGAAACTAAATGAAAGACATGAATGAGCACTTCCAAAACAGAACCATGAAGATGGCCTGGAAGACGTGATTGCTAGGAAGAGTCAGAAAGGTGTGTGTGGGTGGGGGGGGGGGGGTTGTTGACGTGGCACATTTCCATTGGAAGGTTCCAGAATAATCTCATTCTGTAAGACATTTTTACATTCCGGAAGAATTTGATTCAGAAAATATTTGATTCCGGACCTTTTTGATTCCCGGAGGAACTAGATTTCTGGAATTGGGGACGGGAATAGGACTGGGCTGCTACGATGAATGTTGCTTGCAGAGTGGCAGATTAAAAGCCTAAGATGCTACACTATAGTTGGATCCAATCGGATGAATAAAGAGCAGAAGTTTTGCTGTCACTGAGTTGCAAAGCACAAGAGGGGGAATTTGACCATGGGAGATGAGTTCTCCTATTTGGGAACCGATTATGTAACTTATCTCTAGTATTTCGTGAATCAAATCCTCAACCTGGTTTGCGTGTTTGAAACCATCCAGGAATCTCTAAGAAGCCCATATATCCTCGGTGGGAACATTGGTGATGATGCCATGGTGAGGTGGATATGGCCCGGTAGTCAGACCATTACATAACAAACGATAAGTCATAAGAGTTGGAGCTGGAGGACAGGGGGGGGGTTGGTGTCGGGAGAATTTCCAGTAGACCAGGAAGTATTTGGGGGTGTTAATGGTAACATTTGTATTTGCTGGCATCCTCTGACAGGACAAGGTCCATCCTTTGGCAGGGTTCTCTGTTTTTCTTTGTCCCGCTCATCTCGTCTCTGTCCGTCCGTCTATTTCTTGACAAAAGTCATATTTCTAGAGTGTAGCAGTCTCTCCACCCTCACATAGAAAACAGCGTCGAGGCGCGTCGTGAGAAGGAGAGGAAGGAAACGGAGAGCGCCGGGGAGTCGCGGTGCCTCTCCAAACTACGATAAATAGATAGTCCCGTTTCATTTAAAGGTCCTCATGTTTTCGAGTGTTTTGCCAATATTCTCAACTTAATCATTCTTTGCGTAAGTGACCATAGTTTGTGTTTCAGTTTTTGTACATTAAGTAGTAGTGTCTATAAGCGTCGTCTTCCACGGGTCGTGGCGGGTTCTCGGTACGGGCCAAACGGAGGGAGTCCCCCTTCTGTGACCAAGATGGCCGACACTTCAGTACTCAGTGTTTTTTTTGGAGGGTGGGGTGGGGGGGGGCATATATTTAAGTGTCAACACCGCGCATCAGGGGTTTTTTCTCCTTGGGAAATCAAATCAAATCCTACAATTTCGAATTGGGAAAACCGATAACCGGAGAACTAAATATTACAGGTCCAATATGTTAAAGGTACTATATGTAAGAATCAGTGCATTCTGAGCTCCGTGGGTTGAGACAATAACAATGAGAAACTAATGTTAGTTCTAGCAGGTTGTAGCAGGTTGTGGTTGAAGTTAAAACATGAGAGCTTCCCCGACTCTCTCTGTTGGTAGAACAGCTTTTGGGATGATTTCTCTTATATTTGAGTCGGGTCGGATTTCGCGGGAAAAAGGAACAAAGTGACATGTAAGCGTGGATAATAAAAAATATATATATTTTATAGCTTTTATAAATGTGTACAATGTTTCATTATGATTAGAACTAACATTAGTTTCTGATTGTTATTGTCTCAACCCACGGAGCTCAGAATGCACTGATTCTTACAGATAGTACCTTTAAAGTTTCCCATTATATTAAACCAAATGTATAACAAAAGTTGAGGATTATATTGTACTAATTTCACTAATTTGCATCACTTTAAAAAGTAAAGTTGACCAAGAGACCATTCTAGATCTCGTGTATTGATTCCTATAGAATCCAATCTGCTGATTGTCTGTGCATACTTACACAAATATCCCACCCTGCACGTTGGTGTGTGTGAGAGAGATGCTACTCATATGCTACTTTCACACCACGCACACACGCATCTTATATGTTGTGCTAGTGTGTGGAAACATTGTGCTAGTTTGTGGAACTAGTGTAAACTTTATGTGAATTAAAACCTTTATATATTGTCAATTCATGTACTTACGCACGACCACGTGTCCCCTTCCCTCAGGGTATATATGCAAATGTATACGTGTGTGTGTGTGTGTGTGTGTGTGTGTGTGTGATGGCCTGTCAATAGTAGCACTGTGATTATTATTTAACATGCATGTAGTCATTGATCGCAGCTATTGATCGGAGGCTGGGCGCTAAAGGCCAGCTCACATTAAGACTCTGTCTCCCTGGGGGCCGATATATAGAGCATTATTTTAGAGGGACATTCCCAGGCTTTCCTGCCACATGTGCTGAAATACACACTCCAGGCTGACCCATATATAGATTACAGATATTTACGGGCAAATACTTAACACACATCGCCTTACACACAGCAGACGGGCCGATAGGAAGACAGGCGAACAGCACACATGCACACAAGCCCACGGACACACACACACACACAAGCACACACACACACACACACACACACACACAACACACACACCCAGTGAACTATCTCTATTGTTCCTGCATCACTCCATCATGATACAAGTCTCTCCGCCCACTGCGCTCTCTCTCTGTCGATTCATCCCCACCCACAGAATTACAATTTCAAGACAGATAAAGAAAGTCCAGCCCTGCTCTAACGTTCCTTTCCCAGCACTGTGAGCTGTGTCTTTATTGTGTGCCCTGGAAAAACATGTTGACACCAGGTTCTGTCCTAAACATCTCCAAAATATATTGTTTGAGTTATTGTTGAGAAAAAATCACACAATGAGTTGTTTAATAATGATTAGATTTGCAATTATTAAGCTTTCAGCACAGCAAATCCAATCATCTAATCCAATCATTACTCAATTGTGATATATTGTGATTTAAAAAAAAATACATTTACATTTAGGGCATTTGT
>PIJE02000860.1:22888-25388 GCA_002895965.2 Coryphaenoides rupestris
AGCAGTAAACCCGCCCTGCACGGCGTCTACACACACGTCCGACTCAAGTTCATTTATTCATAATAATATATCTCTCTCTCTCTCTCTCTCTCTCTCTCTCTCTCTCTCTCTCTCTCTCTCTCTCTCTCTCTCTCTCTCTCTCTGCGTTACCACGGCAACAGCCATCCACCAATCCACCACCACCACCACGAGGAGGCTCACATGCGAACTTGATCTTGGCCTCACGGCTGACAACGGTGCCGATGGCGTTGGTGGCGCTGCACTGGTACACGCCCCCGTGGCGCGTACCCGTGGCCAGGGGGTCTCGGATCAGCAGGTTGCCCTCGATGAGGCTGTAGCTGGGGTCCAGGTCTGGGTCCACCTCCCTGCCGTCGACCCTCCACCTGGGGGGGCGCAGGAGGAGGAGGGTAATCATGATGGTGGTGGTGGTCATGGTACTGATTGTTATTAGTGTGGGTAATTGAATGGAGCTGGGCTTGTAGAAGAAGGGTGTTTGTGCTTTGTGTTTGTAGATCATGTGCAATACTACGTCTCAATATTCCCTTTCACCATCATTGCCAACAACTTGAATATCTTACCTATATTTTTCCTCAGGCTTATTCACTGTAAATTGGTAAATGTATTATTTTATTTTATTATTCTATTGTTTATTACTCTAATGTTTATTATTCTCTTGCTATGCTTATGTTGTTAGTATTTTGAGCAACCTCTGGCACAAGAATTTCCTTCGGGATGAATAAAGTTCTATCTCATCTTATCCTACTTTTCTAATGGAGCCTCCCATTACGACCATGATGGGTCACTCTTGTTGTTGTTGATGTTGTTGTTGATGTTGTTGTTGATGTTGTTTACGTCTGTTTCCATCCGTCTAGACTTCTGTCTCCAGACTGTGCTTTCTGCGAGGTGCTAGCTATTGTATTCTAGACGTGTCTGATGTTCCTCCCGCGGTACGACTGGTCCGATTTATTTAAGTCGGGGATCAGCAGATGAAGACAGCGACCAGGGTCCTGTTTTTTTGCTGAATGAATCGCAATCAAATGCAAATTGGAAGGACAGCCGGCCCCCAGAAAAGTTATAGGAACTTTGGAAGTCTATACACAGACGCATAGACATGCTCACGCACACACACACACACACACACACACACACACACATATATAGACAGAGACACACACACACACACACACACACACACACATATAGACAGAGACACACACACACACACACACACATATAGACAGAGACACACACACACACAGACAGACAGACAGACAGACAGACAGACAGACAGACAGACAGACAGACAGACAGACAGACACACAGACAGACAGACAGACAGACAGACAGACAGACACAGACAGACAGACAGACAGACAGAGACATACACTCACACACACACACAGACTCAGACACAAGTTCAAGTTCAAGTGTTTTATTGTCACTTGAAATTCTTACGTGCAAAACGCCCGACAGCCGACCACAGTTATAAAAGAATACAAATAGAAATAGAAATAGAATAGAAAACTATATTAACAAGTTATAAAAAATCTAAACAAAAGAAAACTGTATAAGATAAAATAAAGTGTCAAAAAAATATTAAGGGGAGCAATACAAATATAAATCAATGTAATAAAATATACATTGTTATATTTTGACATTCACAGAATGTCACAGAATACTTCCTCAGACAGTCACACTAGAACACACTAGAACAACACTAGCACCAGCAATTAGCACCCGGACTAGCACTAGCAGTAACACTAGCACTAGCACTAGCACTAGCACTAGCAGTAACACTAGCACTAGCAGTAACACTAGCACTAGCAGTAACACTAGCACTAGCACTAGCACTAGCAGTAACACTAGCACTAGCAGTAACACTAGCACTAGCAGTAACACTAGCACTAGCACTAGCACTAGCACTAGCAGTAACACTAGCACTAGCAGTAACACTAGCACTAGCAGTAACACTAGCACTAGCACCAGCAGTAACACTAGCAGTAACACTAGCCCTAGCAGTAACACTAGCACTAGCAGTAACACTAGCCCTAGCAGTAACACTAGCACTAGCAGTAACACTAGCACTAGCAGTAACACTAGCACTAGCAGTAACACTAGCACCAGCAGTAACACTAGCAGTAACACTAGCACTAGCAGTAACACTAGCAGTAACACTAGCACTAGCAAGCAGTAACACTAGCACTAGCAGTAACACTAGCACTAGCAGTAACACTAGCACTAACACTAGTAACAGCCAGTAACACTAGCAACTAGCAGTAACAACCTAGCACCAGCAGTAACACTAAGAGTCCTAGCAACTATCAGTAACACAGCAGTAACAACTAGCACTAGCAGTAACACTAGCAGTAACACTAGCACTAGCACCAGCAGTAACACTAGCACTAGCAGTAACACTAGCACCAGCAGTAACACTAGCAGTAACACTAGCACTATCAGTAACACTAGCACCAGCAGTGTGCAGACCAGCAACTGGTCTGCG
>PIJE02000860.1:30388-106672 GCA_002895965.2 Coryphaenoides rupestris
CCCCTTGCCCACCCCCCTGCTGCCCCTTGTCATTATCTTCCTCCTCCTCCTCATCCTCCTCATTGTTCTAATGACTGTGTGTGGGAGACATCATTGCCGCGGGCCAGAGCTGACTCCTCGGTCCATCCTAAATGGAGCTGCTCCAGTCTCTAAATGAAACTAATGAATTAACCTTTCAGAGGGCGGACTGGACACGCCAAGTGTGTGTGTGTGTGTGTGTGTGTGTTTGAAAAGTGACCCGACCCCCCTGTGTTTACTGTATCAGGAACACACAGCCCCAGACACACACACACACACACACACACACACACACACACACACACACACACACACACACACACACACACACACACACACACACACACACACACACACACACACACACACACACACACACACACATAGATGCAGTAATGCACACGCAGACATTCTGTACAGACAAACTGAAATGCATGCAGACACACACACACACACACACACGCACACACACACACACACACACACACACACACACACGCGCAAATGCAGGCACTTACACATCAACTCACTCACACACACTCACACACAAACACATAGAAGTGTCATTCATGAATAGGATTTTCTAGTGGCTCTACACGCACCGACACGCCACACGGAGATGGGCAGTGTCTCCCCAGCTCTCCACCTCGGTGCGGAGCGTTTACACACGGCGGCCATGTTTATATTTACACCCGACCCGCCGCCGCCGCACCACCGCCCGGCCCGCAGCACCACCGCAAACTGCTGACTCCGGACAAAATGCTAAATCAATGAAGTTAGAAGAATAACAGCACAATGGACCCTTGCTCCGAAGACTGTATAAATTTAAATACATCTGTCGGCTGATGGCTTGTAAAACCGGCCGGCTCTCGGAGTTTGGAGAATATACAGTATCTGTCAGGCTGGACTCGTCCACCTCCTTCTATCTGTCTGCGCCTCTCTGCTGCTCGGAGCTGAAACAGCCTTCGAGACCGAGAAGCGAGAACCGAGCGAGAGGTAGATTAGCTCTCCACCCATGCAGAACTCCAATCGTTTCTGTTTATTTACATTTCTTTGTTTGCGTGTTGATTTTCTTTCTTCGCTTTTTTTTTTTTGGGCTACCCAGCGTTTGCGGGGTGGGGAGGGGGGGTGCAGAGGGGGTGTGGGGGGACCAGATTACCATACAATTTACGTTGCACTTAAAAGTAATTATAGTCAGGAATGAATTCTGCTTACATTTTTATCACCGTTGCCACCACTGAGAATTGCCTGAGAAAACATAATGGCAATCAAGGACGAGGGAGGAAAGAACGCTTTCCCTTGTAGTCACTGAGTCAACTAAATCATGGAGTAACTAACCCGCTCTACCCGTGAGTCACGGTGACTGAAAATAGACAAGGAGGCAATAATAAGGAGTCGTGTTGTTGATGCTAAAACGATCAGAAACCTTCCAGTTTTGCATCCAGCCCCAAGGGGCTGATGAAAGAAACAGGGTTGGGTTCAAGTTGCTAGGTCAGGGAAGATGTGTTTATTAGCTTTTGGATGATTGCCGTTTAAAATCTTCCTGTGTTCTTTCTGCTTTGTATTATACACTGTTAAACATCTCCTTCGAAATACCAAATCAGCCTATTCACAAATAAACAAGGACATGATTTGCACAATAGGGGACCTTAAGCATACAGTATATAGCCAAACATCCATTGTCCTAACCAGTTACAAAAACTAATGTCATTTCCAATAGTTAAGATGCATGGTCTGATAATCTGTGCCAAGAGGAACAGACGGCCACATCACACCTGTAAACTCTTGTTCATAAATGACCAATTATCAATGGTTGAGGGCCAAAACACAGTCTTTTACACAATTGTGTAAAAATGTGTATGCAACATACATGCTTCTAACTTTTTTGTAAGCATGTATGCACGTAAGGGAACTTTTTGTAAGCAAGTTTGATGTAAAGTTTTTTGGATGTTGTGAAGTCCTGGTGAAAATCTGTTGTTTAGTTTGATGTGTGAACGGCGGGTGGTCCCTGGATGATGGGTTGGGGGGGGGGGGGGGGGGGTACCGTGATCACACTGAGAAGGCGCAGAATTAGAAGAGGACTGCTACCAGCGCATGCTACCAGTGCCTGCTGCCACACCTGGCCCGTGCAGATCAGGCGTGACATCAAAAGCCGACGCGTGACAGGGACATCTTACCGGCCAGGCACTCTTTGAGTGACAGGAGGATTAACAGTTCCCATGGCAACAGCTTCATTTTCCAAGGTCAAAGAGTTCCTCCCTTCCCATCCAGTTGCCGGCGGAGTGGAGTGGCGGGGCGGGGGAGTGGAGGACGTGTTCCCGGGCCAAGCGGCAGCCGGTTTTTCCTCTGCTCCTCGTTTGGCTGTGGAAGAGAGAGAGCACACAGGGAAATGAGCAGCAGCGCCGATAGTTCGCCCGCCCGCCCGGGCCGACCGACGAGCTTCTTTTTATAAGGGCTCCAAAATGGCTCCAACCAACGTGAGGGAGGAGAAGAACACCTCCTGGCAAGTGGTTTCTTAATAATGCATTCATCCTTGTGAGCGGAGCCAGATCCCCCGCTTTAGGGTCAGTTCACCGCTGATCCCCACTAGGAGATATTTAGCAAAAAAAAGGAGCTCTCCTGGGAGCTAACAGAGCGGGCGAGGAGGAGGAGGAGGAGGAGGAGGAGGAGGAAGCACAGATTTGAGGAGTTAAGGAGCGGCAACAGATGAACACAGGCAGATTTCCGCCCGCGGCGATGTGAGTGCAATGTTAACTATTGATTCAACATATTACAAGTTGGGTGGGAAGCGAACATGGCGAATCTTTTTTACTTTGTGGTTTCGGAGCATCTATATCTCGTACAGACAAACACACACAGAATAGCTACGTGTAATTTTGTGCATGGATAAGTGGTGATTATATAATTTAACCTGCCCTCTACTAGTCAATAGGTAGCCAATGATTAGAGTTAGGATGCACTTGAGCATTCAAGACTCACTCGAAACTTCATTGAAGGTGAAAGAATGAAATTCGTCAATTATTATTTTTCTTGTATTTTTATGGCAATTGCTTGATTTTACAGTACAAGGTCGAGAAAATATAGGTCTCAAAAACGCATAATTTCAATCATTATCATTCATTGCAATTTATTTTTGGATGCTTTTTCCCCCCATCTTGTGATGAGTCTTAATGAGTAGGAGAAATAGAGTAGAGTTGTCACATTTCCAGCTATTTAATGTCACTCAACTATGTTTCCCTCAATGTATCCCTTACTTATCCTCCCTAATTAACTCATAAAATGGCAAAGAATATTGGACCTCATTCTGGAAAAATTTCTTAAGTGTCTTCTTACGAACTTCGTAAGAACAAACGTAAGAAATCTGTCCGCCGGATTCATGAACGCGGGGAAATGTGTTCTTAAACCGCCAAAGTGTTCCCAGCTGCGCTCCCCCGATGAGGAATGCCACTGATTCTTAAATGGAACGCGCGCTCGTACACCTGAATTAGCATACAGACACGCCCCGCCAGCTCCTTATAAGGGCAACGACTGGACCGTGTGCACACAGGTCCGCATGGTCGCGGTACTGGTGCTCCCTCCTCAGCGCACGATCAGCGAGAGCTTCCAGCAGCAGTAGATGAGCCATATTGTGTAGGGTTAGGGTGCAGACTTGGCCCTTTACATAGCTGGATTGATCACTGATTATTGGATGACATGGTTCAATGTACATAATGGATGTTCAAGTCCACGTGCAAGTTGAAGGTTTTATTTGTCACATGCAACATCATACCAGTAAGATGAGCAGTGGAATGTTTCTCCACTGGCTCTTACAATGTACACACTAAGCAAGGTAAAGAAAATAGATGTATATTATGTATATGATATATATGATGTATGTTATGTATATTATGTATATGATATATATGTCATGTATGTTATGTATATGATGTATGTTATGTATATGATGTATGTTATGTATATGATGTATGTTATGATATGTATGTTGTTATGGTCATATATGATGTCATGTTATGTATATGACTGTATATGAATATATGACTGTATGTTATGTATATGATATATTGATGTATTATGTATGTTATGTATGATATATGATGTATGTTATGTATATGATGTATGTTATGTATATGATGTATATGATGTATGTTATGTATATGATGTATGTTATGTATATGATGTATGTTATGTATATGATGTATGTTATGTATATGATGTAATGTTATGTATATGATGTATGTTATGTATATGATGTATGTTATGTATATGATGTATATGATGTATGTTATGTATATGATGTATGTTATGTATATGATGTATGTTATGTATATGATGTTATGATGTGATGTATATGATGTATGTTATGTATATGATGTTATGTTATGTATATGATGTATATGTATTGTATGTTATGTATTATGATGTATGTTATGTATGATGATGTATATGATGTATTGATGCATGTATGTATATTATGTATATGATGTATGTTATGTATATGATGTATGTTATGTATATGATGTATGTTATGTATATGATGTATGTTATGTATGATGTATATGATGTATGTTATGTATGATGTATATGATGTATGTTATGTATATGATGTATGTTATGTATGATGTATATGATGTATGTTATGTATATTATGTATATGATGTATGTTATGTATATGATGTATATTATGTATATGATGTGTTATGTATATTATGTATATTATGTATATGATGTATGTTATGTATGTTATGTATATTATGTATAGTATGTAGGCCCATATGATATATTGTATTTATGGATATTCACATGTTCATTCACAGAATGTAGATGTGTCAATTCTATTCCCCTATGTCTATATCCACGTGATTGAGTTGAGTGCTTATTTATTTATTCACTGCCATTTGCAGTGTTCGTGTCGTGCTTTTATTTATTTTAGGACATCACGATGCCTCGTAGAATCATCACTATACATGTGAAACGTAATTGTTAATGATACAAATATTCTCGTATTTATTATTATAATTATTGAAATCCGAGGATGTCTGTAGAATTGATGTGAACGCAATCACCAATGATTTCTCACAAATTCAGCCCTTAAGAACCCTTAAGAACCTTAAGAACATGGACACACTCTAAATAGGTCGCTACGACTGCTTTTCCGCGTTCTTAAATCCTGTTCTTAGCTAAGAACCAATCCCAGATAAGAAACCATTCAGGAATGCCACAATTGTCCCGAGAACTTCGTAAGTGGAGTTAAGAAGACATTTCTTCTTAACTTTTTCTTAACTGCGTTCCAGAATGAGGTCCAATGACACTGAGTAAATTATTGACACATTTCTTCTATACGTCTATACAATCCCTATTCTTGGATTGTTCAGAGAAACGTTGATCATTTGGGATTCTATTTTCAAACGCGTGTCTGAAAATGTGTGAAGGAACGATAACGAAATAACAGGCTTCTTGATTAAATATACTCTGTAGTCGATACTAATCTTTTTGGATGATTTTTTGTATGGCTGCCAGTCAATTAGACCTGCAAAACAAGGCCGGCCTCGCCTCTCGCACAAATGGTATGTTTCACAGAGTTCTGCTTCAATGAAAACGCTGCGTGTTCAATGGGCTTGTTCCTTCTGGACTTTTCTCCCCCTCCCCAGTAAAACCTCATGGTAATACTCTGTTATGAAGATGAAACACCCGACGTCTTGACAGTTCTTGGATCTGTTGGATCTACATTTGGCATATGAGATGAAGGGGGAGTAGAACTTGAGTGGAGCTGAGGCGAGCAATCTTGGCACTGGTTTTGGTTTGGTTGTAACCATAGTAATATACTGTATATTGCTTTTTTATTGATGTGATCGTCAACACAGTAATGTATTTCGTCACTGTTGCTGAAGAGAAAAGTAAAATACTATTTTCTTCCTTCCAGTCTTCGACTCCAAACAGTTTGTGAAAGTTCTACTCTGCTCCGAACTCAAGGCACTTGACACAGACAGCAATAGGCTATGCTGCGGTGTGTGTGGACGTCTTTGTGGATGTGTGTGGATGTGTGTGTGGATGGAGGTCCGTCTGGGCAGCAAGCCCAGAGAGAGGGTTAAGCTTCTCAGACACTTATAGGATAATGCGTGGCGAATTTCATATAGAACATTGTTCATTATAATGTTGATACACAACGATGGCAGGCCTACCAGCTAGCTTAAAGGAGACAGTCCACTGGGTAGGCTGGGAGGCTGATCTATCCACCATACATCTGGGTGGACACTACATCTGGGTGGAAACTGGTTTCACTTGGAATGGCTAATCACACTCACCGAGAAGTTGAAGTCTCAGCCCAAAACACATTTCACTACATTTCATAGTGTTCAAATTCAGGCTGAAAAAGCAGGTCCACTTCAACTTTCATTTAGAAAACGTATCTTCAGTGGGGGCTAATGTTATACATACGCCACGAAAACCACAACGACATTAGATATGCTAACCTTTCTATTGACATTCAAGAGAAGTTGGGTTCTTCTTATTGTATAATGTTTATATTCTCTCTCTTCGGAACCAAAATCCAGTGGCACTGCGTCTTAAGGGCACTTCTGCGTTGGCATCTTTCAAAGAGTTTGCCTCTCATTAACCTTTACATCCAGTCATTCATCTCTGAATTTCACAAAAAGGATAAAAAAAACCCTGAAATCAATACTCTGGACAAAAACATGCATTGAGGAGTGAACAAACCCGCCGTGATCCAGGAGATAACAGGAAGTGCATCGCAATCGCAAAGGTTGTCTAACAAGGGCCCTGACGCATGATGTCATTAGCGGCCCCACCGCCGCACCAATGATCGATGCTAATTTATGCTCGCCGCTGTCAGCTGTCCGCTTCCACTTTGGAGCCGATCAACGTTCTTTTGTCCGTCTTGTCCTGGAAACGCTCGTGTCCTTTTCCCTCCCCGGCGCTCAAAGTCAATCCACCCCCTGGACGCTGCACGCTGGGTTCCCATCGACGGCACCCATCCCTGGCAGGGTTCCTGGCATCGGGCCGCCTCCTCCATCAACTGGCAGAACTCTTCCGCCTCGACGACAATGCCTCTCCTAGCTCCTAGTCCTCCTCGGGGGAGGATGCCTTTCACGGTCACACTCCAGAAATTTAAAAGCGCTTGTGACGCCTGTGATTAATTTATCACCCCTCGGTAAAAGAAAATATATATATAACGGTAATAATTCTGGTGGCGAGAGGCGATGGCTTGGTCGCAGGTGTTGGAAACTCCAAATGGGATGAAGCCCAAGCTAATGGTGCCTGCAAGGGACACTATCTGTCAGGGATAATCCCGAATCACAGCGTGGCGAGAGATAATATGCTTCCGCCTCTTTCTCTCTCAGCGGCGGCGGCGGCGCTAGCAGTAGCGCCGCGGTATTGAGATAGCCGCAGAGACATGACTCAATGAGGTATGGATATTGACACAGTTAAACGCATGTATCCGGGATTACGCTATTGGCCTGGTTTAATGTTTTAATTACTTTCTTCCTCTTTTGGTGAAGGCAAAAAATAATAAAAATAAATAAAAATAAAGCAAATAAACTAGAAGGGTGGAAAAAAAAAGAGCATCTCTGGTGAGCCTTGTTCCACTTCATTAGTTCCTGAGTAATAGGCTAACCACGTGACTGCAGGAATTAACATTTAAGGTCTTGTGAGAAGTAATTAAATGATGTTTTTTGGAGCGTGCCCTAGTAAGCAATACCAACACTCAATGCACAGGGGAGCGGGTGCGGGTCTCTGAAAGGCCACGTCTTCTTTTGCAACAGACTTCTCCACCAACCCACACCACCCAATATTATGTATTTAGCAGATTAGCCATTTAGCAGATGCAGCAGGATGAGCAGTAATGAGCAGTGAGGCATCTTGCTGTCATGCTGCTGCAGGCACACACCTACAGACAGGTAGACAACCGGGGCGCAGACTTGGGGGTTCGAACGTGCAACCGTTCAAACTGGGACTAAAACAACGTTTCTTTTCGCAGGCCATAAGGAATGTGAACTCTGACCTCACCAAGGCCCCCCCACTGCCACTCCCAAGCACACACACACACACACAGTTAATACACATTACAGTACATGCACTCACATAGCTCTACTTACATAACTTAATACAAAAAAAATGGATATTGCCTTGTTGTTAACATGCCTACTTGTTTATATGCCTTGCTGTTTATATGTTGATTTGGTTACATTTCTCATTCCTAAAAAATTGTGTGGATATTCAGATTTTTCCCTTCACTTTGTGATATTTGTATTGTTCTGTTGCACATTCCGCTGGGCATCGCCACATTTTCATTTTACCGCACATCCTGTATGTGGATGTGACGACGATTAAACTTCTTGAATCTTGAATCTCACCCCAACCAACCACCACGCGGCACCTGGCCCACGGGGCAACCCATTACTCGGCCGGCGTTATTTATGCAGCCTCAGCAAGAGCCACGCTATCCAATATCCGCTCCACAAACACAGTATTTGTATTCAAAGTCAAGGCCTATTTATTGCGCATCCATGGGGGCTGCAGCCGTGTACATGTGGCATGTTACAAATCGTATTTACTCCGTACGTCCAGCGCCCCGACCTCGGGTTACTCCCGTCGGTCCGTTTGTCGGTCGGTCTGTCCGTCTGTCCGCATCTCACAGTCAGCGAAATGGATACTGGAGCCGCACTGGGAGAGGCGGCGGGCGGGCGGGCGGGAAAAACATCCGTCAGACGCAGAAGAAGCACGTTACAGCGAACGTCTGTCGGAGAGCAGGCGGGGGGAGACCATGGCTTACAATGATATCCCTGTGATTTCTAGTTGAGATCAGCATAGCGCACACGAGAGCATTGGGCTCAAATAGGGCTCTAGGTGTGAGTGTACTGTCAGCGCTATATTACAGTATATTGTTGATTCACTCACCTTGGACAAATGTACTTATTTTGTAAGTTGCTTTGGACAAAAGTATCTGCTAAATACCCTAAAGAGACAGCGAGACAGAGACAGAGAGAGATAGAACGACAGAGACACAGAGAGTGAGACAGAGACACAGAGAGTGAGACAGAGACACAGAGCGAGACAAAAAGAGAGAGGCACAGAGAGCGAGAGAAAGAGAGATAGACAGAGACAGAGAGAGAAAGACGCAGAGAAACAGAGAGAGAGGTAGGTAGAGACAGAGAGACATCAAGACAGAGAGAGGGTGAGATAGAAAGAGACAGACACAGAGAGAGAGAGAGAGAAGAGAGAGAGAGAGAGAGAGACAGAGAGATGAAGAGAGAAGGACAGACAGAGAGAGAGAGAGAGAGAGAGAGAGAGCGAGAGAGAGAGACAGAGGGGGAACAGACAGAGAGAGAGACAGAGAGATGATGAGAGAAGGACAGAGAGAGAGAGAGAGAGCGAGAGAGAGACAGAGGGGAGACAGAGGGGGAACAGAGTCAGAGAGAAACATCAGGGAGAGAGAGGTTAGAGAGGGATAGGGACAGAATGGACGAGAGTCAGAGAAAAAGGAGGGAGAGAATGAGGACAGAGAGAATGGGCTGGTGGTGGTGGTTGTGAGGCCACGTCCACTAAAAGTAATGTGAAGAGAAGAGGGTTTGCTATTGTCCGAGTCTAGCCAGCCATGGGAGCAGCGGTCGGTATGTATAAGGGAGAGCCCATTACCTCTTAGCGGGTCGCTATTGTGTTCCAATGTAACCGTGATGGTTTTAAAGTAGACATTCGTCCCCCCCTTCATAACCAATCAGAGGAAACGATTTCCATAGGAAAGGTATGGGTGGACACAGCCTAGCACGATGAGAGAGAGGGAACCAATACTAAGAAACCATAGTAAGTGAACAACGAGCCCCTCAGCATCTCAGGAGGCTGTGCTCGCCGGTGTCCGTGGCTGTAAATGGATGCAACGTGAAACGACCAATCACG
Source organism: Coryphaenoides rupestris (assembly GCA_002895965.2). Taxonomy (NCBI): domain Eukaryota; kingdom Metazoa; phylum Chordata; class Actinopteri; order Gadiformes; family Macrouridae; genus Coryphaenoides; species Coryphaenoides rupestris. The sequence continues at coordinate 40,319 of PIJE02000860.1, forward strand.
GTGACCTTAATGTTGTGCTAGCGGTCCCTTTCACAGAGGCCATTGGTTGTCATAATTTGGTTTCCAGCAGAGAGAGGACTCCAGCAGAGGCAGAGAAGCAGGGGGGGGGGTGGTGGGATGGATCAAAAAAGATTAATAGTACTTCTGCAGGTAGCAGGAGCCTCTGCATACACTGGTCTCAATAAAATGCTCGAGAGCACCGGTCCAACAGCAGACCACCCCCCCCCCTCTCTCTCTCTCTCCCTTTATCTCTCTCTCGCTCTGTCTCTCTCCATCCCACTCTCGCTCCCTTTATCTCTCTCTCGCTCTGTCTCTCTCCATCCCTCTCCCTCTCTCTCTCTCCCGTCCTCCTCGTCTCTCTCCCTCTCTCTCTCTCTCCCGTCCTCCCTCTCTCCCGTCCTCCCTCTCCTTCTATTGCACCTTCTGACAAAAAAAAAAAATGGAAGCAAGTTTTATGAGAAGGCCATGTAAAGTAGTGTATGCTTGCGATAAAAATGGAAACCTCATAATTCAGCATTATGCTCTCACCTTGTTTGTGGTAGAGTCCCTGGGGCGGCTATTTCATCTGCAGAGTGAACACATACCACCATGTGAACACGCGCAGAAATAAAAAAGGATAAGGAGTGTGAAATATTGAACTTGTATATATTTATACATTCAAACACGTAAAAAAATCTCTATCCATGCTTTAATAAGAGCCATATAGTAGCCTTGTTTCTGGGTTTCGTCTAGCTCAATATAATTTCAGAATTAGCATTTAGGATTAGCATTCACTGGCATATTGGCAGATACTTGCGGTGGAAAAAAACATATTTTTCCACTACTTTCTAATACACCAAAGGTAGGACACGATCTAGTTAGCTGGAGAAGACCACTTGTGAGGGTTATGAATTATGAGGAAACATCCTTTCCACATCCATTTAAGTGCCTTGTGTGAATAATTCATAAAATCAATTACACGTCTCCGAATACCGAACTGCGTTTCCTCAGTCTCTCTCCTTGCCAATTGATTACCTCTGATACAAGTGATGTATTACAGGAGCCAGATGTCTGTCACCCACTCGATAAAATTATTTCATTTAATAATAATTAGTATTTAATAATAATTATTTAATTCACATTAAAGTGACAGGTAAAACAACTCACTCTCAATTTGCGACTCCATCTGCCATCCCCAGCTGCCATAAAGAAATATTATCATGTGCTATTGAAACCACAACCTCTGCAAGAAATACACATGAGCACAACTTTATTTGTATTTCACATCACGAGGGTGGGAGTGTGAGAAGGAAATTATGTTGGGTGTGTATATATATAACTTCTCAACTTTTTTAATGACATCAGGGATCAACTGGGATTTTGTTTAAACAGAAACCATGGCAACGCCAATTTGAAAGTCACTGGTGTGCGCACGCTTTAATTTTGAAATATGGACCACTGGGGCAGATTAGCCTGTCATTAGAGCGCCACTGAGTAAAAAAAAAAACCGCGTGGCTGCATTTGCTGATTCTCAGTGTCTTTGTGTGCAGTGTATTGAATTGTGACACGATGGCAAGTCTTGTTGGTCGGTGTCTTCAACGTACCCATTTTAAACACTGTCATCGTGACACAGCACCTTTAAATGTGTAAATAAATGAATGGGTTAACTGTAAAGGCAGGCGGAAAGCCCTTGGAAAAAATATATCGAGAGCTTTCTGGGGAGAGCTGTATTATGTGTAAGTGGAAATTACCCCCTTCCACATCCATGCCATGACAGCTCATCAAATATGCCCCCCACACCCCCACCCTCAAAAAGAAACGAAAGCACGATTATAAATTGCTGATTCCGTAACACACACACATCACAGGAGCGCACAATATCATCACAGCCGCTCAGAGGTTCTGTTGACGTGGCCCGGGTGGTAGCTGGCGGTTGCAATTGTGTCCGTCACTCAGCACAGTAACACGTGGGCGTCCGCCGCCATATATTTTCAGAGCGGCGAGAAACATCGGATCATCTGCTCCACGGTAGATCAGAGGAGCAAGTGACTAATTTCCGCGGGCAAAAAAAAAAGGTTGCTTCCTAATCTGGGCACCATATCTTCCCTGACGAGTTGGAGGGAACGATTTTTGGGGGGCAATCTGACCGCACAGTGTTGTGTGTCCCTGCAGGGCCCCAGAGGAGGAGGCTACTGGGAGGTGCTTCCCAAGGCGGTGTGGAATTCACTTGCAACCCCTCCTAATGGCTTGTCCTGCTGTGCATAGAGGAGATGAATTGCCATCGGGTTGCAAAAAGCATCTCTCTTATTTATAAAGATCGGTGGTGGTGGTGGACACAATTTTACTGAGGTGTAGGAATGTTTTTTGGAAATATTTGGTCGTACTGTACCAGAGTATATCCATTTAGGACAACAATATTTTGGCTAAAGTAACAAATGGACTCAAGCTTGTGGCTAAGAATCTTACGCTCTACAATAGCCTTAGATAATATAATGTCCCATGAGCATATTCAATCAGGCAATGTCCTGGCTTCCCCGAGTATTTAAAACCTTAAAGTACGAATGGTAACTGGTAAATAAATGGAATTTATATCGTGCTTTTATCCAAAGCACTTTAGTTGCCTCACATTCACCCATTCATACACCGACGGCGGTGTCAACCATGCAAGGCAGCTACTGCCACCATAGGCCACTAATACAACTAATAACAAAGTTGACTTATGACAGCAAATAAGATAGAACTTTATTAATCCCGAAGGAAATTCTTGGGCCAGGTTGCATAGCAATACAGTACAATAAAACAATACGTAAATCAACAGAATAATAAAAATAAACTAAACTAAACAGATTTACAAATGTACAATGTCAAATATAAAAATATATAGGCAAGATAAGATATTCAGACGGCGAAAACATCATGATGATATTTCATTAGCTTAATTTTATTTTATAGCGCCATTCATGGCACTCAGGGTCACCTTACAAGTCATATGAGTACTAAAACACACAAAGAACAAAGCATTAGTAATAAAACATCAGTACAATCAACAGTAAGACAACAGCACAGCAATGAGTAACATACGATAAGATAGAACATTATTAATCCCGAAGGAAATTCTTGTAGTATAACAGAAGATGCAGTTGATGCCATTAAAGTGAGTACGCTAGTTTTAAAAGATTTTAAATGTTTTGTATTCTGCACTGGAGTCCAGCATGCGGAGGTGTCGGGGGGTTCCAACGTTTGGGTGCAGCAAAGCGGAGGGCCCTGGCACCCATTGTGCCGAGGTCGGTGGTGGGTGGTGGCAGACATCCACGAGGGGAGGAGTCACGCCATGAGGTGAGAACGCTCGAACCTTTGTCTTGCTTTTTGATCTTTCTTTCCCTTCCTCTCCGTCTCTGTTCCATTATCGTCCCTCAGATGAAAACTAAATTACACTTTCAAGTCAGCAGACAGAAGCCTGGCTTCACAAAAAAAAGAAAATGCTAGAATAGTTAGAGTCAGATAAGAGTTATCTGAGTTATCCGCCAATCACAGGAAAGGTTGGAGATGGGGGGCCGCTATAGTGGTTAGAACGGTACTGTCTGCAGTCTACCAATAGGCATCCATAAGTAAGAGGCCTAACGCCTATGAGCTCATTAATATAATAAACAAGTACATAAGGTAGTTTATTGGCAAAAGAGAACACAATCATGGCGACAACAAGTACAACTCAAACCCTTCAGCAGTCGGTGGAGTAGTAGTTCAGTAATTCGTAGCGGAATGTACTTAAAGTAAAAATAAGTGAAGAACTCGAAGCCTGTGACTCCTCAATCGAGCGCCCATTGTCCTTGGGGTCGCCTCCATAGCTCCGCAGATGCTCGAAGCTCTTCTGGCCATTATTTAAGATGAAGTGCATTCTGTGGCCTCAGTCTATTGGAGTCCATCCCCCAAGAGCAAAGTGTACAGACGGACCTCAAAAGCTTAATTTCTTCTTTTTAAAATGCCAAGTCCTTCACACCGGCGGCCCCCACATATTCCTCACGCTCGCCGGCTCATTAAACAGGAGGGCGGCCCCCTTTAATTGCGGCGCGGCTGCTATCTGGCAGGTTCAGGGTCCCACCGCACGCCACGCCACGGCGGCTCACGCGCTACTGCTAACGCGCCGCCGCTGCTGCAGTCAGCAGTCCACACACAGTGTTCATGTTCACCGTTCTGCGCGCACACACACACACACACGTCACTTTAAATTGATGGCGATATTGCCGACGGAGTTCATTAACCATATGTGGCGGGAGAAGGTGATGGAGGAGGGCGGGGGATAGGGAGGAGGGAGGGGGGTGGGGGGCGGGGGATAGGGAGGGGGCGGGGCACTTGTGACTGCAGGTGTCGCTTGGGTTAAAAAAAAATCTGATTAGAGCAGCCGATTCGGTGACAATGTGATGAGGTTGCGTTTGCTGGCTGTTTCCATGAGCACCGGCCTCTTGTGTTCTTCTCTACTGTGATGTTTATGGCATCGCTGTGTCATGTGTCTGACACATACATGCAGACATACATGGTCTGTACTCACCTTAATCTATATTTCTTCATTCTATATTTTATACTGCCTTTTAGATATTTTTCATGTTTTATATTTCTCATTCATTTACTGTAAATAGTGTAAATACTCTGATCCCTGCAATTCAAGTTATCTTTAGTATTCTTTTGCACATTCCGCTGAGCATCGTCACTTTTCATTTCACTGCACATCCTGTACGTGTATGTGACAAATAAAGTTGTTGAATCTTGAATCGATTTTGATCCAAAATACATAGACTTTTATGGCCCGAGATGAGTGGAATCACGACGCGATACGCAGCAGATCTCGGCAAACCTGCAGGACCTCGCCGAGTAGCCGCCCCGAGTCTGAGGTGGTCTGGACAACGAGAGAGAGCGACAAATCATGATCACACAACAACAGTTTCTTGTGAGTGCCGTTGTATCGTAATTATGGTGGAAGAAAGAATACGGGTTGTAGCGGAGCAGCGAAAATCGGCGCGCTTTTAATTTGATGCCTGTGCGTTTTGGTTTAATTGGAGCGATCGTGCCATCGAACGGCAGCCGCAACGCGATAACGCAACGTGACAAAACATATTTCCGAGCCGTCGGTTATTTGTCAACACTTTCCCGGCACGTGTTGTCGTGCTGATAAACCCCGTCGACGATGAGCTAAAATCAATCAAAAGGAAACTAATACCAATTAAACCGAACACGTGGGGGGGGGGGGGGGGGTGGTACTCAGGTTGTTGTGAGGGAACCCATGCCAACGTTATCAGCACTCCCCCCTTCTCGCTTGCCTCGCGTGCAATTTTTGCAACAGCGAGTTATCTTTTTTATCTCCGTCATCATCCGGTTGCATCCGAGAAGAGATCACAGCAGAGCAGCGGAAAAGAACACAGCCATAAAGAATGCATACCTCAGAAGCATTCAATAAAATACAATCGAATATGACAATAAGATTTACCCAATTCCTTCTAACGGGACGTTGGGATTGATGCGGGCGCCAAAGGGGGAATCTAATTATGTAAATCTGTCAGGTTCCATTTACAGAGTGAGAGATAAACGGCGGGCGGTGGCGGTGGAAAGCGAGGGGATACCACGCATGGATCCCATTTTATGCTGACATACAGGAAACAAAGTCAGGACCGGAGTGATGACGCTGGCTTGGTGGTCGGTGGCGGTTGTTGTTCGCCAGCAACACAACAACATACGCTCTCTGAGGTGTGCGTGAAGTAAGCACAAGGGTACACCAGGTACAATCAGTATCGGTAGCGTCGCAAGTGTGCAAAAGTGCAAATATTAATCCGACAATCGGACAAGACACAAAAGAAATCGTTTATAAAGCTCTTTACAGTCGCCTGACATTCACCCATTGTGCCGCCCTCAATATATGTACCGAATATATGAGGCAGTAAGTTAAACACCTTCCTCTCATCAAAACTCTGCAGACGTTAATCCGAAAACAGACAGAAAGCATAATCAAAAGCTATGTTTCAACTACGCCTTGTAAACACATTAGATACTTTTATCCTTAATGAAATGACCCATGTTGATGTGAACCCCCAGTGACCAAACACAGCATAGATAGGTGAGTTACATCAAGTAAAAACAACATCTTTTACACCCAATAGTGAATTACAATTGTAAATTAGAACAAAAGAAGGCATAACATACCGACGATGCTACAAATAGCATAAGATGTGTACACATGTTTGCTGATTCGAACAGGTGGCCTGAAAATAGCCATTCACCTTGCCATGCGTATCCTTGACTTCCTGGTTAAACTCACACAGGAGGTCAAAGGTGACTTCCTGTTCTCTTAAAGGAACCACTACCTGTTACAGAACATATTGAATGTGCCTAGAAAAAAACGTTAATAAAATGCTAAACTAAACAACAGTAACAGAACACCCAGTTATACACCGACGGCGGTGTCAACCATGCAAGGCAACAACCAACACGTCACACTTTGATTTCATGTTGATATCTTTATAAAGCAGGGGGGGCACCGCTGTGTGACTTAATTTCTCCGTATGTTATATTTTGTTATATTATGTTATATTTTATAAGGTTATAAAGCAGGCACTCTGTGTTGGTGTTGGTGTGCTGCTGGAAGCCCGGTTGCCTCCTGGAAAATCTAAATGCAAAATTAGAAATGTTTCAGTATCTGTAAATGTTCATACTGTACCGTACTGAACCATAGCTTATTGTGCCGAACCGTGAGTTTTGTGCACCGTTTCACCTCACCCGTAATATATAAATATACATATAAATATATATATCTATGGGCTGCGGCGACCACCAGACATATTGTTAAGGCTTAATACAGCTGAACCAATCAGTATTTTTCTCCCCGCCTGTCAGAGCCTGTTGGACAATTTGAGGTTCCACACCAAGGCCAATTAGTTTGGCGGCAGAGCTTATTGGAATGGAACAGCGAGATGCATTACAAGGGACAAAAGCATAGCTGGCAGAAAAAAATACGTGTCAATCACACGTCACCCACACTCTGGGCGCAAAGAAAATGGGTTTGATTCCTACCGCCGCCTCACCACGGCATTACTTAAAGCCTGCTCTGTTGCTAAATAGCGCGATGTTGTTTCTGTGGTGTATTTCCCAGTCGACGGCAACAGAACACATGGGACACAATGTGGAGCGACTGTGTGGGCTTTATTGAGCCGTGCGCGGCTGGAATTCCATGCTCACACAATTATAAATGTAATGTGTAGTTAGACACCGCCGATATTCTGGGTTCCCAGAATAGAACCCTGTTCATACTTGTTATCTTGGTATTGAATAAATATATATAGTCAGTACACACACCACACACACACACACACGTTGTTTCTGAGACATTGCAGGCTGAGGCAGCACTGACATGATGCGTCTCACAACATAGATCTCCAACGACCAACTTGGAATTTGGACTTTTCTTTCCTTTCCTTGCCCGATATTCAAATGAGTATGCGGATCACTTCTGCACCACGCCAACTGGAAAAGAGCGAGTGGAGGAGGAGGAGGAGGCGTATGAACCGTAATGTTGGAGAGCTTCACGTGCTGTGATCGCGTCTTTTCCCTGCGGTTTAGAACTTGGAGAGAAAGTGTTGTAAGGGGAGCGTCCAATGGGAATGGAGTGAGTACAGCAGAGGAGGGCTACGGTTTCAGAGAAGACGACGACAACTCGCGACTACTTGCATTCAATGACGAAAAGGAATGTCCTCAAATACACTCCTCAGTTCCCTATGGTTCAACGTACCAGACACCGATTGTGTTCATGTACCTGGCAGCGTTTAGAATGACACACATGGTTAGGTTGAGGTATTACTGGAAGCAGCCATCTTGACAGAGAACCAAATTCTCAATTAAAATCTTTTATGTATCTCCATTTTTCCGTCTAATCTTTCATTCAGGTTTTTTGAGGCTTTTTTTTTCAAAAGTTTTCATTTGAACACAACTTTCATTTGTCTTTCACACAGTAGCCTCAATGTTGTCTCACCTTCACGATGAGATGGTGGGATCTGGCTTCTTGAGAGGGAGTCTTGTAATCCTTTCCTTTTTACAGACCACACTGTTTACTTGTAAGCATTCACAAATATTTGCCCACGTGCCACAGAGAATAGGACAGCGAGGGGTTCAGTGAATACATTGCGTACATAAACAACGTTATGCTTGATAGTGGATTCCTTAAGAACCAGACCCTCTCTTAGAAGAATACAAATCTGGTTGATTAATAGTCTATTGCGCTGGTTTGCATTTTGAGCTCAACCCGATAATCTTGACACTTTCCCCAGGACTCCAATCAACTGCAAAAGTGTCCCTCGTCGATATCTTCCACAATCGATCGGCTCTTGTTGATCACCTGTTCTTCTGATCAATATTATTCAGATCTATATTCTGACATATGACCACCCACCCCCCCCATCTCAACCATTTATATCAGCACCAACCATCACTTAAGACGGCAATCAAATTGAATCAACTCAAAATGGCACATTTTCAGCCAATAACCGACATGTTTCATGCATCAAGCCTGTGATGGACGTGTCGAGTCACTTCCACACAATCCGGTCGACTTCTGAGGCATAACATCCGTGCTCCCGCGCCAACGTACGTTTTTATATCTGGAGCTAATAATCACGTGTGGTGCACATTGTGAAGCTACGCTACTCTGTTTACCATTTCCCGTCGTCTTCCACGCACATTCACGTCCTCATGATTCAAGCTTGAAAAGGGCGTTGCGTTGGTAACACGAGCAATAAGCTGCACGCTGCGAGTAACCCGCGGCTGTGACACGACAGCTACTTTCATGTACGTTTCATTCTATTACACGTGAGTTGCTTCGCCGAGTGTAAAGCATGCGTCTGAGTTCCTACCAAATTGGCTCCGCCCCCTTTCCCTTTTTGGGGGTTTGCCTGTTCCCCATGTGTCGTGCTTGCCATATTCAAATAACTCGTCTGCCTACTTTATTTGGTTTGCCTTTTTGTGCAGCTCTTGTATTCTTTTGCTTTCAATTTTTGGAAAACACTTTTGCCTGGTGAAGGAATAAACTCATTAACAAACTTGCCCTGGTCTGCATCGGAGTCCTCTTTGAATCCTGACACCATGATTTTAGGAATCTGTCGTAAACCACTGTCACCACTTCGACACGCAAACCACTTGCATCGGGGACGTGACAGGATGTTCTTCTGCCGGAATACAACATCCAACAGAATGCACAAAATAACTTGCTTATAACAAAACAGATAACATGAAATGCACACGTAGTACAAAATTAGAATACTATATTACTTTCCATTATTACTTTGTTTCATGTTCAATGTTGTGCACCAATTCCACAAAAGCACATTCCTTGTTTGTAAAAACTAAGGCAATAAAGTTGATTCTGAACCAGCCCTCGCATTAACAGCATCAATGGAAATAGGAATAGTCAACTCTTTAAGGTGCTCTACGATCATGGCATCTGTTGAATGCGCATTCAAAGCGTAATTTCTCATTTGGGAAGAGTAATGTAATCATCAAATGTATTGGTTGAATATATTCAACTAAACAGACTGAGGCTCATCATGTAGGGCCCCATACAACACAGGCAGTCCTTCAAAGCAGAAATTAAACTCTTATCTCCAAAAACACACAGGCCTCTGCTCACTATTCTTAGTAGAGTTGGGGTTTTTTTTTACCAGCTGGATATTTAGATAGATATATCAAAAAGTGCTTGTCATCTCAAACCATGACAATAACATCTCATCAGCCATGCCTGTCACCCACGTCAGAGTAATCTTACATAGATGTGAACACACCGTTTCTCCCACAAAGCTGCATGCTTCTGTGAAACAAAACAAGGCTTAGTGGTTAAAGTGGGTATGATCAGAATCAGGAGAAACTTCACACTATTTATCATTTTGTTTCCAAAGAATCCTTTTTTTTTTTTTTTTTACAAGTGAGACACTAATTTGTTGAACAGACAAACCGCACGCAACTATTTAATAATAGATTACATGGCCATCATCAATTATGGACAAAGCAACTACGGGTACAGTGATGACAATTACACCACAGTGGGAACAAAGGGAATGACAAACAGGACGGTGTGACTTCATCCACCCACATTGAGATAAGCCCAGCTGTACGGGGTTTAAAGAGCATAGGGGAGACAGACGGCGGGATGCTGATTTAAACGTGATTAATGGAGGTCCATCGCTTTCAATCCCAGCCGGTACTGGGCCGGCCGGTTGGCCCACCAGCCAGCCGGCTGGGCCCTGATAGGCCAGCGTTCAAAGCGGGGGACTCCGCTATCTCAGCGAGCAGGGTCTGGCCCCGTGTCTGCCCAGAGCTCAGGAGTCCACACTCTGGCAAGTGATGGAGCCGCCAGGGAACACCACACTGGGAGGAGAGATGAGGAAGGTGTCACTAAAATAAATAGATTAAATATTAAATAAGTGTTCAAAAAGGAAGACAGGATTTAATGTCACTTAAGCTGTATATCTTCAGACGATGATGTGACAGCTAAAAATTACTACACAATATGTAATCTATTAGTACCATGGATCCATTTCAAGAAACAAATTACCATGACAAAAACATATTTGTCCCTCAACTGAATGTGTATAATTCACCATAAACAGATCAAGCGCAATTACCGACATATGAAGACTGAGAAACATTAAGCATATAATCATTTGTAGTTCACCTACATTTTTCTACAAAGGGGAGAAAAGGGACATTGCAATGTACTGTGAGCTGATACATGGATGCTTTAACAACAGATTGGGATTGCTCTACCTCTACACCCAACACAGGTTTTTGGAAGTTTTATTTTTTAATTTGGTCTCCTCTCAGTCAGCCGCAGCCTCATGGCAGCATGATAGCTTAGCGCAGCTTAGGAAATCATAAGACAGCTAACAAGCATGTGAAAAAGCTAAGCTAGTTCATCGTGTTGTGATCTGATATGATCTCACCTCATCCCTCCAAACCAATCAAGGGTTGCAGCACATTCTGAGCTGGCCCTCATATGTTCACCATCACGTAAATTACATAAATGGCACCACAGCTAAATTACAGCATATGATATGAAGTCAGCATTCTGAATGGTCCCCTTCTGTAATACCGTTCAGAAATCTATATAGATCAATGTATATATAGATGTATATATACATACACATGTATATAGGAGTATATGTTCATGTGTATAACAAACATTTATTTATAATTAAGTGATGGGAGAGGAACAAAAGGCAACTTAAAACCACTTCTATAAACTAACATTTTTCCAACGGCGTGGCCAGCATTTCGCCTGCGACTGGCCCAGTGAACCGTCCTGGTCTCCACCGTCCTCTCACCAAGCCAGTCTGCTTGGCCCGTGTTCTCGGTGACTTTTAACTGGGGCTTGATTGGTTCTTAATTGTCCCTTAACTGGCCACACCTGGGCAGAGGCAATGAGAGGCATTGGGGGCGGAGTTTCCTTGATCCTACCTGCGCAGCAGTACCACACCTGCCCACGTCACAAGAATGTCACAGTTCAGAATGGCTCTGTGTTATGAATAACATGTGACTGAATAAAACACTTTGACTAATATCCTTTCATGAGACATAAACTTCTTTTTTGTTGTAGCATTACGCAATCCTGAGTAAAGTGTCTTCCTAGACAAATCTACATTGAAATATTCTTCTGTGTAATTCAAGTAAAGTACACTCAAAGTATCCAAGTATATTCAAAGCAACACAAAAACAATGAACACATTTTTAACGCGACTTGTACAGCGCCGAAACTACAGATGACACCGTCTCTACGGCAACAGCGTTTTCAAGTTAGTGCCTCGTTACAACGGCGCCACATTACACCATTTCTTTTATGTCTTCATTTCCACGTTTATCTGGAGCGGGGAGGGAAGTAATAGTCTGCGAGAATCAACTCAAATACACTGTGAGATTGCAGTCGTAAATATACACGAGGAGAAACGCGTCAGAATCGGAATTTGCGACGCGTATAACGTTGCTGTGCATTATCTCTGCGTGTGACCAAGCTACGAAATGATTGCCTGCCTGGCACACTTTTCTATGCATCAATATGGACCCTGGGTGACTATGCCGGGTTTGGAAAGTAAAAGTCCTGCTCTTTTTTGCTATTTGAAGTATTTTTTGCTACGCTCCAGCAGTTCTCTGGGACAGCTAATTTCCCTGGATTGGTGCTGATTGGCAGACGGCCGGGCTGACTCAAAATACCTTCTTTTTTTTTTTTTTTTACTTCATGACCCTGAGAAGTTCCACGTCCTGTCACAGATAGAACCCGTTATGGATTATAATACAAAATAGGCATTTATAACTGCGTCAGCGAGCAAGCAACATTACAAAAAAAATAAATCGCCCAATATCCAATTCCATGCCAAACTTACTATGCGACCATAAACGCTCGGATTTGGTATTTTTAAACTATCGCTCCGTCTTTAGGGTGCTTGTCACTTTAGATCCAATCAGAGGCCTTGTCAGAGACCAGCATGCCGCCCAATCAAATGAGACATGCTTCAACCATCACCCGGTCTGACAGCCGAGTCACCGACATACATGCGCGCCCTCCTGGATATCTCAATGCAGAGTACCTGTATATCGTGCATGTGAATCACCTTATCATTGATAGTGCAGCGCAGTCTCCTCGGTGGAAGTGCAAGCTATTGACAGCTAAATGCAGTGAAAAGTTTGTTGGTCTCCACTCTCTTTGCGTTCACCTTGACTGAGATGTCTTTGATAAGTCCATCGGAGCAACGCTCTCGATCCACACCGCAGCACAGGGTGTCATTGAGATATATAGGCAGCAGCCCGTGGCTAGCGTACTTTTTTATCCACACTAAAAAACCCAGGGGGGGCTGGGGGTTCACTTACAGAAACTCCATCATATACTGTACCTTCCGATTAAATTCGTTGCATTGTGGTCATCCATCTGTCGATATCCGTCGCCGCGTCTTATAGTATTGACACTTGACAAAATGCGCCCATGCGTTATAATCACCCACCAGAAGTTGATGCGATATCGACGTACAGTAATATGGTCACTCGCTGCTGCGAGTTTATCTGAGCGCAGGAAAGTTCACAGAGCAAAGTTACCAAAACACAACCAAGCCAATAATTACATGACTGATTATGCGTCAACTCTCACACAATAGAAAACGTCCCCAAAGCCATGCCTCGGCCAAACACCACAATGGTGTTATTATTTTTTTTAAGAAAATAGCATGAGAAGCCATTTATTACTGGCAATATAAATTATGGTTTTGTGCTACCCATTGTGTGAGCGTGCCGGAAGCCTCCCTCTTTAATTATAATATCAGAGATTGCTGTGCTATAAATGAAGCAGATAGATTCAGACTCAGTCCACCCAATCTTAATGTTAGAAAATATAGACATATACCGTATATATCATACATTTTGAAAATGTATCCAACTCTATTCCTATATACTATACTGTATATTGTATATGAATATACAGTATACTGCATGAATGTGTAGGAAAAAAATCTTCCAGTCTTAATTGCCTAAACCTTAAATTACACAAAGGTAACACAACAACAACCCAAATATAGAGAAACCCTTCACCACCGCCACCACCACCGCCACCAGCAACCACCACCGCCACAACCACCACCACCATTACCCACCACCACCGCCCACCACCACCGCCACACGTCACCTTCAACGGACGACAGAGGAACATGGGGGCAGATTAATGTGTTCCCGTGCATCCTCCTATTACATTTTATAATCAATACACAAACCTTGGAGGAGGGTGTAATGTCTCTCACATGACACCACGTCTCCCCCCGGGTGAGAGAGCCACCGGCATGAGGAGATGCCCGGCGAGGGGGGGGGTGGGGTGGGGGGTGGGGGTGGGGGGTGGGGGAGAGAGAGGAGAGAGCTCTCGGTCCCCCTGACTGTCCGCAAGTAATGAGATCATCTCGGGTGAAGTGATGCTGAAAATGAATCATCTCCCTGCTCCTATCCCCCCATGGTTGCGGTGGGCACATTTCTCTTGGACCTTGTGCACCCCAGCCATCCAGCCCAACGTCCCACCGTCCCACGAGCACCATCAGTCGCACCGCTACCACCATCACCACCGCTACCGCCACCGCCACCACCATCACCACCACCACCAAGGGACAGTCGCTCCCACTCTTCAGGCCCACTGGTTCCACTCATCAACGGGGAGGGAGTTGGCGCAGAAACACCGCCCCCCCCACCACCACAACCACCACCACCAGTACACATATGAGAGTTCCCTGCAACACATGTGATCGAATCATAGCCAGCACAATTTAGTCTTGGCCTCGGTTCCAGGCTTTAAAAAAAGAAAATAATAACTAAAATAATAAAATAATAAATGAATCATAATAATAATCATAATAATCATCATCATCATCATCATTATTGTTATTAAAAACATTAATAGTTTGCCATCTGTTTGCTCACTGCACATGTTCACTGGTGGCTTAGCTCGCTAGTGGTCTGTGGTCGTCGTGTGTTTATTGAGTCCAGGTGATGGGGGGTGTTTATATGGGGCTGTCAGCGTAGTCGATACGCAGCAACACTCTCTATATCTGCAGGACATGTTTCTATTAGGAGCAAATGACTATTTCACTAAAGTACCATTTTATGCTTTGGGAAAATTTGGTATAATAAAAGGTATCATAAAAGGTATAATACGAGTTGCTGTTGGAAATGACATCAGGAGACGCAACGTTTGAGGGATCGCCGTGATCTCAAACGTGAATACAAAACGGATACGGAGCGAGGGTGACAAATAGGCGCAATAAGTGTCTGCTGCGGCCGACACTAAAATCTATCAAGCAACCAGTCTAATCTGGCTCTTTAATGGCTCGGGATGAGCAGAGATCGTCAGTCGCTGGGTTGCTCACATGGACGGTCGGGAAAGATGATCTCTCCCTGACGGAAGTCCGCTGACAGATGGACCGAGGCAGCAAGGCCCCAACGTCCCTCGGCAGACACAGAGGCGAGGGGGGGAAGGGGGTCACAGAGGTCACAGATCAACATGACAACAAGACACCAGCGCTAGGACCGCCAAGCCTCCAGAGTGAAACTGCGGGGACAGATTCAGACTCATGGCGACAAGACTAATGCGTTGTTCTCCTTCTGTCCGACACACGCGCCCCCCCCCCGGAGAGCGGTGGCGTGGAACAACGCAAGGGGGAGCCACAAGGGGGAGGCACAAGGGGGAGGCACAAGGGGGAGGCACAAGGGGGAGGCACAAGGGGGAGTGGGGGGCAGTGGACCAGCACAACCAGGAGTTTGCAGAGCGCTGCAGAGAACGCATTGCCACTTCACACACACACACTTTGGTTGGTTTTTTGCACAAAAAGTTAGGGCTGGGCAATAATTCAATGTTAGGCGGGCCTATTGTTTATTGTTTTGAATGGTTATTGTACCGAAATGGCATGAAGATAAATCGACTCATGGTGATACCCTGTTTTAGAGTCTAAATTAATTGTGATTATGGGAACATAATGTTCATAAAATTATCAAATGCGAGGTGAGAAACATCAGCGAGACAGGAAAACTAGATTACTAGATTTAGTCTGATATCATACTTAAAATCTTTCCATGGACAAAAACTGTTCAGAATGGTGTTTAGAATGCATTAACAAATTGCAATACTTTGATATTTTGTGTAAAACTCCCGACGGTTATCATGATAATGCATTTTCCCACATCGCCCATCGCCCTGACAGTTTATTTTGCCGTCCTGTTTGTTGTGCCAGACACTCTGGCCATTCTCACGTCACGACTAGATTTTAAACCACACATTAAAAGCCTTATCCACTGCCAGGTTTAGTTGGGGTGACACTCGGGGGGTGGCCAATACATATTTTTGTGTCCACCCCCCACCGGCCTCCCTGATGGACTCTCTACCCCCCCCCCCCCCCCACCCCCACCTGGACACCAGTGCCAGACAGACACTGGTTATTTGCTGCTGCTGGATAATTCATGGTTGGCACAGCATTCGGCAATCGCATGAACCTGGCAAGCAGCCTGCCTTTCAAACGCTGGCCGATAAAAAGGGAGGGGGGAGGGGGGGGGGGCGGGGCTACGCATGCGGGTCACATGTGGTGCTTTTATTGCAAGTGTAAGCAGCCCATCAGACGATTGGTTCATTGCAAATCCATTTAGCGGGCGACGCATTAATCATTCGGCGGCCCTGCGCTCTCTGTGCCTCGCTGTTTATGCTGGCCTGGAGTTTCCAGCGGAGGGGAAAAAAAATTCTGCTTAAATAGCAAAGGCAAGTTGTGATGTTCACTACATTATTCATTGTTTCAATTCTCTTGATTTTATTTTATATTTTTTTAATGCACGCACCGGATTCCGAGAGACCCCAGTGGGCCGTGAATTCAAGTAGATATTCACTCCGAAAACACATCTTAAATCCCTTCAAAGAGAGCAGGTTTATTTGGTTTTTTAATCAATGCTAGGGGTCGCGGAGGTCACCGGCTGAATTCTACTCTCCGAGGTATTCTCGGTGTAGTCTCGCCGAAGAATAAACTAAACACACACTCCAGATGAAGGCATCGACGACGGAGCAAGATGTGATCTCACTGCTTGCTGTACGGTGCATTCACCAAGTGTATGACCGGGCTATTCAGAGGAAATAGCTTGCTGTGGTTAAGGATGTCATAATAGACTTCGCAGTCATCAGACTCACTCAGTGCTCTCTCTGTCAGCAGATAGACACACACATGGTAGAATGTGAGGCGCCATACTAATGTGATGTGACCATAATCACACGATAGGACGGCTCCGCGGAAGGACCAGGTAAATTAACCCCATCACAGGTATAAGTATATGCACACATAGACATGCTCGCATCGACAACAAAGCGTCACTTGACCCCGCAGGATAGCGCAGAAACGTAAATGACGAGATTCCCCCGGTCCGTCGACTCACCGAAGCGGCAAAACGAAAGCTAGAATGATCCTCACTACGGCAGAGTGAGTCGGTGTCAGGGCGGTTTAGAGCTGTTCTTTAAACAACATAACCCACCATGTTACAAATACATACAAATGCACTATGAAATGCACTGGCTTATGCAATGCAGCTGAATGAAATGCATGCAGTGCACACTAAGTCACCGTGTGTATAAACATAAGATATGACGAAACACTGCATATGATTGATGGCAGCGCCACAGGCAAAGTAATATCCAAATAACCGTGACTCCATTTGAACTGAATAAAAATGGACAAACACGGAACAGGAACCTGATCATCAAGTAGGTTTACAAGTGTGAGACTGTGTGTGTGTGTGTGTGTGTGTGTGTGTGTGTGTGTGTGTGTGTGCATAAGCTGAATTCACACTCCTGCGCGCTCCACCGCGGTGTAGATCCACGCTGGGCCTCAGAGACGCAATCGCGGATTTTTGCACTAAGATGCATGCGCTCACACTTCCGCATGTCGCGTGAACATATACACAAGGGGGCAGTATAGTGTTTTCAACCACCTCCGCTGCTGCTGCTGATCCATTGGAAATGTCGTAAATATAAATAGAAGAAGCATAAATCCATGTGAAAATGATCCATTCATTCAAATGTATGTACAGCTGCAAAGCGCTTGGTGTATTGCTGCAACCACATGAAAAGACGATGCACATTGCTGACCCCTGGAGGCCTGGAGGTCTTCGGTCTACGCGTAGGTCAATAAGGGGCGTGTACGGTCTCTGAGTAGCGTTGCAGATCTTCGCATACGTGTGCATGTGTGTGCTTGCTTGCATGTGTGTGCCTGTGTGCATGTGTTTACACGTGTGTGCATCTGTGTGTGTACTGTACTCGTGCATCTGTGTGTGTGTGTGTGAGTATTTTTGTGTACTCGTGCATCTGTGTGTGTGTGTGAGTATTTTTGTGTACTCGTGCATCTGTGTGTGTTTGTGTGTGTGGGTGTGTGTGCATTGAACTTGCAGGTTTTCTCTGCACCACCACGAGTAGCCACGGCAGGCCACATGGTCAAGGTTCACGATGCCCACACTGTCAAAGCAACCAACGTCCCACTCTGAGAGAGAGACGGTGAGTGGCAGGCTGAACCACCCGAGCCACGACGCCACCACCGCCGCCGCAGGCAGCAGTGCTGAAACATTAATGACGCTACGGAGTGACATTGTGCTGCAGTGTGCGATGCAAACGGAAGGACAGTTGTCACCTAGCGCCTCACGTATCGGGGAATAAAACAGTAGGTTGACCAGGAAACTCCAACTCAGGACGTGGATTGCATTTATATCGCGCTTTTATCCAAGCATATTCAACAAGGTTGAAGCTGTTTCAGTGTGAAAGGTGTGAAAAAATAAGTGGAGCCGAATCAACACATTTTCCGAATCTGAAGGCATTGGATCTCAGATATTAATATATATCGGAGAATATTCATGATTCGTACCGTGGATTTGGCAACGCGTTAGACATTAAAACGTAATCATAAAACATAGTGTCACAGTAAAACATTAAATTAGACAAGCTAATCTTTAGGGTAGAGAAACATCAATGAAACTCACACCTATTTAAGTTAAAGGGTTTTCACACATTCACACGCTGGGAGTAAATCATTCTATCCAGGGCCACTCGCATATTAGTGAGTCAAAAGAGAGTTGGAGTATACTGGAAAAATATGTGTATGATGATGACTGTCTCTTTACCGTTCGCTGAAAAGCATATTAAGGAAGACGGGAGTGAGCCGAGGCAATGTTCAATAGACAGACATCCCCCAGCGGGATCATAAGAGAGAGAGAGCCTGGAGGTGGAGGTGGAAGGTGGAGGGTGGAGGGTGGAAGGTGGAAGGTGGAGGGTGGAGGCGGGTGCACAGAAGGAAAACACACAAGTCAATGAGCAGCAGTGTTTTTCACGGTTGAGGAGACAGAATTAGCAGATAAGCACAGAATAATAAATTGCCTAAGTCGTGTACATATATATATATATATATATATATATATAGCATATAGATGTGTTGCTGACAGAAGTTATTGCTGACAGCATGCCATGTCTGCTAGCCACTAAGCAGATTTGCTGTCTAATGATGGTTTGTAATAAGCATGTTGTGCCTGGGTTCAAGGTGCAGAAAAACTACAGACTTCCAATACTAACATCCACGAGACGAGAGGAGAGGCGCAGTGTGTGTGAAGTGTGCGCTGTTGAGTTCAGGGTTCAGAATGAGTCTTAGGGTACGATATAGGAAAGAAGACAAACTATACAAACAGCCTATCTGTCCTGCATAACGCTATTGTAACATACACAACGTAGGCCTAAGTGTGTCAATGGATTGCTTTTATTAACATCGGATGGAAGGATTTGAAGAAATGTCACATTATTTTTGCTTGGATGTTGATTAGCACAATAGCACACAGTAGCACAAGTAGCATTTGTCTTGAGAAGAAAGTTAGCCTAGAACACACCTGCCTAATATAATTGGTCAGTCCAAAATAAAGATGATGTGGGCGTGCACTATGTTGATGTGGGCGTGCACTATGTTGATGTGGGCGTGAACTATGTTGATATGGGCGTGCACTATGTTGATGTGGGCGTGCACAATGTTGACGTGGGCGTGCACTGTGCTGATGTGGGCGTGCATGATGTTGATGTGGGCATGCACTGTGTTAATGTGGGCGTGTATTATGTTGATGTGGGCGTGCACTATGTTGATGTGGGCGTGAACTATGTTGATATGGGCGTGCACTATGTTGATGTGGGCGTGCACAATGCTGATGTAGGCGTGCACTACGTTGATGTGGGCGTGCATTATGTTGATGTGGGCGTGCACGGTGCTAATGTGCACGGTGCTGATGTGCACACGCACAGAGAGGTTTTAGCGTGATCACTGATTTCAGTATCGCTCTCGAATGCATTCGAACAGAAACGGTGCTATAACATAAAATAACAATAAGCAAAGCATTCAAGCACTCGCAACATGTTTTCGGCATTCATATGAGCGCAAATAAGGTTGCTTGTATTCTACACAATCAAATATAAAGGCATTATTATTAAGTAGCTTGTGTTCCATTTTCTCTTCATGCTTTCTACATTGAGTCGAGAGCCATTCATGAGCTAATGCCACATACAGTTATGTGTTTTTTATTCCTCTGATTCCTTTATAGCAGTAACACTATTTTTCTGTCCGTGTTTTTCCACAGTAATGACAGCATAACAATGGAAGGTGTGTGTGTGGGGGTGCACTAGGGGGCACCTATGGTGTTCTTTTCAAATGAAACAGCATTTTCGCCGCCCAACATAATTTCTAATTCTAAAAAACAATTTTTTTTTCTGCGCCACTGCTGGATGCATGCAGGGGGAAACACTGAGACTCTTGATATAATTAATCATCTCCTATTTTGGGATTCTGATTAAAGCTGTAATCATTGCCCCATTCTTATGCCTTAACTTTGGGGAATGTCTTCGATTTAAACGAGTGTGTATGTGACCAGCATGCTGGGCAGGTAGGCCGTACGAGACACCACCAGCTCCACTGCTGATGTATTAGTGATGCCTGAGCACGAGACAGGTTCTTGGACCCAACGTTCGTGTCCTGGGTCGTATTGACGTACAGCTTTCCTTTCCTTGTCAAACAACCGGTACAACAGCCCGAAAACCAATATGTTAAACCCACTTGGAAACAAGCCGGTAAACCAGCCTGGAAAACATCTTGGAATCCTGAGCCTGTAGGAAACATCCTTCAAACCGGTCTGTAAAACAAAACCGTGAAACTGTCTGCAAGTCAACCTGTAAACCAGCCTGTAGGGCCAACAACTTGACAACAACTATCCCGATATAATGTCATTTAATGTCTCAATAACAATATATATCACGATATAGCATGTTTTCTGGTCATTTAATAAATACATATTCAATGATTTCAATCATTGAATATTTATTTTCGATCAGTAATGTGGATATAATGTCGGAAATTGATAAAGGCAACTAATCGAACAGCTTGAACAGCCTGGTAAGTTCAGACCATTACTTTACTCACTTTACATGCCTTTTAAAAACAGGAAGAGACAACACTTTAGCCATATCACAATATTACCATGTAAAAAATCTAATATGCAGTCTCATATTACAACATCAATATAATATTGATATATCGCCCTAGTCCTATCAGCTTGTAAATCAGCATGTAAAACAACCTGTGAATCAGCTTGGAAGCCTTCTGTAAACTACCCTACAAAACGACCTACAAATCAGCCTTTAATCAAGCAGGGACACTTTAAGCAGCCTGTGGGTAAGCCATTCTGGAAACCAACCTGAAAAATACCTGAAAATAACACATGTTGAAATTAGACGACATCTTTGTCTTCCTATTAAACCAGCCTCGAAATGTCCCAATTTCTCTGTGGCATCTTGAGCAGATTGATGGTCCAAGTTTATGTTTGCACATTTCGGCTGACGAAATATTGACGGATATTTTTGGAAGATATATACAGTATATTTTTGCTCTGTGTGCTTTTGTAGTGGTTGGTTCAGGTTGCCTCGAATATTACTTTGGTTTGGTACGGACAGCGTTCAGGGCTGGGGCGATAAATGCAGCCATAACCCCAGGATCCTAAACCTTGGTTATTGGCACTTGGTGAAAAACTCTGACACTCATCAAAAATCAATCTCAAGGAGGACAATGTGCCTGTTTCGGGAATACCTGATTCCGCACCACGGGGGATCGGGCATTCTGCTCGGCCGCTCCCAGCCTGTGGAATGCTCTCCCCGACTACCTGAGGGCACCACAGACTGTGGATGGTTTTAAACGAGGCCTAAAAACCTACCTTTTATCCAGAGCCTTCTGCTAGATTTTTATTTCTCATGTTTTATACTTAGTTTTTAGCACTTTCATGCTTTTTAATCTGTAGCACTTTGAGTTTTTCTTAAATGTAAAGTGCAATACAAATATGTATTGCATTATGTAAAAAAATTATTATGTAAAAAAAAAAAACAAAGAAAGGAAAATCTGTTTAGTATACATTTATACGAGGCCTGTATTAGGCCTGTATCCGGGCGACCATAGGGGAGCAACGGTATGCATTTTTTACCACATCCGAGCAATTAAAGCTCCGTGAATAATTGATTGTGAAATATTTTATTGTGGAAAACAACAACATGATCCAAAAATTATTCATGAATTGTGCGTATGGACGCGCACAAGATTGTACCGATGTTGCAATGTACAGACAGCACTTTGAGAGAGGTCAGTTTTATTTTTAACCTAGGGAGGACGGGGGGGGAGGATGGAGGTATGTACGTACTTCCAGTTTCCCAATGACGACAGTGCAGCAGCAGTACACCGAAATCCCATTTCCTATCCCTCAAATCACTGACAGTGAGGTCGTTAATTTATTCATGAGGCGCGTTTCTCGGTGCCAGAGAGCATTAAACAAAGACGGATCACTGGGAAGGTAACCATTCTGTCGACAAAAGCCAATTACAAATCAGAAGCAAATACAAGACAACACGGCCAGACGCCCTCGTCCTGTAACCACCTTGACTTGTTGTGTATGTGGGCGTCGGGGCCTCTTTAAAGGGGACATATTATGCCACCAGGTGTGACAGTGATTAGCTATCACAAGCACTTTCACAATTGCCATGGGAGTGGTACCGTCTAGTGACATCACAAGTGGGAATGTCCACCTAGATGTATGATTACTAGATCCGTCTACCAGCCTACCCAGTGGACTGTACCGACAGGTAAACCGATCTAGTCAGCATACATCTAGGTGGACATTCCCCACTTGTGATGTCACTCGACGGTAGTCACGCGGCAATTGTGAAACAGCTTGCAATGGCTAATCACACTCACACCTGGTGGCATAATATATCCCCTTTAATACTTTTCATTGGATATGACATTAGAGAGTTGATGGAGGGGCAGGCGGGTTTGTTTGTTCATGTGATCAACATTTACATATTAAGACAAAGCACATAAACAAATTAAATGTGCTTGTACAGTCATTAAAGACAGATCTTGACTCAAGGTACCTACGGCCTACTGTAAATACTATAATCCCCCACCAAAGGTACGACAAGCTGTATTTGCCCATACCGTAAACAAGTCGTTTACGCGTGTGTGCGTGTGTGTGCGTGGCTAGGCGTGCCTCTAAAGAGTCACCCCATTATCCGGTGGCCCTCGTCACCCCCGTTAAGTCGAGCGCCGCCGCTAAGCTGTGGTGTAGTTTAGTTGAGCGATCGTCGCGGCGGGGGGCGGGTGTCGGGGAAATAATTCACCATAATTCTAGCCTTCCTATCTGCTTCCTATCAGCGGGTGAAGGTCACCAGATCTGCTCCCCTTGGTCTCCAGCTAGCACACACTCACACACATAGACACACTCACACACACACACACACACATAGACATACACACACACACAACTCCTCTCTCTCTCTCTCTCTCGCTCTCTCTCTGGCTGCACCTTCACTTGTCCTCTGTATCCCACCAGCAGACCCAGTGGTGGACCAGGGACACGCAGACCCAGTCCTCTGGACTCAGAGAAACACGACTACTTCTACTACGACTACGAAGAGACGGCTGCTACCGTCTGACCGTCGGAAAATAAAACGTTAATAAAACCTTGTTGGTGTTGCTGTTCAACAATCCGTCGCCGCGGGGGCCAGGGTGTTGGGATGCTGACGGTTGCTATGTTATTAAGTAAATGTTTCTCTCAGCATGGAGGAGGGAAAAATAATAATAATTAAAAAAAAAAAAAACCCTCTACTTTAATAACACCGGGCTCTAAGCGGCGAGGAAGCTTTTCATTTTGCTGTTTTGTTGACCATATGTGAGACGCCGGCGCGTAACATACGGCCATCAAAAACGGTTCCCAACCGTTTTAATTGGCACATCGTTCCCCAGACTAAATAATAAAAAAAGAAATACTAAAAAGACAAGTCTGTACTGTTGCGGGCATCAATTCAGCGGTGGAGCTCATCCCCGCCGCTGTCCGGATAGCTGCCGCCTTAGCCTAGCCGGCTGGCGCGCTGCCATGCAGGGAAGAGAGGCATTTCACTTGAGAGAGAGAGAGAGAGAGAGAGAGAGAGAGAGAGAGAGAGAGAGAGAGAGGAGAGAGAGAGCACAACTGAACTGACAGATGCCCGCACGGCAAAACAGCATTCATCACGGCATCTGTGACGATGAATACAAAAGCCTCTGAGCTGCTTACACACACACAGCTGTGGCCATTAAGACTGCCAGGGATGGAACAGTGATCCGCATGAAGTAACACTTGGACGGAACCCGCCTTGACAGTGGACCACCACCCCCACGCCAACCCCACCGCCACCCCTAAGTCACATTCATATGTTCCTGTCCTCTCTGTTCCTGTCCCTCTCTCTCAGTCTCTCTATGTGTCTCTGTCTCCCTTTGTCTCTCTCTCTCTGTGTCTCTGTCTCTCTCTGTCTCTCTATGTGTCTCTGTCTCCCTTTGTCTCTCTCTCTCTGTGTCTCTCTCTCTAGGTGTCTCTGTGGTCTCTCTATCTTTCTCTGGCTTTCTGTTTCTCTGCGTGTCTCTCTCTGTGTGGGTCTCGCCTGCTGTCTTTCTGTTTCTCTGTGTCTCTCTCTCTCTCTGTGTCTCTGTATTTCTGTCTCTCTCTCTGTCTTTCTGTCTCTCTGTGTGTCTCTCTCTCTGTGTGTCTCTGTCTCTCTCTCTCTATCATTTCAACTTAAGGAGCTTTATTGGCATGGGAAACGTACATTTATCTCTCTCTCTCGCTCTATCACACACACATACACACACACACACACATACACACGCCTTGTGGAGATCAGGCTAGCTAGACAAGCTAGTAGCGACAGCTAGCTATGCCCGGGGAGGGCTAGTCCTGCTGCTGGGGCCTGAAAACTTGCAGAGACTTCTGGAAGCTCCTATCTGATGGTAGCCTCTGAGAAAGGTTATCTCTTCGCTCATTTATGGCCATAATCGACTGTTGCTGGACGCCTGAAGGGCATGGATGGGACAACATTTGGCCCGACTTTGCTGTGAAATCCTAATCTTACGATTCAAGTGGACTTTGAGAGAAACAAGAGTCAATTAAATGCATACTGAGACACAGATATGAATAATTTGCATTTTCTATCCAAAATTGTGACGTAACAGACAGTAAAGATGACAGGCCTATCTTGTAAAATGTATCGTGTGTCATAAGTTACGCATATTTTGAGGAAAATTAACAGTTTTTGGTTTTTGAAGTTCACTTAAACAGTAAATGAAGGGTCTCCGGTTGGGGGGCCCCGCTCCTCATTAGGTGGTCTGGAGGGTTTGGTCCAACTAATCAAATGCTCGGTGAGGACAGCCAGGTTTATTTATTAGGTCAGTGATTAGACTGAGTCCCCAAAGTACCTTATTATTATTCATCATCATCATGTCACTAACGGCCAAACACAGAAATGGCGGAAACAATAAAGAACAATAGAGCTGGAAACGTGAAAGTCTGGATGTTTTCGTTCAACGTGAACAAAGAATAACCAAAGAAAGACATTCATAGTGTCGCGTTTTGGGCCACAGACTCCATCTATTGGCATTCTCAGCTAAAAATAAAAATATAAATCAATAAAATAAATGAAATAAAATAAATAAATACAAAATAAACAACAATAAAAACGACATTGTGTATTTGTGAAGCTTTCCTCAAGCTCCACTCCAACGGTCACCCCGTTTGCAAAAGACGAAGACCAAGACGCCCTGGGATTGTAATCATAACGTAACATAAATCACGAACAAAATCGAGTCATTAATCGATTGCATGATGGGGCGCAATGGAATTTGGCCGACTGGGATGAAGTGAATGATTAAGTGACTGCGTGTTATCAACCCCCCCCTCCCCCTCCCCCCCCCCTCCCCCCCCCCCCGTGCTGCGGGTCCCATCGACGTCGTTTTCTCCCCGAAATGTCCAAAAAGGGCGCACAAAATGATCCCGAAGTATTCGGAAACTTTTTTTGTTGTTTTTTACGCGCTCCGCCGTCGTGTGCGTGTCTCCACCATTGAAGGTGTGACAAATGTAAAACAGTTTAATTCATTTCAGCGTCACAATAACCGTCCGGGCCGGCCTCTTACCATCCTTCACAGGCGAAAGAGGAGGAGGCCCAGGAGGAGGAGGAGGAGGAGGTGGAGGAAGGATGCGCTACCGGCATCCTGTCCAGCGTCCGGCTCGCAGCAGCAGCAGCGGTGATGAGGGAGGAGAGAAACGCGCGAACTGCGAAGCGCGCCTTTCCCTTGTCCACGTGAGTCAACGGAATGCGTGAGAGACGCAGACCACTCCCCCCCCCCCCCCACACACACCACACACGCGGCCACGCACACACACGACACACCCACACACACACACACACACACACGCACGCACACACACGCACTAGAGATCTATCACTATTTCCATGTTCTTAACATTACGTTGCATTGCATCCCTAATGTACATCCACCGTATCCATCTACTGCGTTTTGTGGACGTGGTGTGTGTGTGTGTGTGTGCGTGTGTGTGTGCGTGTGCGTGTGTGTGTGTGCGTGTGCGTGTGCGTGGTGTTTAAAGCAATTTCCCAACTGCTCAGCCACTGCAATTGTGAGTCAGCTACTTGGTTGATTGGTGAGTGGTGGTAGACTTGTGTATATGTGTGTGTGTGTGTGTGTGTGTGTGTGTGTGTGTGTAGCTTTCCCCACCACTTTTCCATCATGTTTAGGTTTTTTTTGGAGGGGGGGGGGGGGGGGGGGGGGGGTTATATCTCCATTCAACACCAGGCAGGGTAATTTCAAATTACACAGAGTTGACATTATCTGATGTTGCCAAAGTAGTCCATTCAAACTGTCTCCCTAAAAAGTAGGACGTTGCTGGTGGAGCGCCCCCTAGGGATCTGACAGAGGGGAGACAGAAGTCATCGTAGATAATAATTCAATTGGCCCCTCTCTCCGTTGAAGACCGATCCCAGCGGATGGATTGAGCGGTCCAACACGGCCTGTCCGCTTCCACATCTCCTCATCAATACCCCACCCCCCCCCCCCCCCCCCCCCGTGCGCCTCCCAACGCGTATTCCCACCGCGTGACCGAAAATAGCCGGAGCCGATCTTCCGTTTCACGATCTGTGGAGAACGTTCTCGGGATCCAGGAATACAAGCTAGAGCAAGGGCAAAGACGCAGTTATCAGCGGCGTCTCTATAATTACAGTATTCATTTCATGTAATTACTGCATAATCCGAGGGGACACCATCCAAGTGTTACATTAGGAACTTCCTGATATTGAACAACCTGGGTACGAGCGCTGCACAGCAACGTAATATTAGACGCCTTTCAATCTTCTGGGAGAGAGAGAGGGGGGAGTGTGGCGGGGAGTTGAGAAGCTGGATGTCATTGTCTTTGTCCTGTCACTTGGACTGCTTGGTATTTCTACGGACAAAGAGCTATCAAAGGCCTATACAGTCTGTTTTTCTGTGTTTCCTGTGGAAGAGCATCAAAGGCCCATATAGAGTATTTCTTTTCTTGTCTTTCTCTCGGAGAGCATCGACCGTAAGACCGTGACTCGAACAGTAGATCAGAACCGAAACCAGAATTGATGGGTTTTCGTCTTCGTCTTGTTAAAATCCAGCGAACAATGTGTGACGATGCGTTCTCATCATAGGGGAATGTCTAATGGTCGCCTGACTTACTGTTCCCCAGCTCCGAGCAGCGTGGTGACGCATCGGTTAGCTTGTGTGCTCCACGTGTCTGGAACTAATTTACAGAATTCCTGAGTTCTGCCTCAACACCGTGTTTGACACTTCGAAATCAGAGCTCCAAACTCCTGCATTAAACATTTATGTCTACGCTGGAATATTCATGGTATTTTCACTTTTGCACTTTTACTTTACGTGCCTCATTTAAATGATTGTCTTTTTCTCTGGTATTTCATTTGGTTGTCCTTATAAAACGTGATATGCATATTGCTGCCGACGTGAAGCACTGTGAATGGCAATCAGTGTTTGCCGGTACATTTGCAATACTGAATAAATAACAGTAACAGTTGTTTTATTTTACATTGTTTGTATTTAGCCTTTGTTTTATCAGGAAGTCTCATTGAGATAGAAATCTCTTTCTTCTGCCAGGGAGTCCTAATGAGCAGGATCAAAAATGAGAAGTTCTTGTTCTTTCGGAAATTGGGCATTTCTCGGTGAGCTGTTTTAACAGCACGTCATTACTGTGCTTTTTACTACGATGACAAAAGCATATATTCATGCCAACAAAAAAGTGAAATCCTCTCACATGAAGTGACATTAAAATATTTCATACAACTAGTTGGTGGTGGTGGTGGTGGGGGGGGGGGGGTTAAAGACTTTGAAAGGAGACAACTTAAATAACAAGGATATTTAATGTTTATGAATGAATTTAGAGACACCATGAACACTGTGAACATTGTTTAACCCCGTGTCCAATTAGCAGTCAAAGCGAGTTATTATTTGTGTTCGTGTCAAACTGCTGTTGTGATTCCCAGGTACTCCAGTGGTGATCAAAACCCGTTTTGGGTTCGGCTCCGACACCGTTCCCGCTCACACACACACACACACACATAGACACAGAGTGTGCCGGGGAAAAAGGCAGAGACCAATCAGGGAAGCTTTTTATATCCCAGACCCTTCCAGTCGGAATCTGACCTGTCTGTAATAAGTGACATCCGAGGCCGGCTGTGTAATTTATGAGCCGCCTCGACAAATTGGTTCACTGGGGACCGCGGGAAGAACCTTTTCCTGGCAGATGAAGCCCATGGAGACAGAGCCCACCTCTTCCTCCTCCTCTTCTATTCTATTCTCCTCGGTACCACGGAGCCGTTTCAAGTCTTACTCCACTTCACACAAGTATCAGTACTCAGACAGAGGCAGAGAGAGGATCTGATTAATCTTTATATAGCTGCGCAATGCAACCCCCCAACCCCCCTCCCCTCCAAAAAAGCAAAGGAAGAAACCCTCCAAAAAAACAAAATGTTATAGATCTGGATGGAATTCGTCATCATCTTTCCATGATATAGTTCCAGGTTCCATCAAAGCAAAACACACGATAAAACAAAACACACACAAAATCATCTTTATTTCCAGTCGTTGTGCCCATCGGTAGACACATTACGCTGCATATGGGCCGATAGCTGATTGGCGCAGTGAGGGGAAATTGAACACCCTGGAAATTGAAGTGAGCCAATGATGACAAATCCAGCTTCTGTTTGACCAGCGTAATCAGAGTTTCATTGATAGAAAACACACCACACACACACACACACACACACACACACACACACGCACACACACCGTCTTTGCTACGAATGCGTGAGAATACACAAAAAAACCAGAAAAAGCCAATTTCTTACAACTCAACCGAGCGTGGCCGGGCTATTTCACGTTCATAAAAAGTAGAACGTATCTCCTGGTATTCCCGTGTTCTGGGAGTCCTGCTTCAGTTGCCCGTGTCCTGTTTTTACGCCAACCAAACCGGAACGGGTCGAGGTTGGGTTGCGTCACGTGGGCCGCATTTTGTAAAGACGCACAACCCCTCCTTATCCAGCAGGCAGCCAAGCAGCCCGCCCGGCGTGATGGAATACAGCAGCATGGGAGCGCTATATATGTGTGTTTCCCCAAAACTTCCCACCCATTACGCTCAGAGGTAATGCATCACTTTTCCAACATCCTCTTGTCAGCGAGGTTTGCTACGATGCGCAACACGCTAGCCCCCGCGGAGCAGCCGCCAGCCATCCACGGCTAAGCGCGGGAGGAGGAGAAGAAGAGGAAAATAACGTAGGAGTAAAGTCGCCCGGGAATGTTTTTCTTTTTCCGTTAGCGTGTCCTCTGAAGCGCTCGCTCATATCCACAGCCCGCGGTGCGGTCCCAGTAAACCGGGAGCTAGACCTGGATGCAGTGCGCTTGGGCAACCCCCGGCACTTTCCGCGATCTTAAACAAGCTAGCTTGAAACTGGCTCGAGGAAACATGGTAGCACTGTGGTGTTTAGTTGTGAGTGCTAAATGGAGGTATAGGTGAGACCAGACATTCTCGACAGTTCTTTCGTTTCTGGTGAACAGGATTTTAAAAATATGCTAATTCTTAAATGGAAAAGGTTCTCGCTTGCTGATGAATATTAATTTTGAGACCGTTGGTAATTAGTCTTGTGTCTGTCTGAGAGGCTGTGACTGGGTCTACCTATCGACTTCATAGCATAAGTAGGCATGACCGATCATAAACAGTAGACTATCAATACAATATAGAATAATTCCTTAATTGAGTAGACAACTTTGATTTGTTTTTAGCTGCTTTACCAAAGCGTAAAACACATCAACACCAACCTGTAGCTATCCTTGAGTGAGCGGCCGATAACGCCCGAGTGAGTCGGTCGTATCGGAAATCCGATCTCTTCGGATAGCCTCTCATAAACGACTAAACAGTGTTATTAATGTGACGCCCCTAAACGAGCCGGTAAAAGTCTTAGATTGAGCGAGATAAAAATCTCTTTTCCCCGAAAACTGTTGACAAAACGGGTATTTCCGAGGCAACGTGTTCCAACCTATTAATGAAGGTGGCGGGAAGGACAAAGATGAGAGATAAGATAGAGATACGTTGGAGGATCATTGCCTATTTATAGTGGAGAGGCACAGGTGTGACCCATCTTAATTTCACATCTGTCCTTTTTTTTCCCCGCCCTCACTTTCCCGTCCGGTACGCATGTGTGCACATGTGTGTGTGTGTGTGTGTGTGTGTGTGTGTGTGTGTGTGTGTGTGTGTGTGTGTGTGTGTGTGTGTGTGTGTGTGTGTGTGTGTGTGTGTGTGTGTAGTCCTATACGCCTCTGCCTCCCCATTCCCAAAATAGACAAATGAAAAGATGGGGGGAAAAAAAAAAAATATGTACCCAGATGATTGTCTCTCAGCGTGTCCAGGGGGATGTGTGTTGCAACTCTAATGTGGGAATCGGCGAGATCTGTCTGACGGCCCAAAAGCACACCGAGTCTTGGCGCTATTGTCTCAAGGTATGTGGGTCACCGTGTCCGGCCCTGGCAACCGCAGGACAGGGGAAGGGGGGGGGGGGGTTGGGTTTGGGGGGGGGGGGGGGTTGGGTTGGGGGCCGGGGAACGGGGGAGTGGTGGGGTAGGGGACATTTCCCCACTTCATTTATTTTTTTTTTCACCTCTGCTTAAACACTGGCTGATGAACTAAGAGAGTAGGCTCACACTCACACACACACACACACACACAGAGACTGAAATCCCAGCGAGAGAGCGAGAGAGAGAGAGAGAGAGAGAGAGAGAGAGAAGAGAGGGAGGAAGGTCCGAAGCTCATTAACGCAGGCCGGCTGGAATGAGCCCAGAACAAGAGTGTTCAGGGAGTGCAGGCTAACTCGCTCCATTACTGGGTGGGGAGTGAGATCTAAAGGCCATGACCACCTCTCTGAGGATGGCCAAGGAAGACGAGAGAAAAAAGCTCCTGTCTCTCTCTTTCTTTCCCTCTCTCTCTTTTTTTTTATCTCCCCCTCCCTCTCTCTCTCTTTGGCTCACTTTATCTCCCTCTCTCTCTCTCTTTCTCTGTCTCCATCTCTCCCTCTCTCTCTCTCTCTCCATCTCTACCTCTCTCTCATCTCTCTATCTCTATCTATCTCTCTCTCTCTCTTATCTCCATCCACCTCTCTCTCTACCTTTATCTCTCTCTCTCTCCTCTCTACCTCTCTCCATCTACCTATCTCTCTCTCTCTCTATCTCCATCTACCTTTCTCTCTCTCTCCATCTACCTCTCTCTCTCTCTCTCTCTATCTCCATCTACCTTTCTCTCTCTCTCCATCTACCTCTCTCTATCTCCATCTACCTCTACCTCTCTCTCTCTCTCTCTCTCTCTCTCTCTCTCTCTCTCTCTCTCTCTCTCTCTACCTTTATCTCTCTCTCCCTCTCCACCTCTCTCCATCTACCTCTCTCTCTCCCTCTACCTCTCTCTCTCTTTCTCCCTCTTTACCTCTACCCCTCTCTCCTCCCCCATCTCTCGCTCTCTCTCCGGCTCGGTTCATCCCTCGGTCTCATATGCGATGGAGTCCTGTGTCTCTCGTCTTGATTCTACATAGCGAGTCAGTGCACCCTCCCCAGAGCTCCCTTTACTACAGAGAACAGACAACCCTGTTAAAACACTTTGCCTTTGCTTTACCTTTCTGGCAGCCGCCCGTGAAGTTCAAATGAATCCTCCGCCAATGGTTTTATCAGGATCCACCATAAGACCGTATGTTGCATCGGACATATTTAGACGATCCTATATCTCCATGCAGCTTGTCAAGCATTAAAGTGATGAATGTGTTTAGTTTTTACATTTTTCCACATCTGGACGAAAAGCTGTGCTCTCGTAGTTTGTATATTAGCCACGTTTTTAATGATACATTTCTGAGGTGTTTGTGTTATCATTGATGTTTAAAACACACTTTTTGGCCAATGCATTAAATCTGAATTGTAAAACGTGAATTAACTGGTGAGACTTTTGACTTAACTGTCAACCGTCCTTTGTTCTGCTTTGATCACAATTTAACGAGGATTAAACTGACTACAATTGAAGTGAATTGAAGCTTGGTTGAATACCGACATCTATATTGTTATTGTTACTAGATTGTGATGATTGATTCTGATTGTTTTTACCCTTTTTTTTTTCACTTGCTGTAAAGCACCTTGAGGATTTCACTGTATTTTAAAAATGATATCATATCTACTTGAATCAACGGCCTGTTGAGTCAACCTTCCAGAATCACTGCACAGATGAGGTGCAGTGTAGAAATCATCAATAGTTGGTGAAACTAAATATGTTCTTATGTCTTGTAGTCTTACTTGTTTTTCATCCTCGGAGGGATCCTCCATCCTGTAAGGGTGACAATATCTGTGTCTCTCAAGCGTTACAACTCTACAGGCGCACACAAGTTTTATTATTTCTTTTATTATTTTTTGTAAAGAATGACCAGAGCTACACTGGTTGTCTTTGTGTTTCACACTTCAGTGTGTTCAGGAAATGTCAGTGGAGCGCCGCGGGGCCACGTGGAAGCTAAGTATCCAGGCTGCCGATGACATCCGTTCCCCCGAGGACAAGTGGCTGCACATGAAAAATTGATATGGGGCAGGAAATAGACGTCCGAGGCAAGACGGTAACCTAGTCGGGGGTACCGGCGGGACGCCGCAAAGTATATCGCAGCACAATTTTAACCAAATTAATTATTCACCGTGAAGGAGTGGCCCGTATCAGTGTTAGACACACAATTACTAAGGCAGGACTTTGGGCCGTGTTTAAGGATGTGTGCCCAGAACCTAAACTAATGAGGGTGGACTCTGTGATTGATGGAACTCTCCCAGAGCAATTTGTTTGGCCTTTGGCTCGTGGCCCTGGTAATTTATTATTTATTTACCTGGCTAGTTATTTATTTATTGGCCCACCGGAAAGAGCCATACATACATCTGACAGATCTAAATGAAAATTGAGTAGAAATAGTCACGCGTTGATTCATATTATTTGAGATTATTTTGTATTATTGTTATTAAATTACATCAATGATATGAAATATTCACCATATTGACCCACTGTTGCAAACACAATCAAACAATATTCACTTACAAAGAGAACGTATTACAGTATGTTGAAATGAAATAATACATAACAAAGATATACGGTCTGTGTACACGTTTTTTGCTGATGTAAGCCAATCCTGCGCGCCGCCGATGCTCGGGAGTGGGGGGGGCACACACGCACACAACACTACCACGCACACACGCACGCACACACACACACACACACCGTAGCACGCACGCACGCGCCCACACACACACACGCACCACCACACACATACCACAACACAACACACACACACGTACACGTACGCACGCACGCACACACGCACGCACACACACAGGTCCTATACGCCTCTGCCTCCCCATTCCCAAAATAGACAAATGAAAAGATGGGGGAAAAAAAAAATATATATATGTACCCAGATGATTGTCTCTCAGCGTGTCCAGGGGGATGTGTGTTGCAACTCTAATGTGGGAATCGGCGAGATCTGTCTGACGGCCCAAAAGCACACCGAGTCTTGGCGCTATTGTCTCAAGGTATGTGGGTCACCGTGTCCGGCCCTGGCAACCGCAGGACAGGGGAAGGGGGGGGGGGGGGGGGGGGGGGGGGGGGGGGGGGGGGGGGGGTGGGGGGGGGGGGGGGGGGGGGGGGGGGAGGGGGGGGGGGGGGGGGGGGGGGGGGCAGGGGGGGGGGGTGGGTGGGGGGGCCGGTGAGGTGGAGTGGTGGGGTAGGGGACATTTCCCACTTCATTTATTTTTTTTTCACCTCTGCTTAAACACTGGCTGATGAACTAAGAGAGTAGGCTCACACTCACACACACACACACACACAGAGACTGAAATCCCAGCGAGAGAGAGAGAGAGAGAGAGAGAGAGAGAGAGAGAGAGAGAGAGAGAGAGAGAGAGGAGGAGGTCCGAAGCTCATTAACGCAGGCCGGCTGGAATGAGCCCAGAACAAGAGTGTTCAGGGAGTGCAGGCTAACTCGCTCCATTACTGGGTGGGGAGTGAGATCTAAAGGCCATGACCACCTCTCTGAGGATGGCCAAGGAAGACGAGAGAAAAAAGCTCCTGTCTCTCTCTTTCTTTCCCTCTCTCTCTTTTTTTATCTCCCCCTCCCTCTCTCTCTCTTTGGCTCACTTTATCTCCCTCTCTCTCTCTTTCTCTGTCTCCATCTCTCCCTCTCTCTCTCTCTCTCCATCTCTACCTCTCTCTCTCTCTCTCTCTCTCTCTCTACCTCTCTCTCTCTCTATCTCTCTCTACCTCTCTCTCTCTCTATCTCTCTCTCTCTCCTCTCTCTCTCTCTCTCCTCTATCCTATCTCTCTCTCTCTCATCTCCTCTCCTCCCCTCTCTGACTCTCTCTCTCTCTCTCTCTCTCTCTCTCTCTCTCTCTATCTCTCTCTCTTTCTCTCTCTCTCTCTCCTCTCTCTACCTCTCTCTCTCTCTATCCCTCTCTCTCTCTCTCTCTCCTCTCTCCTCTACTCTCTCTCTCTCTCCCTCTCCTCTCTCCTCTCTCCTCCTCTCATCCCCTACTCTCTCCTCTCTTTCTCCCGTCTATGTGTGTGTGTGTGAGTGTGCGTGTGCGTGTGTGTGTGTGTGTGTGTGTGTGTGTGTGTGTGTGTGTGTGTGCGTGTGTGTGTGTGTCTCTGTGTGTGTGTGTGTATTCATACACTATGATCCCTCCGCATACTGTAGCATTAACCCCTCACTGGAAGCTGTCCACGTTTGCACGTTTGCGGCCCGGCGGTGACAACGGGCGCTTAATAATAATTCCGCCCGAGTCCCCACAACAACAACAACAGCAGCAGCCAGATTGCACGGAACATCGACCCTGGGCTCGGGGCAGCGCCACATACATACATACATACATACATACATACATACATACATACATACATACATAATCAAAGCATGACGGGTTGTGTTGGGTTTCTCCATTGCGCACACCCATGGTGAATTACCGGCGGTTATTTACCGAGTAAGCCCCCCTCTCACCCCAAATCCCCCTCGCTCATTCATTTTTCAACAGGCCCTTAAGGTCCGGGGCGACGGATAGTGAGGAATCAACTCTTCTTGCACTTGTTGCTGCTGTTGTTGTCGTTGTCGCTTCACCCGCAACCCTTCATCACCCCCGTGAGACGTACCGTAGTAATGTCACGGAGCGCAACCCCCACCCCTCCGCAAAGAAGAATCCATTATTAATGCGCTGATGACGCAACGTTGCAGAGGTCACGGCCGGCGCCCCTCATCCATCGTGTGTGTGTCTAAATGGTAATGCGGCGTCTCTCACTCTCTCGTCACTCCGCCTGTCCGCCTGCCCGCCCGCTCGTCGTCTGTCCATCCGTCCATCCATCCGTCCGCAGGTGTTCGACAGCTGTCTTCCTTCCACGATCCACACACACACTTCACACACACACACCACCACCAACCCTGCCGTCCGGCCCACCATACACCCCCCCCCGCACACACACACACACACACACACACTTAATTCACTCGATACCTTACAAAAAGGCAATACATCTCTTAAGGATCATAAAATGTTTTTCGTTTCTTTCTGTTTGAATAATAATTTACTGTTGATGTAATTGTCTCCCACACCTGGCTGAATATCTCATCTTAGATATATTTTTATAGTTCTCCTAGGACTTAGACTTATTGTAAATTTGAAAAATGTATTATTCTTCTGTTTATTTCTCTATTGTTTTATTCTATTGCTATGCCACCTGGTATAATAAAACAGCTCCACCCACTGGCTCCCTGCAAAGACAGCCAGGAGAGAGAACCAGTAGATGGAAAGGGTCGTCACACCGTGCTATACTGGGAGTAATGGAGGAGCTGGCCAGCATGCACCAGAGAGGCCTAGCATGCGTCATGTGGAGGGAAGGGGAGGGGGGGCGTGGGTCACTAACAGTTAGGTCAGAATAGATCATATTGTCGTTAATAGATCTCTCAATATGGACCTCGCTCTCGCTTTGTCTTTGCACTCTCACCTGCCCTCTGTCTTTATGTCTCTCTCTCTCTCCTCCTCGAATTCCTCTCTCCTCTCTTGCTCGCTCTCTCGTCCCATTTTACATCACTTTTTCCCCCCCTCCCTCCCTCTTCATCTCTCTCTCCTCCTCTCTCTTTCTTCCCCTCTCTCCATCATCTGCTCTCTGGCCCGTGCCTCTTTCTTATCCCTCTCCCCCCCCCCCCCCCCCGCTCTCTGATCATCTCTCCCCCACGGTTCCTCTTCCCCTTGTTGTGCTATAAGCTGATCATAAGCTCATCTGTAGCCGTCACTGGGCAGAGGGGGGGGGGGTGCTATAGAGGGAGGCCCCGCTATAGCTCCGCCCCTCCCAGCACCACCTGGCTGGGGGCTCACAGTCAGGTGGAGTTGGAGGGGTGGGGAGGTGGAGTTGGAGGGCTTTCTAAATCAAGTAACGAGGGTAAGTATTGGAGGCATGTGTTTGTGTGCGCGATAGAGAGATAGTGTGTGTGTGTGTGTGTGTGTGTGTGTGTGTGTGTGTGTGTGTGTGTGTGTGTGTGTGTGTGTGTGTGTGTGTGTGTGTGTGTGTGTGTGTGTGTGTGTGTGTGTGTGTGTGTGTGTGTGGGTGAGGAGTAGGTGTGTGCACTTGTGTTTGTGAGTGTGGGAGAGAGTGTGAGTGTGAGTGTGGGTGTGTGAGAAGAGAAGGTGTGTGTGTGTGTGTGTGTGTGTGTGTGTGTGTGTGTGGTGAGGAGTAGGTGTGTGCACTTGTGTTTGTGAGTGTGGGAGAGAGTGTGGGTGTGTGAGAAGAGAAGGTGTGTGTGTGTGTGGGGTGTGTGAGAAGAGAAGGTGTGTGTGTGTGTGTGTGTGTGTGTGTGTGTGTGTGTGTGTGTGTGTTTACAGGAAAAAACGAGGCCACATCCACACATAGTTGCTGCGAACTCACCTCTTGTACTCTGAAGACTTTTGCTTTTCTCAGCGATAGCCGAACAGCCTCAAAGAGAAAGAAAGAGAGAAAATCCTCTGCTACTGACTGCTGCTACGATCCTACTCAATAAACAGAAGGCCAGGCACACATGTGTCTCTTACGACGCTGTAACGCGTGTGTGTGTGTGTGTGTGTGTATGTTTTAATGGTGTATACATGCTATCTATACTGGGAAGATCAGTTTAATATTTAATGAGGTTTTCACACCCTACTTCCCGCCCGTTGCACGACGCGGGGCTTCATGAGAAGTTCAGTCACGCCGCCGGACGCCCTGAGCCGTGGCTGTTTCACCGCGGTCTGGTTTTCTGTGTAATAAGCAGCAGTGATGATGAGGCTCATAAGCGCTTCATTGAAAGGCTAAGCGAAGAGTACTTTTCTGTGCGTTCGTGATGACGATGATGACTGAATCCAAAATGGCTGAAGTGTTCATGATGTGTTTGTTTTTTCCCCATTTGTACAGTTAAGCACACAGACAGTAAATGTCTGCGCTTGGGGAATTGCTTTATAGTATCGATGAATACGGGTTCATGTGCTGTTAAAATCACTGTTTGGAAAAGGATTGGAATGGTTTAATCTGTGTAAACCTTTTGTTTTTTTATGGACTAGACTGGACAAGGTTATTGATCATATGAATAATATTTTTAATAGTATTGCATTATGTTCTGTTCGTATTATTTCCAAACCTCAGAAACAGCAATAAAAGCTAAAAAGTAACAGTGCACATCTAACTATAATAGTAGGAGGCTCTGTGTGTGTGTGTATTATGTATGTATGTACAGTATGTATGTATGTATGTATGTATGTATGTATGTATGTATGTACAGTATGTATGTATGTATGTATGTATGTATGTATGTATGTATGTATGTATGTATGTATGTACAGTATGTATGTATGCATGTATGTACTGTATGTATGTACTGTATGTACTGTATGTATGTATGCATGTATGTATGTATGCATGTATGTATGTATGTACTGTATGTACTGTATGTGTGTGTCTGTAATTCCATTATCTCGAGAACCGTCCATCCGATCGACTTCACACTTGGCAGGGTTATTGCCGAGGACCCACCGAAGTGCAGTGTCTCGTGTGAAGTTGTTTGGATGAGCGGTTCTTCAGAAAGCTGCAAGCCAATCGGCCCATTCTGAACAGGCATGGAACGGGCAGCACTGCACTGGGCGGCGTACTGCTGAGGACCCGATGAAGTGCGGTGTCTCGTCTGATGTTGTTTGGGTGAGCG
This sequence comes from Coryphaenoides rupestris, assembly GCA_002895965.2. Classification (NCBI taxonomy): domain Eukaryota; kingdom Metazoa; phylum Chordata; class Actinopteri; order Gadiformes; family Macrouridae; genus Coryphaenoides; species Coryphaenoides rupestris. The sequence goes on from PIJE02000860.1 coordinate 79,029, forward strand.
GCGCTCAAAAGAGTTGCAAAGCATCAACATTGGAGGCCAATCGGTCGATCATTTCAAACAGAGACATGACCAGTAAACATATCTGAGCTCGTAAAACCTTTCAGAGGTTTAAACTTTTTTGAAGGTTTTCATTTTGAGGTAACAAGTGTGTCAGCCACGACAACGCTCAAAAACAATTTTCTTTCTTATTCTTATTTCTTTCTTATTTTGTGCCGTGTCAAAAAGAAACTAGTGCCCTTGATGGAGTAGAAATTAGACTTTCCACAGTCTGTCCCTGTACGTTCAGAACCTTTGGCTGGTAGCTTTCAAAAGCATGTCCCTGGGGGTCTTATTGCGTTATCACAGCACGTGAAATGGATTTCGCAGTATTTCGAAGAATAAGCTTCTGCGTATGAACATTTCCAAACAACCACAGGCACTAGAATGCATTAGATACGTGTTTAGTTTGCATGTTATATTGAAGTATTTGGCATTATAATGCACTTTACACTTTCCAGAACCCGCTGGAGGGATTACATATCTCGTCTGGCCTGGGAACGTCTCGGGATCCCCCAGGAGGAACTAGAGAGCGTGGCTGGGGAGAAGGAAGCCTGGGGGGCCCCGCTTAGCCGGCTGCCACCGCGACCCGACCCCGGATATGCGGGCGAGGATGGATGGATGGATGGATTATACCTCTTACCTACCTACCTACCTACCTACCTACCTACCTACATGGTGAAATTCAATTGTGTGTACTTTTGTGAAACTCAGTTGTCGTCTTCGTTTACGCTAAATCAAAAATTCATTCATTCAACTGTATACGTCCGTTTACGACGTACATTTGTGTAAGTCATATTTATACACGATATGTGCTGGCAAAGATGTCACATATATGTGATATATTATGTATACTCAGGTCCTTTTCATAAGTATTCATTGGTAATCGGATGTAATAATCGGATAATAAAAATAACGAAAATAACGAAAAAAAGCTCACTTGATCAAACAACAACAAGTATACGACCACCTCAACAATCGCGAGCATCTGCCGAAACTGTTTAACCTTAATTAAACCCGGAGGACGACGGTCGCCGAGGGCGGACAGGTCTACACTCGGGTCGTGTGGCGGCTGGAGGCACTGGGGCGACAACAAACTGAAAAATTATGGAAACTCTTCAGCGCGCAGGTAACTGGGGAGTCGAGTTGTAGTTTTCGGTCTGTTACTCTGCCCTTACCTCAGTATTAGTGTGTTTGTTGTGTCTGACGATTTTGTGTTTACTTATATACAAAAATATAATCCTTTGGATACGGACAGCTAAGCCTATTTCCTCGTAGCCATGTAGCCGTAGTACCCTCAAAAACAACTACTACAAATACGAGGAAGTGACACGAGAAACTTTTGGTTCGCTTTCTCGAAGAAGAAGTCAGTTCGTAATAGTATTTACTTGTGTAGTAAACACATGTTATACCTACGAACAAACACACATAAAGACACATAGATACACATTGGCATGACCAGAACAGAACATCAAATGAAACCAAAATTCACATAGAAAGGGACCACAACTTCTCGGTTGATGAATACACCTGACAGAATAAAAAGGAACAATAATGAAGTTAGCCTGCAGCCTGCTGGTCACGCATTCAGACCCAACATGAGAGAAGAGTCAGGACCAGCACCACCAGACCCAACTAGCTGCGGCTAACATCACTAATATACACAAAATGACTTCATTCACACAACACTAAATATACAAAGACACTTCGCCATCTCCACCAAACTACTCTCCAATCTATTCAAAACCAATGTTTATGTACATGTGTTATACAGCTGAAATACATATATACCTTTTATACATATGCATGAATGTTTCTGTCTTTAAGAACTTCTTTTGCTGTTTTATTTGGTTTTCTTTTATGTGAAGAACTTTGAACCACTTTTGGATGACATGGTAATGTACAAATACAATTTGAATTGAATTGAATTGAATACTCCATATGAAGAGGACTCAAGAGTTTTAGTGCTGTGAAATCCTAAACCAATGTAAATATCCCGTAACCTAGGCAACACGTCTCCCCATAATGATAAATCATTTCACCATTAATTACTAAAAGATCACCAAACCCATTCCAAGTGCTAACATTACAACTAAACTAACATTCCAATGCTACTATGCTCCCAAAATGGAGCAGAAGTCCGACAGTGGTTCGCTTCATCTCGCTCAAGGATGTCTCCAGATACTTGGCTGCAGATCTTGGGGAGATCGAACCCGGTGCCTTGCGGCGGCTGGGAGCCCGGCAACACCCGAGCTTTGACACTTTTATCTGCTGACATTTTATTATCTCAGAATTCAAGTTTGACTCAAGTTCACCAAACCAGCGAGGAGTTGAGTCAAGTAATAAGAAAAGTTCAGTGTCAGTGTTACCGCGGGCTCCTATTCCCAAATTAAAGTGCCCCTCACGGTGGGAACCTGTATAAAGATGTGACCTTCACCGTGACCTGATGAGCACCTTTAAACCCGGCTTCACCGCCCTTTCAGGTCAGACAGGCAAAACAGGACCGAGAAATAAATGAATTCCAATATTATTTTCAGTCTCACCATGGGGGGGGGGGGGGGTATGGTGGGCATGATTTATAGAAACCACTGCATGGGGTTGAGAATTGTTTCTGTGTACGTGATCGTTGAGAATGTCATATTGCATGATAAGTGCACTTGAAAATACAAGACGTTCTGTTTGAAAAGGCATCTTTATGCTAAAAGGGTGATGCATTCCGTGTATATTAAGTGAAGAGAGATCCTTTTATGCCAAGTATATGGTAAATTAAATAAGCAATACGCATAGATATGGGGACTGAAATCTGAATTTTCATATCCTGACTGATTTTGGGCTTCAATGAATGTTGTAATAATACATAATAATCATTTTAAAGTTGGTTGGTTATATGATGTTGATGTACTTCATGCAAAGTTATCCCATTTCATTCTGGCAGCAATTAAACCCAAAACTAGACTTTTGTGCATTTTGACTGAAGAAGCAGAGATGTTTTTCCCAGAAGAGGAACCAACATGAATTGTTGGGTAAATTAAAATTTCATGGATTAGTGAATGAAGAAAAAAGGGTTACTGCATGCAAATTACCCAATACACATTGGACATATCCGTCTATAAATTAAAAACCCAATTTTGTCACAGGAGTTATTGGCAATTGTTTGTTAGTTTGCTGTTTGTTGCTGTTGCTGCTGTTAGAGATGCAGACTTGCTGTCATTGTCACAGAGCTAAAATAAAAAGAGAATTGTCAGAAAAGCCAGAGCTCTGAAGAAGGCTAATGAGACCCGTTTCTGAACGGAGGGAGAAGGGAATGACAGATTCATTTCTATTTGTTCACAATTTTGGAACCCGACTGTAAACAAATAATTGTGGTCTTTTTTCCTTTCTTCTTTTGTCCTTCGTTGGCAGGGATAGGAGGGGCAACGAGTCTTTTGTTTGACAAAGCACGGATACTGAACTCTGAGATCCATCCCATTCATATCCATTGCAACGCTGCTCAAAACTGTTTTCCACAAAACACTCAAAAAGCAAAAGCAAACAAGAAAAGTCACATTTGAAACCGTTTCAGGGGACAGGCGGAGGCCTCAGCCACAGCTCAAAGACTACTGGTTACTGTGGACTGCTCAATACTAAGCAAAGATTATTCCTCTGGGGACCATTGGATCCTTACTGGAGAGGACTGCTCTAATGTTCTCCTCCACAGCATCCCTCCGGGCACCCAGATAAGAAAATATGAAAAATGACACCACTGGGGAACTGGAGTGTTGGTTGCTCTTGTTGTTGTTTTTGTAGTTTTTTCTCCGTTTCCTTACCGAGTAAACATGCTTCCTCAAAACAGAGTTTACTCAAATATGTTTCTCAAGAATATTTTGCCCACCCCTGCGATTACATCATTTTCTGTGCTTTTGTTACACACGCCGTCGGTAATCCGAATCCACAATCAATGCACATTTCACTTTTCCCAGACAGCGCGGGTCGACTCGCGGTGTAATTTACAGCCAGGGGCCGCCGCCTCGTACCGCATTATGAGGAACATATGACTCCACCCGGGCTTTTCGCCGTCTTTACGGCATTTTAGTGCAAAAACGCGCGAGCAGCAATTTCACAGCTCTGCTCCGACGTCTACCTGGCGTTGTATTGTTTTAACGTTGTTTCACCGATGCTGCTTTGCATCGTCGGATTGAACGTTGTGATCGCGGGAACAGCTTTGCTAATTTTACTGTCAATTCTGTAAATGTTGTAGATATTCAGATCCGCAACCTGTCTAAACAACGTGAGCAGGACTTACTTTGTGTAACGATGCTTCCATAATTGGCCAAATATAGCACCGCTAAGTATCACTTAGCATCAGTATTGTAATACATCTATCACAGCATCACCGTATCCGGTGCACCAACTGTATTTCATGATATATTTGATGTAGATTTGCTGATCAGCGTCATTAAATGATCCTTAGAAATGGTGATCCAGAAGAAACAAACAATACAATACTGTGAAAGAGTGAAGGTCAACGTGTGTATGAATATCTCTCATTGTGTCTCTCATTTCTTCATCTAGTTGCCACATGAATGTAAGAACCATACCCATGAAAACAATGAATACCATATCTGCTGAGCAAAATCAACTGTTGAGCTTTGATTGAGCTTCTCCCCCAACCAGCCTCTCTACATGTCGCCACCTTACCCACAGTGTCTGGGATGTTCAACTCAAGAGCTATTAGATTCAGTCAGCATGGCCACGGTCTACCTGTGGTTACCCTTGAGCTAAATGCCCCCGTGCCCCACCTGCTCCTTGATGGCCTGTGAGGTGAGAACATTTAGAAAGAATTTCACTTTCCAGACACATTTCTAGTTACTTTGGAGTATATTTGCATCTGCCTGATAGCTAACTCTAGCAGCCCATACAGGGTAGAGCAACTCTATTTGAATTGCAAAAATGCTATTTTCGATAGTTTTTGTGTTTGTTCGTTTTTGCCTCACTGACTTCACTTTTTATCTTCAGTTGGAGCCTCCTCCTCAAAACGTCTTATTTTGATAACAGCTAATCGAACGTAATTGTCTGTCAAGTCAAACCCAAAGCATTTTATTTGCATCGGAAACCTCTTTGTAAACTCTCCACTGTTGGTGTATTTAGAACCAATGGAGGAGATGAGCAGATTTGTGGAGGAAGATTCATTTAACTTGCTCATTTGCAAGCTGACGTTTCAAGTCAACTCTTGAACTCTATATATTAGTAATGCCAGACAGACAGAGTCCACACGATCATTACAGCTCTAGTCAGTCCAATCAGTGCGACTAGTCATTGACTTAGTCTATACAACAAACAACGGTATCGCAGCACTCCTCAACGCAATCACTCTGCAGGGCATCAGCCAATCAGGATGAGGTATTCATCAGGAGTCTCTGCCTAGCAACTCAAACCTTTGTTTTTGAGTGTCAGTGAATATTTAGCAGAGCAGCAGAACAACACAACTGTGCACACGTTATACCCACAGATGACCCACAGTATCCGCAGCCGTCTTTTACACGGTCTACACAAATGACCTATTTTGGATTTAAAACTGAAAATCAGGTGACAAGTTTGCATGCCTGCACTTAAGATACGACCGTCTGCTTTATGAATTGATGGCAAAATTTCAGGGAAAAAAACGGACAGCAGCCCTACCAATGGCCAACAAGACGATTGTGGTGGAAGGTATGCTCACAGACTTATTGTTTTGTGTTGAAAATAACCGGGTTAGCTGAATGACGCGGCCAAAACACAACGACTTCTTCAGACAACGGCTCAATGTATTCACAGTGACACATATTCAGAGACAGACTCTTGTCACTCTCGTCTTCTCTGAGACATTGCTATTATTAGGGGGTTTTAATTGCTGTGGGACGGAACAGAGTGGCTAATCTGTAGTGGCATGAAGAGGCAAGAGTCCATCATACTAATTATTAGCATCCACACACACACACACACACACACACACACACACACACACACACACGGTGCATCATGACCCCAGAAGAGTTACTTGAAAAGTGAAATGGCCAAGTTTCATTGGGCAGTTTTATTTTGAAAAATAATGAGATATTCTTTAATGAATCTTGTGTACATACTTGATCTAATATGGTAATAGATTAAATACATTACATAATTAACATCATTTCATGTATTAGTTATTCACTATCATTCCATTAATCATTAATTTGCACTCTGAATTATGGTGTTTAGCTAATTTATTGGAGAGTGCTCAATGGTGCATGTGTTTAATTTCATAGCTCACGGTCTGGGACTAATCGTACAAATTGTACTACAAGAGAGCTGAAAGCCTACAGATGTAGTTAACATTGTGAATGGATTCATCTGGTTCTGGCAAGGTGTGGTAGTGGGACCCAATTATATCTTTCTTTCTGGGGTGGCTCTCCTGACTACAGCATGACTTCAGATCACTGGACTGTACATTTCTATCAGGTACTAAGAACGTTATTCTCAGAAAGCTGCAAACCACAACTCCTTTTCAATTTGTACTTTTTCTAGTTAGAACTGTACTGGAAAATGAAATTATATTTCATGCAATTTAATAAAAAAATACTTCCCTCAAATTCTTAATTTCCAAATGGAGAGATGGTTGATGGGTTCAAAGGTCTGCCGTCTGGTCTCTTCAAGTGGTGTCACCAATTTGGCAGGGAATGTGGGTTAATACTGTGTGTGTGTGTGTGTGTGTGTGTGTGTGTGTGTGTGTGTGTGTGTGTGTGTGTGTGTGTGTGTGGGTGTGTGTGTGTGTGTGTGTGTTGACATGTTCCAGGTCTCGTTCCATCATGTCTCTGTCACATTCCATATAGACTGCAGTATTCATCCGTATGCTTCACCGTGGCATTGGATTTGTGAATTATCTGAAACTGAAAATGACTGGAATTAATATCGACTTTTTCTTTATCTCGTTAGCACAATTCCCCGCTCGTATTATGCCGCTATCTAAATTTCAGGGTTTTTTCTTCGCCTCGCTTTCATCAAAATGTAATTACCCTAACGTCCTCTGAAATAGACTGGAAGTTTTTTGTCATTTCTTTACGATGTCTAAGTGGGTGAGGCACAACATTACCACCACGACGTTCATCTCTAGAACCTGATCTCCAACATCAATCTCATCTGAGTTGATGATCGCAGGTCAGGTGCAGGCGAGGGTCTCAGCATCTTGCTCAGGGGTTCCTTGTATATATTTTTTCTCTTATTGTTATTTTTGCCTACTTCTCCGTACTGTTGGCTGCCAAGTCACAAGAGTTTCACTGTTCAGAATAGCCCTGTGTGACAATAAAACACTTAATGACTTATATTTACGACTATTTAGTCCTTCAGCAAACACATTCATCCGAAGGTGTTTGCTGAAGGACTTGAACGTGAATTTAGGGCATCTTGCCCGTTGAAGCCGACAGGTTAGCGGTGGTTTGAACCCGAGGGTTTGAATGCAGAACCTTTGGTCTGTGAGTCAAACGGTCCCTAACCACTAGAGACTACCGTGCCCTTTATCACCCTATATCACAGGCAGAGTCTCCAGGGGCCCGAGACCCCGAGACCCCGCTCACTGAACCCCCGCGTAACCCGGACGCCCTCGGCGGGCCGACGGAAACGGTTCCTATGTTCCTGATGGTTCTGACCTTGTCACGCCTCAGCGCACCACCTTGGCTTGTTCTCCACGGAGTTAACATCCCCCCAAGAAGCCTTTAAATGTTGATGAGGCCTATAAAGTTCCTGTAATCAAGGCTGGTGTCGATAAATAAACCGACGACACGTATTTCATCGATGTAAACATATGCACGCTTGTAAGATGTAAAACCGGAGCATAAAAATGACGCTTCCCTTCATATTTTGTTGACATTTTTCATGAGAACGTATCCCAACCCTAACGGCATACGCCTGCTCTGTGCGTATTTAATTTGGCGGCAGCTTGTGCTCAGAAGCTAAACTAATCATATACTCACAAAAGCCAAACTCATTTAATGTGTATTGTGATCAAATGGTGAGAAGCAGCAGCAGGGGGAGGGAGAGGAGGGAGATGGGGCGGGGGGGTGGCGATGAAGAAAAAAGAAAGCATTATATTTATTTACCGAATGAACAATGTAATCTGTTGAGGACTGCCGGCGCTCGTCGGCACAGGCTTAAGCGGTCTTCTCTATACGACGAACTGGAGAAACAGTCCTATTAATCTATCTCCTATCTTATTTGCGTGAGGAGGGGAGGAGGGAGCGGGGCAGTCAAGACGGAAATGAAAAAATCCAAAAAGAGAGAAACTGTTTTGTTATGGAAACCAAGTAAACCAGCATCCCCTCCTCGATCCCCCGGCCCTCCGCACCGCTAAGACGCTCGGGGCCTCGTCTCATTGGCGAGGTAATGGCGTGCGCCTCGGGCCGGCCAGGAGAACGCGCTGATAATGATGCCGGTCGTTTAACATATTTACTGCCGTACACTGGATTACCATCTGCACATTTTATGGTTGATTTAGAATCACTTGCTCTTTTTCTCTCTCTCTCTCTCTCTCTCTCTCTCTCTCTCTCTCTCTCTCACTCTCTCTTTTCTGTCTCTCAGCTCAGATTTCGCAATCAAAAGCATGGCACTGGCCGAATGTCCCCCCTCTCTCCCTCTCTCTCTCTCTCTCTCTCTCTCTCACACACACACACACACGCAATCTCTCTCTCTCACAATCTCTCTCTCACAACACACACACACACACACACACACACACACACACACACACAATACACTCCTCTCCCTCTCTCTCTCTCTCTTCTCTCTCTCTCTCTCTCTCTCTCTCTCTCACACACACACAACACACACCCATCTCTCTCTCTCTCTCTCTCTGTCTCTCTGTTTCTCTCTCTCCTCTCTCTCCTCTCTCTCTCACAATCTCTCTTTCTCTCCCTCTCTCGCCCTAGATGGTGTTTGCTGAGCCAGCAGTCCGGGGGGTTATTACCTCCAGGGAGATGGTGTTCCATTACACACACACACACACACACACACACAAGATAAAATATTGGTTTGTTTGTGTGTGTGTGTGTGTGTTTTTTCTAATCAAAATCCATGTTCAATGACAAATGTCGTCCCGCGTCGCCATTTAGTGTCGCCCCGTCATCGCACAGCGAGACGTCGCCATTGTGTTGTTTATCCGACGGCATTCACTTCTGCGCATGTTTGTGAAGTGGAAATGACGAATGGTTTGTGGAAAAGTCACGAGTGGCACGTACGCCGCTATTTTTATTTATTTTTACTTTCTTTAACTAAATAAATCTCCATTATGCGGTCCGTGTGAGGATACACATGCCAAGAGTCGTACTGAATTTCAATTACGTCGTCGTCATTACCGTCCTCATCATTACCGTCCTCATCGTCATCATCATTACCATCATGATCATTACAATCGTCATCATCACCATCATCATCATTATCATCACCATTATCATCTGGGGTGTGTGCGTTGGTATTTGTGTGTACCCCGCTGGTGGAAATGCATTGATATTCAAATCAGTTGATGCATTATTTGTCGCTCTCTCTTATATATAGACTGTCTATGGGAAGTGTGTGTGTGTGTGTGTGTGTGTGAGTGTTTACTCGACCATGCCAGGCGTTTTGATGGCCTTGGAAGTGGCCTTCTAAATTCAGGTCTAGGGCAACCATCCCTCCTGTTCCCAAATTAAGTGAAAATAAAGTAGTATTGCACATTAAAGTTATATTAGTTTAATATGCAACCACCTTGAAACAGATGTACGCCAAGGAAAGAATGCAGAAAAACGCAGTAATGAACACTCTGTCTCTGTCCGTGGAAATGAATAAACAAGTATGGGATCAGTACAAGGACACATTTGTCTGGGGATGTTTTCATCGGCGTAGCTACTAGTTCTGGCGGGAAGCTGAAGACATGCGCCACCTACCAGCTAACGCCATCTTATCTATCACACGTACATGGATCAATTTAACACCTTCCGTCTCACAGAGACACTGTCTGGGAGTTAAGTGCTGGGCTGGATTTCACCAACCACCACCACCGCCACCACCACCATCGCCACCCACCACCGTCAGGTGATCGGGAATGGAGGGAAATTCAAACAGTGGGAAGGGCTGATTGGACAAGGAAGTACACAGAGGAATTCAGGTGCTTTTGCTCTAGTGGTTCGTTTTTCCTGGAGACATGCAACTGGCCAATAGGGGGCGCTCCCTGGTGGAAAATGTTCCTTTAAAAATAAACATTTAATTAGAAAACAGATAAATTACTTTTATTCATGTGGAAATAACATGTCAGGCACAGATGGTGTTCTCCTCAGGTAAATGTATTTAATAGCCAGGTAATGATGAAACATCAGAGCAATATCTACTCATTAGCCTCAATGATTCAACTGATTCTCAACTGATTTCTGAAAGTTAGTGACCCCTTTTCTAATATTATTGTTCATATTATTCTAATATTATTATTCATTTGATTGGAGGGACCTGGACTGGGCGCTCACACCTGTTCAGTCTGTGGTCTGGCTGTCTGTGGTGCCAACTGGGACTTGGGACAACTATGCTGAATCATCAAAGTTTAAGGACACTGTGAAATGTTCTTTGCTGATTTATTTGCCAAAACACAATATAATATAGGAGACAACAAGCTTAGAATGCAATAAGAGTAGAATACAATGGCATTGCCCTGGCTGTTGTCTGTTTACACTGAACCAAAGAAGCATAATGCCAGGACGGTGTGAGCCTTCACATAGCATGACGCCATCCCGGGATCCAACTGGTGGTGTGTAACACGACAGCATCGGTGTCCGATGTTTTACATAAAAGCAAAGCCGGCCGACCGATCAATTCTCTTGGAAAATGGTTTCACCGTTGCAAGAAGCTCCCATGGACCTCGGTGCATAAATACTGGGAACCGTTTTTTACAGAGGGAACCGTTTCTCCCTGACAAATATCGACATGAAAGATATAGATTCCTCTGTGGAAGGAATGGCTTATCTTTGTCGCATGTTGCCAATGTGACGTCAAAGTTTGAATGATTAGTTTTAATTATGTTTTTATATTTCTTCTTAAATGCTCCTAAGATCGTTAAGCCTGCTGGGTTGCAGCTGAAGGAATAAGGCAGAAGTTGTGTTACATGTCATAAGTATGCTCCATCTAAGCAACACATTAATTGAATGGAATCCACAATTGGAGTTCGTCAGATCTCCATATGCCCTAATGATGGGGCAGTCGTGGGGCGTATTCATAAGCCTATTAATACTGTTTTCACACAGTCTGTGTGTTTTCTTCCCAGCTGTCCTTCCTGCCTTTGGCAGCAGAAACTATGTTGCTTTTAGACTGGATTATGTTTTAAATTCTTCATATTTGTTTAATATTATACTTTGCCAATTTTGGGTAAAATAAGCGGCTTTGGTAGATTAGTCCATGGCAATCCTCCGGGTGATCTGGCTATCTGACGAAATAACCTATATCTGTGATGACTGAATAAATAAGATGAAGATTTAATTTGTGATTCATCTTTTGTCAAATCCATTCCAGGCCAGGGCGGGTTAGTGGGTACGCAGGGTAAACCTTCTCATTGAAACAACGCTCGTCCGCATAGAGCAGATGCACTCAATACTCGCCGAGTCAATACGATGCTGGGTCAAAGGTCGGTCTATAAAGGCTGCAGCGTCGCATAAGAAATGTGTTTATTTATTTCTTGTTCCGAGCCACCGCCGCTGCCGACTTGTCAATACGATACAAGAGACATCGGTGCAGAGTTGTTGTCTATCGACGGACCCATTAATCGAACGGATGTCCTTCTGTGTTGCCGTCAACATAAACAGCGGCGTCTTCGCTTCTCATGCGTCGCCTTCCTCGCCTTTCTCTCGTCTACTTTTTTTCCTGTGGTATCGAGGGCTTCAGCGTAGGTATTAATGGCGCCTTCTGAAAGGGACGCGCAGGTAACACGTATTCCCACAGCTCAGTGGCTCTCTCCCACCAGAGAGGAGACGCCATTGTCCTCCATGTCTCGGTGAAATATGAAGGCAGCGGCTTTTCAAATGGTAGGATTAGGCTAATTATGGGAAGCTCTTGACCTCACCGAACTTGACTTTAAGGGTTTAGAAAAGGGTATACGCGCGTCGTCTCTCAAAGATATGGTCTGCTCAGGATTAGGTACTACAAGTTATTTACTGTCATCGCGCGAAAGCCTGTTGACTGGTCGCCCGGGAACTATGGCACGTGTAAGAGCTTATTAGAAAATAATCACGCTGATGAAGGTCTAGTGCCTATATACTCTTCAACAATAGAAGAAAATCCGGCGACAGATTGCCTAATTGATATATGTCTGTTCAGCTCCTGCTAGTCAATATAAGCTCTCTTTAAGTTCTCAGTATATGTACAAATCTGGTTTTCTTATCGGTTTAAGTCTAGCTTCTACGTCAGAGCTAAATAGAGGCGGATCAACTTTTCCTAAATGAATTAGTGGTGGAAGATCTGTTTGTCCTCAAGCAGATTATGGAAATTTATATAACAGACTCATTTAGATCAAGCATGAGCTAATTATTATGCTAAAAATAAAGATTATTCTATCGTAGCTAGTATAACAAACTCTATGTATGTCGGGTTATAGAAATTGTGTGTTCGCTCTTTGTGACAATTTAAGCTAGATTGAACTATCTTTATTCATGTCATATAGCATCGATGAATTATTTGATACTCTGCGATTAGGTGAATTCTTGATTTAGTGTGAAACTATTGTCGCCCTAGTTATATGAGTGGTACCTGTATACCCATTAATTTTCAATAGCTCGTTTCACTTGTCGGGACGTACTCTATCTCACTCTCTTATGTCGACCAAATATTCAGTCTAAGAACTGTCATGCTCATGTGGAAAATTTCTATCCAAAATATAGTACATATCTCGCAAAGCTTAGGCTCCTATGGCTTCGACGGGACTGGGACGCCTCTTAGAAATCAGAGATATGAAAATACTTCAAGACCATTGGCTTACGTGTAATATGACAATTCGTAGAGTGATCAACATTCGGTGATAGTCAATCCTTTTCGGAATACCACCATGAGATAACTCAACACACACTCCACGATTCCTAGGCAGACACAACTCCAGAACACACCAATCCCACACATAATCACGAATGTACGCTCCATATATGTTCAGATGGTGACGTCTGATCGGTGAACTAGTTGTGAAGTTCGCGCATCGAGGGCAGTCAGCATGTGTTATACCATATGTAGCAACCGACGATGTGTCACTTCGGTGAGTGTATTAACTCTTTTATTTGTCTTTTGTGTCCTTTGTATTCGCAAGAGCTTGTGTGGGCCACATATGGTAATAAATAGTGACGACACGTCACGCTGAACGTTATTAACAGCTAACTCTTATGATGTGATCATTGCTGTGATCTCCCGACACGTCACGCATTAACAGAATTTATTGGACAGTATCTACGCGCAACTTCTAATGAAGTGGCGTTCGTACGTTTTGTTAGCATAACGTGAGCTAACGGTAGCTAACACCTCCCACACACTAGAGCAGGGAGTTGGCTGGTTGTAAAGACTATATAAATGTATCTACTTGTTATCATATTACAATCATTGCCTCTGCATTCATAATAACTTAATAAATTAAACCCTTTCACACCGACGGGAGCGCTGGCGCTCCCAAAACACCCCCCTCACTAGTTGATGATGAACCAATTTGATAAGATTTTTTTAATAGAATAAAAAAATATGCCTATGTAGAAATGAATGTTATATTGTTGTTATGATTTTAGCATCTAATTATTAAAAATGCTGCAGTAAAACGACTGTAAAATCATCACAGATAATTAGAGACTCGTACAAGAATACGCTGATAACAACTGCTGCCATTAAATTGCGCAATTCTTTACTCGTGCGGGCCACATAAAATGGCCTTGATAATAACTTAATAATTAATTATGAGTGGAAGTGTTTCCCTTATAGGGCTCCCTTCATAATGGACCATTCTTTTCACACCATGGTATAACAGGGATTATTGTGCAATGATGTTAATAAATGCAGCTGATTTTGAGCTGTTGCCAGTTCAGTGTTTTTTCATTCATATAATCTGTACTAATAGAAGTATCCGACGTAGCAAATATTACATCAAATTACAGACATTCCTGGTCTTACAATCATGCTTTTGTTTTTCTATTGGTAGTTTACATTATTAACATTTTTGTCTCTCTCCTAGGAACTACTGCTTAACCATCTTTTACAAAGACTTCGCTCTCGATTGGAACATATTCTGGGACGCATACCTCTGGATCTGGACTTCTTAGAGTTCACTTGCACACAAGAACTTGTGTTTTTAAATGCTGTATCCAGTCAAGTAGCTGTTTGTCCAGCTATTTTAGATGCAGTGACACAGCTACACAGTCTTATCAACGTGGAAAATGACAAAAGGAAGCAACACATTGCAGTTGTGCAGTTTGAACAAGGACCAGCTGGGCGGCAACGAATGGTCATATCCCCAGACTACCTATGCAACCTTCTGGAACTTAATCTGTCTGTCCCATGTATAGCTAAATTCTTGGGGGTGTCCAGAAGCACAGTGTACCGACGTATGGCTGAGTCTGACCTCTCAGTACAGGCACTATACAACACCATGACAGATGAAGAGTTAGACCAGTGTGTGAGAGAGATCAAATCCAGGCAGCCTCACTCTGGATATCGAATGGTGAAGGCACTTCTGCAAGCCAGAGGACTGAGGGTGCAATATAACCGTGTCAGAGCTTCCATGCACCGTGTTGACACCATTGGTGTCATATCCCGTATGGTCCATTTAAGATGTATTGCTCGACGCACCTACTCAGTTCCAGGCCCCCAGTCTTTGATGCACATAGATACAAATCATAAATTAATCCGGTGAGTCATCTTGTTGACAAAGTATGTAGTAGTAAACACTATGCAGCATAACATGTTTTTATAGTGCTTCTTTCATATTATTACTCTAAAAAAAAAGGCACACACCCTGTCCATGACATTCAGCAAATGTGTTAAACACTTTTTTTCTTACTTGTACTACATTATATTCAGTTGACAAATTCTTCCTTTCAGCTACAACATTGTTATCTTTGGAGGTATCGATGGTTTTTCCCGTAAGGTAAGCACAGTAGAACTAAGTGTACAGATTTATTTTTATAACCATTAAATATTTGAGTGTCTCATTGTGGTGCACTTGCATTGTGCTGCAGATAATGTATCTTGGTGCAGCCTCCAACAACCTGGCATCAACCACCCTGGCTTTCTTCCAAGAATCTGTTGAGAAGTTTGGTTTTCCTCTCAGGTAAATGTATATTTTGTTAAACTAGACATTTTTACAGTAGAACACAGTGCCCAACACCATACCAGCCCACACAGCTAAGCTTAAAAGCACATTTTGCAATCATTTTTCCTCATGCTTCAATCACTCTTGTTGTGCCATTTTCATAACGTACTGTATCCAACATTACATATATATGGTCTTTGAAAGTGTTATCTATTTTAGGGTACGTGGTGATCAGGGGGTGGAAAATGTGGATGTTGCACGCTTCATGTTTACAGTCCGCGGAACTGGAAGGAGCAGCTTTATATCCGGGAAGAGTGTTCACAACCAACGGTTTGTTCAACAGAATAGATACTGCTATTTGAAAGCTGCCACCTCACTGATGCCATGTATGTCACTTGTATGTTAGCATACAACTGCTAGCAGGAGTACTATTATTTGCAGTATTTATGGTAGTATGTCACATTTTCCTAGGGTGTAATGACATACAGTATGTATGTAACAAGATCTAATTTTAAAGATAGTGAGTTACTGTATGTATAAACACAAAATAAAGAAGAAATTCAAAGGCATGTTTTTAACCATCATATCAGTTGGAATATTTAAAAAATAAATCTTTGTGCACTTGTGGATAAAAACCTTAATGATGTTACCTGTTAATTGTTTATTTGGGGATGTGAGAAGTTGATTTATCAATTTTATAATTTTCCAGGATTGAACGGCTCTGGCGAGACCTGTGGGTAGCTGTAACAAGCATCTACTATGATGTTCTCCACTACCTTGAAGAAGAGGGCTTCCTCAGTATTACCAGTTTTGCACACCTCTTCTGTTGCCACCATGTGTTCCTGCCACGCCTGCAGGATGACCTAGATACTTTTTGCAGTGGTTGGGACAATCATCCGATAAGAACAGAAAGCCACATGACCCCCAACCAGCTGTGGGTGCTGGGTCATGCACATCACCCAATTCCTGGACCAGATAACACAGAGGTATATGCAAATATAATGTGACTTTAATAGTGTGGTTCACATGTTTGAGCAATTCAATTAGAAGCCAAGAGCACAGTATTTGAAAGTGTGCCTATGTTTATTGATGCAAATAATTAATACTGCATAAAACTCAAAACATTTTCTATTTGTAGGGTATGGACATTTACCATATTGAGTGGGAAAACAGTGGACTTCCTCGTGATGACCACTCGAGCATCATTGTCCCAGACACAGAATGCCCACTGACCGATGGACAAATGACAGCTTTAAGAGATGCAGTTAACCCAAGAGGTGCATCCCAGTCCTTTGGCTGCGATATTTACATTGCTGCTGTTCAATTTTGTGAGCAGTTTCTTTCTCTGTGAAAGAACTGATCTGAGAATCAGAATGACTATTTAAACTCAGTAAGACAATTGCTGATGAGAAAAAAAAGTGAATGTCACCTCAATGAAGCCAGGGGGAAACAGGACATTGATGCTTAACTGCCGTTGATAAATTGTTACAAGAAAACTTATTTTCATGTTAAACTTCATGTACACATTTTGTAAAAGGCTTTAATCCTCTTCAACTAAGTCTGAGAAAATAAAACCAGTACAATCACTTTCAACTCCTGCTTTAATGGTTTGAGTGCAGATTTACAAGGAACCTCAAATGTGCCAAAAATGTTCACGTAACTTCATGTACAATTATGTGAAAGCTGAGATTGACAGGCTATAATAATTCAGCCAACTCCTTGAACATTCACATTTTAACAGAACAGTTAACAGCTAACATGCTTAAGTTACAGCAACATATTTTAGTGCAAGTGCAAATACAGGCCAAGATGTCACACTCACACAAGACCAAATCCTGTCTGGCAAGTGCATATACAAGCCAGGATGTCACTCTTAAAAGCTGTGTAATCCTTGTAATGCCCTGGGATGCGCAAGGTCTCAAAGCAGGTGGAGGCTGTGAGGTGTCTGCTCTTGACTACCTCTACAGAGAGACTTGTTGGTAGAATTTCCCAACCGGTCCAGAATTTTACCAGATTGGTCAATTCAGTTGGTGTTGCTATGGAGTAGATAAAAATTGATTAAATAAATGGCTACAACAAATCAAATCAACAAAAAAAATCTAATTTGACCTCACTAGTCAGGATAAATGTCCAACTATGACACTCAATAGAGGATTATTCTAACCCTTGAGATAAATTGTTAAAGAAAAGTAATTTTTATACCAGTTGGACTACTCACTATTGAGCTGAAAACGGCAACGTGACAAATTATTTTTTAAAATCCACTGACGTGAAGTTTATATTGAATATTTAAACAGCTAAGTAACTTATATAACTAAGTTAGCCAAATAATATTTAATAGCACTTCCAAGTGTACTCTGTAAACCTACCATTAGCAATGAATTGTCGAAGATAGCCTGACATGCAGCATTTGGTGTCATCTGAATAATCGTCATCATCGTCGTCGTTATCCTCACGCGGCCAAGTGATACGCTGAAGAAGTACCTGCATTGGAAAAAATAGCATGAGAAAGGCTTGAATCATTTTCCACCTTAACATCCTTAAATTGCACTAATATCAGTTTTGCAATCTTGTAGTTTTTTGATCAAATATCACTAGTTGGTACTTTTGGAAAGCCTGTTGATTCTGGGTTACGTGATAGTATGTAGGAAGACAGAAAACAAGAACACGATGGATGGACAGTAATAGATGCGAACTAATATTTAATAGTATTCACCAAAGGAATACTTAGGAAAAAAACATTACAAGATCAGAGTAATTAAAATTTACCTCAGGGCTGAAATTCCCTGCTCCCTCTTTTGGAAAAAGCAAGGCCACTGTGTCAGGTCGTTGGGTCAGCACTGTCCACATTGGGGTTTGTTTAAGACCTCGTCTCAGCTGCTTAATTTGTCTTGTGACACGTCCGATTACCTGTTAATAGTAATAAGACAGAAGGTGGAACACAACATTTCTTATCCTAAAGCAAGCTTAAGTAAGATATTAGAAAAAGAATAATATTTTCAAGAATATATTTCCAAGGGTTCCCATGGATCCTTAAAAAGTTTTGAAATAGATTATCAGAATTTAAGGCCATAAAATGTCAGTCTTTTGGAAATAGACATTTCCCAAACTTTCACTCACAGCATGGATCAATAGCTTCTCAAAAAGCCATCTCCTGTTGTTCTCAGTTAGGGAAGGGAGGTCCCAGGCATAGGCCAAGTCCTGGACACTTTTTTTATTTTCATCTGAGAGTTTGGATTCCCCTTCAAGCTTCAAGACAGAGGGAAGCAAATTAGGAGATAGAGTGTGTAATGCCAGATACTATGTGCACTTGTAAAAAGTACTGAATATAACAGTGTAACACAGTAGGTCCAGATAAGCTCCACCCTCCGACAGATTACTCGCATTTGAGTCGCTCGTATTTTGTATAATTCTACATTTACTGTATTACAAAATTAAAAATTTAAAATCTCATTCACTCCTTCATTTGACAAGCTTGAGTTAGCCATATATAAACGTCACTCTATGACCCATTATGGACAATGGCTATACAATAAAAGGGTACCCCATTGTGCATAAAATATAACATGAAAGAAATAACTAACTTTTTAAAATAAACATACAAGCCTGATTGTTTCTCTGATGTCCAGGTCTGGACAGTCCTCTAGTGTAACAGTTGCAGTTTCAGGACTCCCACCAAGCAGGACATGAACAACAGCAGGGCTGAGTCCCGACAGACATGGTCCTCCGTGAAGAAAGGAGTGGCCGACCATTCGCCCCGCCACAATGAACATATCACTTTCCACAAGAAAGTGAGAGGCTGAGGGAACTAAATGGCCAGGCTCTCCTTCAAAAAGCCGTGTAATATTGGAGTTTGCTGTTCAAGACAAAAACGTCAAATAACAACAATAAAAAAGTAATAGGCTTCCTTCCACAGCACAAAAACATGCAGGTTATATATTGCTAACTCTTAATAGCCTCTAGGTATGAATATGAATGGTTGTCAGACTGTATGTGTCACACTGTATGTGGACTGGAGACCCCAATTCTCCTCAATATTAGGCATTATACATTTAGTAGAATCCTTTCCAGAATCCATTCAGAGTAAAGCAAACCAACAAAGATATGATAAACTTGTAATAGACATGGTATTTAAAAAATCCTTATTATGCAACCTAAAATAAACATAGCATTTGCAAGAATGCCACACACATAACATACATACCAAAATTGATGCAAAACCCAGACTTCAGCTTTTCCATGCATGTTGAGAAAAAGAAGCGAATTACACCCTGTCCAATAGCAACATCTCCTGTAACACAATGTAAGGTTTGACAGAATGAAAAAAATAACAGAAATACTTAACTGTACTATCACAAGTCGTTTAGATATAGACTGTGTGTGGCTCTCATTACTAACCTGAGACTCAGCGGAGAACTTCAACTCGACAATCGCCCCCATCATCTACCTTACATAACGCGAGTCTGTGCGAACCATTTTACAAGCGGGTGTCATGTGCCACCAATTCCACATCTAGGTCGCTATGTAAAGGATGAAGTGAGAGGACCAGTCGAGCCATTGTCCGTTCAGCGAGGGACGTACTTGGTGTGCTGACTGGAATTCGCCGCAATGCTGGATGACGTGAACGCACATTGCATACCTAGTGTTCTTTCTCCCGCATTTTTAGCCCCGTGACCCTGATTGAGTGTCACGCTCGAGACAAAAGACATGAGATTCTCGCTCGACACTTGAGATTGATGCCTGTAGTAGGTTACAGCGCACAATGTTTTGTGTAGACGCGGAGATAGTACAAGTGTCCTAGGTAAGAGTAAATAAGATAAGAGAGAGGTGAGTTTGGTTAGTGTAGGATTCAAGTAATTTGAAGTACTCAAGTATGTAGAATATGCTAAGCAAGTCAAGTTAGCTTAAGTAGCTAGTTGTAGTATATACAATAGGTACATAGAGTATACGTGTACATAGTGACAGTAGTTAGTACAGTTAAATTTATTAAATTGGTATGTATAGTAGTATGTAATGTATTGTAAATGAGGTAGTACCTGCTTATGCATGACAGTCTACCAGCTAAGTAGCTTAGTTTAAATTGTAAAAGCTATTAGAGTAGTGTTAATGGGATGTTAGTTCATTCAGGGTAGGAGGTCGTAGTAGTATTAGTTGCTGTTTTAGGTCTGACAGCTATGAGTCGCTCATTTGTTTACTGCAACTTACAACACTCTACCTGTTTCCCTTAGACAGTGGTGTTGGTAACCATAGCAGCAGCAGCATCTATTTTCTGAAGACAGTAGTAATAGTAGTAGTAGTATGTAGTAGTGTATAGTAGTAGTAGTAGTTAGTGTAGTAGTAGTAGTAGTAGTATTAGTGTAGTAGTAGTAGTATTAGTAGTAGTAGTAGTATTAGTGTAGTAGTAGTAGTAGTAGTAGTAGTAGTAGTGTAGTGTAGTAGTAGTAGTAGTAGTAGTAGTAGTAGTAGTATAGTAGTGTAGTAGTAGGTAGTTTAGGTACTAGCCAAGGGTACTTGGTTTGATGTCATTGTCCGCAGCTATACCTGTAAGTACATTTAATTTATAAAGCACCTTTAAGAACATGGTTACAAGGTGCTGTACATTGCACGCAATGGGAAGAAATAGTTATGGGATAAAAGTTACAAATAGGAAATGGCAATATACAAACAATACAAACAATAAAACAATAATATAATAAAGTTCACCAGGGCGCAAACACAGAAGTCAAACACAGACAATAAAAATGATAAAACTGCACAGAAAGACGAGCCCACATTCCAGAACAAAGTGCTTACGAAACAGCTTCTTAAAGCTGGCGAGGGGAAGACAGTGTCCTGGAGCAAGGCGTCTAACCCTCTACCTTCTCCTGAACATCACCGGCACCTGTTGACTGTCCGTTGGTTGCTTTGGATCAACGCGCAGAGGAAGACCAAACCCTTGCCTTGACACTGTTGTCACTGAACACAATCAGTTTCATATATTATAGGATCAGCTTGTATTCATGCCAATGGAAATCCACAGCCAGACACCACCGTCCACTTGATACGTCTCTCTCTCCGTGATCCACGTCTAACTCCGACCGCCCAGCGATCACAAGTCACCACCAAACCCTGACTGACTGACTGACTGACTGACTGACTGACTGACTGACTGAAGAAACATTTGGCCGTGTTATTCTTTGCGCCGCCGCGGCATGCTGCTGTAGAATCACCGTCGTCTCATAATAACAACGTATTTCGCTGTTTCCACAAAGGAGGCGAGAGAACCTGCATCACCTGCTCTGCGGTGGCACCACCTTTGCTGCCCGCCTCCCCGTATTTATGCACCGAGGTCCATGGGAGCTTCTTGCAACGGTGAAACCATTTTCCAAGAGAATTGATCGGTCGGTCGGCTTTGCTTTTATGTAAAACATCGGACACCGATGCTGTCGTGTTACTCACCACCAGTTGGATCCCGGGATGGCGTCATGCTATGTGAAGGCTCACACCGTCCTGGCATTATGCTTCTTTGGTTCAGTGTAAACAGACAACAGCCAGGGCAATGCCATTGTATTCTACTCTTATTGCATTCTAAGCTTGTTGTCTCCTATATTATATTGTGTTTTGGCAAATAAATCAGCAAAGAACATTTCACAGTGTCCTTAAACTTTGATGATTCAGCATAGTTGTCCCAAGTCCCAGTTGGCACCACAGACAGCCAGACCACAGACTGAACAGGTGTGAGCCCCCAGTCCAGGTCCCTCCAATCAAATGAATAATAATATTAGAATAATATGAACAATAATATTAGAAAAGGGGTCACTAACTTTCAGAAATCAGTTGAGAATCAGTTGAATCATTGAGGCTAATGAGTAGATATTGCTCTGATGTTTCATCATTACCTGGCTATTAAATACAGTTCTTCACTGTTACCTGAGGAGAACACCATCTGTGCCTGACATGTTATTTCCACATGAAATAAAAGTAATTTATCTGTTTTCTAATTAAATGTTTATTTTGAAAGGAACATTTTCCACCAGGGAGCGCCCCCTATTGGCCAGTTGCATGTCTCCAGGAAAAACGAACCACTAGAGCAAAAGCACCTGAATTCCTCTGTGTACTTCCTTGTCCAATCAGCCCTTCCCACCGTTTGAATTTCCCTCCATTCCCGATCACCTGACGGTGGTGGGTGGCGATGGTGGTGGTGGCGGTGGTGGTGGTTGGTGAAATCCAGCCCAGCACTTAACTCCCAGACAGTGTCTCTGTGAGACGGAAGGTGTTAAATTGATCCATGTACGTGTGATAGATAAGATGGCGTTAGCTGGTAGGTGGCGCATGTCTTCAGCTTCCCGCCAGAACTAGTAGCTACGCCGATGAAAACATCCCCAGACAAATGTGTCCTTGTACTGATCCCATACTTGTTTATTCATTTCCACGGACAGAGACAGAGTGTTCATTACTGCGTTTTTCTGCATTCTTTCCTTGGCGTACATCTGTTTCAAGGTGGTTGCATATTAAACTAATATAACTTTAATGTGCAATACTACTTTATTTTCACTTAATTTGGGAACAGGAGGGATGGTTGCCCTAGACCTGAATTTAGAAGGCCACTTCCAAGGCCATCAAAACGCCTGGCATGGTCGAGTAAACACTCACACACACACACACACACACACATTCCCATAGACAGTCTATATATAAGAGAGAGCGACAAATAATGCATCAACTGATTTGAATATCAATGCATTTCCACCAGCGGGGTACACACAAATACCAACGCACACACCCCAGATGATAATGGTGATGATAATGATGATGATGGTGATGATGACGATTGTAATGATCATGATGGTAATGATGATGACGATGAGGACGGTAATGATGAGGACGGTAATGACGACGACGTAATTGAAATTCAGTACGACTCTTGGCATGTGTATCCTCACACGGACCGCATAATGGAGATTTATTTAGTTAAAGAAAGTAAAAATAAATAAAAATAGCGGCGTACGTGCCACTCGTGACTTTTCCACAAACCATTCGTCATTTCCACTTCACAAACATGCGCAGAAGTGAATGCCGTCGGATAAACAACACAATGGCGACGTCTCGCTGTGCGATGACGGGGCGACACTAAATGGCGACGCGGGACGACATTTGTCATTGAACATGGATTTTGATTAGAAAAAACACACACACACACACACACACACAAACAAACCAATATTTTATCTTGTGTGTGTGTGTGTGTGTGTGTGTGTAATGGAACACCATCTCCCTGGAGGTAATAACCCCCCGGACTGCTGGCTCAGCAAACACCATCTAGGGCGAGAGAGGGAGAGAAAGAGAGATTGTGAGAGAGAGAGGAGAGAGAGGAGAGAGAGAAACTGAGAGAGACAGAGAGAGAGAGAGAGAGAGAGAGAGATTGCGTGTGTGTGTGTGTGTGTGTGAGAGAGAGAGAGAGAGAGAGAGAGAGAGAGAGCGTGTGTGTGTGTGTGTGTGGAGAGAGAGAGGGCTGAGAGAAGAGAGGAGAGGGTGAGGGAAGAGAGAAGGAGCGATGTGTGTGTGTGTGTGTGTGTGTGTGTGTGTGTGTGTGGTGTGTTTTGTGAGAGAGAGATTGTGAGAGAGAGAGGATTGCGTGTGTGTGTGTGTGAGAGAGAGGAGAGAGAGAGGGAGAGAGAGGGAGAGAGGGGGACGTTCGGCCAGTGCCATGCTTTTGATTGCGAAATCTGAGCTGAGAGACAGAAAAGAGAGAGTGAGAGAGAGAGAGTGAAGAGAGAGAGTGAGAGAGAGAGAGAGAGAGAAAAAGAGGCAAGTGATTCTAAATCAACCATAAAATGTGCAGATGGTAATCCAGTGTACGGCAGTAAATATGTTAAACGACCGGCATCATTATCAGCGCGTTCTCCTGGCCGGCCCGAGGCGCACGCCATTACCTCGCCAATGAGACGAGGCCCCGAGCGTCTTTAGCGGTGCGGAGGCCGGGGGATCGAGGAGGGGATGCTGGTTTACTTGGTTTCCATAACAAAACAGTTTCTCTCTTTTTGGATTTGTTCATTTCCGTCTTGACTGCCCCGCTCCCTCCTCCCCTCCTCACGCAAATAAGATAGGAGATAGATTAATAGGACTGTTTCTCCAGTTCGTCGTATAGAGAAGACCGCTTAAGCCTGTGCCGACGAGCGCCGGCAGTCCTCAAACAGATTACATTGTTCATTCGGTAAATAAATATAATGCTTTCTTTTTTCTTCATCGCCACCCCCCCCGCCCCATCTCCCTCCCTCTCCCTCCCCTGCTGCTGCTTCTCGGCCATTTGATCACAAATACACATTAAATGAGTTTGGCTTTTGTGAGTATATGATTAGTTTTAGCTTCTGACGCACAAGCTGCCGGCCAAATTAAATACGCACAGAGCAGGCGTGCCGTTAGGGGTTTGGGATACGTTCTCATGAAAAATGTCAACAAAAATATGAAAGGGAAGTGTCATTTTTTATGCTTCCGGTTTTACATCTTACAAGCGTGCATTATGTTACATCGATGAAATACGTGTCGTCGGTTTATTTATCGACACCAGCCTTGATTACAGGAACTTTATAGGCCTCATCAACATTTAAAGGGCTCTTGGGGGGATGTTAACTCCGTGGAGAACAAGCCAAGGTGGTGCGCTGAGCGTGACAAGTCAGAACTATCAGGAACATAGGAACGTTTCCGTTCGCCCCGCCGAGGGCGTCCGGGTTACGCGGGGTTCAGTGAGCGGGGTCTCGGGGTCTCGGGCCCCCTGGAGACTCTGCCTGTGATATAGGGTGATAAAGGGCACGGTAGTCTCTAGGTGGTTGGGGACCGTTTGACTCACAGACCAAAGGTCTTGCATTCAAACCCTCGGGTTTCAAACCACCGCTAACCTGTCGGCTTCAACGGGCAAGATGCAATAATTCACGTTCAAGTCCTTCAGCAAACACCTTCGATGAATGTGTTTGCTGAAGGACTAAATAGTCGTAAATATAAGTCATTAAGTGTTTTATTGTCACACAGGGCTATTCTGAAACAGTGAAACTCTTGTGACTTGGCAGCCAACAGTACGGAGAAGTAGGCAAAAATAACAATAAGAGAAAAAATATATACAAGGAACCCCTGAGCAAGATGCTGTGACCCTCGCCTGCACCTGACCTGCGATCATCAACTCAGATGAGATTGATGTTGGAGATCAGGTTCTAGAGATGAACGTCGTGGTGGTAATGTTGTGCCTCACCCACTTAGACATCGTAAAGAAATGACAAAAAAACTTCCAGTCTATTTCAGAGGACGTTAGGGTAATTACATTTTGATGAAAGCGAGGCGAAGAAAAAACCCTGAAATTTAGATAGCGGCATAATACGAGCGGGGAATTGTGCTAACGAGATAAAGAAAAAGTCGATATTAATTCCAGTCATTTTCAGTTTCAGATAATTCACAAATCCAATGCCACGGTGAAGCATACGGATGAATACTGCAGTCTATAGGGAATGTGACAGAGACATGATGGAACGAGACCTGGAACATGTCATACTACATACTAACTGGTGACCATTATGACCACAGAACCATTATGACAGCCACCGCAACATAAACTAATTATAGGAAGATAATCAATACATCTACCTATGGATGGATGGTGGTACAGAGCTACACCCTCCTGGCAACATATGAAACCATGTATACGTTGAAGAATATACCAGGATATCGTATGTATTCATATGTGGTGTTGTGTGTGCAACAAATCATATTTTTGATCAATGATGAATTCTTAACTAACGTCGGCGTGACCAATCAGGGCGAAGGTGACAACATCGATAGATTCCGTTGCTGAGAGGCCAAGACTTCCATTTCTCAACCGATTTCAATTGGTCGCGTTTACATTCCGTCTGTTATGTATTCATTCAATCAACCAATTAATGAACAATATTGATCTCTGTACTTCACAGCATGTGTGACGCCTGCTGCTGTTGACTGTTTGAATGGCTGGCTGCTACTTTGCTAGCTAATTGTAACTTAGCAAAGAGTAGCCTGGTCATTAACCTGGTCATGGCAAAGCAAATGTCTATTGCAAGATTTTTTTAAAGTAAATTGCAGGTGGTATGATTCTGAGGGCTGTTGAGGGACGTCCGTATGATCACTGCACACTTTGGTGTCTCTAATGTACGGCGAATGCTATTGAGCTATTTGTGGAATGAATTGTGGGCCCCATCCACTTGTATGTGTCATGTGTGTGTGTGTATCCTGTTTGATTTCTGTTTCTGTTTTATTTTTTTCTATTTTCAGTTTTTACTGCTGTTGGTCAAAGCGAGACCAAAATAAGATCAGATAAATACGAATATACAGAAAATTACAATTAGTGCAAATATAAATACATTGTCGCTGTATTCTGTACTCGTCAATGTTTCCAAATACAAAAAGTACTACAAATATACCAGCGAATATGGTATACAAGCTACAAACTATGAGTATTATAGAAATTCAATGTAAATGTAACATTAATGACAGCAGCGGTAAACACTGTATATAATAATAATAATGATAATAATTTGAATATATACTGTATGTATACATTGTTGAAAGTATTGTATTTAAAATGTATCTCCACCATTGTATCTCCACCATGGCTGAGCCAGTTGAGGGAGGATGGTTAGAAAGTGTCGCTCAGGTGAACCGCTCGCTGTGGAGCTTGTCTTGAAGTAACAAGCTAAATAAATAGAATGGATAGCCTCTGAGAAACCTTTGAGAGGTCCTCTTCCCTCCTCGTCGCCTCCTATACTCCTCCAACCCTCTCCTCTCTCCTCCTCTCCTCCTCTCCTCTCCCCTCTCCTCTCCTCCCCTCTGCACTGCTCTCCTCTCCTCTCCTCCTCTCCCTCTCCCTTCTTCCCCTCGTTTCCTCTCCTCCCTCTCCTCTCCTCCCCTCTGCACTGCTCTCTCTCCTCTCCTCTCTCCTCCTCTCCTCCTCTCCTCCTCTCCTCTCCCCTCTCCTCCCCTCTGCACTGCTCTCCTCTCCTCAGCCTCCAGGGGCTCGGCCAGCAGGGGTCCCTGGTGGCTCTGGGGCCAAACTCGACAAAACACAACACCGCAGATAAAATAACTCCCCGCCTGATTGGCTTAGAGCGAGACTGGAGAGAGAGAGAGAGAGAGGCTGAGGGATAGAGAAGGAGAGAGAGAGAGAGAGAGAGGCTGAGGGATAGAGAAGGAGAGAGAGAGAGAGAGAGAGAGAGAGAGAGAGAGAGAGAGAGAGAGAGAGAGAGAGAGAGAGAGAGAGAGTACAGAGAGAGAAGAGAGCAGGTCGCAGATTGTCATGGTCCATGCGTTTGTTCGCTTCCTTTAGTCGAATGGC